>NW_004624871.1:3946954-4025775 GCF_000247695.1 Heterocephalus glaber
AAAAAAAAAAAAAAAAAAAATTAAAGAGTAGGACATAAGGATGAATGAAGGTTACTCCTGTAAGAACTGGCTTGGGGGGTTGGATGGAGGAGAGTTGATAAGTCTAAGTCCTGAACAGAACATGTTAATTAACATGTCTGTCCCTATGTCCCCTTCACTTCCTTAGGTTTAAAAATAAATATGAACATTATGTACTTTGGGATCTGAGGTTAATTCGGGGGCTGGCCAGGGATGGGGACTTTTCTGAGATTCAAATCTGGCACCTACGCTCAAGGGTTTGCAGCATAATAGTTAGCCTGTGCGTGTGTGTTTCCAAGAAAGACATTAGATTTAGCGGTGAAAACCAGTAATCTTGATCCTTTCACAGATCAGAGATTTGCAAATTAATAGCTCTTTTCCCCCAAGGGTCTGAGGAGGTTAAAAAAGATTTCTGGAGAAGGAGGGGGACAGAGGGGAGAAAAATATAAAGCAGGAAAAGGAACGGATATGACACTGCCAGAACATACTTCCCTGTGAAAGGGGTGTGTGTGTGTGTGTGTGTGTGTGTGTTTGGCTGTGGGTCTCTGCATTTCCATGGGGCTGTCTGCCCCATTGCTGGAGCCTATTGGAAGGGAGGTTTCTTTGTGTGTTCGTTTATTACTAAGCCCAACTCTTTTCCTTCTAAAACTCCTTCTTCTCCCTGTTGAGCTGACCATGCTTGTGGATTTATGAAGAGAGATATTTTAGCAGAAATCCCCCAGAGTGTCCCATCAGCCCTAAATCCCACCCCCGCTCACCCTCCCAAGACCCCATGACACACAGCATGCCAACACGGCTTCCTCTTGCCTATGCATTAGCCATCCATTGTGGCAACCTGACATCTCTCACACATAAAACCGTAAGAGAGAAATAAAATATCTGTCTCTTGGCGAAAATAAAGCTTTGCCTCCCTCCTGATGTATAGGATATAAAATAAAGCCGCGGCTCCAATAGTGGCTTTTCCTTATGCCAGAGTTGCCTTTGCACACCCGGAGACAATGAAGACGGATGGTTTGGGACGAGGCCCAGCCTCCTGGGGCCGCCTTCACCCTCTTTTATTATAGTCTCTCCCCCCACCTTGCCTTTTTCTTTCTTCTTCACTTTCTTTCCTTTCTGGTTTGGATTTGCCTTTTATATGCCCTTCTCTCTTTCCCCTGGAACTTTATTCCTCTCGTTTACTTTCTTCCTAAAGCACGACGGAGGCAGTGAGAAGGGATCCAAGTTTCTCACCTTCTCTAACATGCCTGCCACCTGGACCTCCAGCCCCTAGGACTAACTTTGCTATTACTGCTGGGGATTAGCCTCGGTCAAATGTACAAACGTTCCCATGGGATAATTAAGGATGTTTTTAATGGGGGCGGGGTGAATTTTTTTCTAGGAAGCGTCCCTTCCCCTCCTCTCCCCAGGCTGTGGGGTTTACAGATCTCAGCATCTATTTATTTAGCCTCCAAGGAGGCCAACAGAGCAAAGCTACCACCTTGCAGGGGTGAGAGCCGACATTCACCTCCCAAACCCAAGCCTCGAAGCTATATTACCAGACTGTGGCCTTGGGCCCCTGCAGCCGTCTCAGCTACCAAGGGGCCCATACAAAGGCAACAACCTCCCTCTGCCTCTTCTCCCCATCCCTGAGAACTGAGGGTGTTGTGGGGTAGCCTCAGGGGCCCTCTCCACGCTCACATAGGGAGATAGAACTGTGGCCAGCATGATCACACAGGCATAGCTGTGGCCACCTTCTTGCTCTCTTGCAAGCTTGATGTCTTTCCCATGGGGCACAGTTTCTATGCCCTCCCTGCCCATTGTCCCTGAAGGCCTCACTTTTGCTGGATGAAAACTGCTCTTCTGGGTACTTCCATCTCCCAACCCGTCCCAGCCAAGGTGCATTTGTCTCCCAAAGTCTCTCCTGGTCCTTGCCCTAAGATCATCCTTCCTACTGCTCTCTTTCTGTCTTTACTGAGAGCTCTTTCCCAACCTATCCCAAACCTCCCCTGCTCTACTAGGGACTGGAAGAGGCATCCCAGGTCCCACAAGAGTAAGCAATGACTCAAACAAGGGGGCAGTTCAGGGACTGGAGCCCAGGGAAACAATGGGGGAGGTGGAACTGTGGTATCCAGCAGAGAGGTAGTGGGTGGCTTCCATCCTCCAGAGCGTGCCAAGTGGAGGGCTAAAGAAGGGCCTCGGGTGTGTGTGTGTGTGGCCAGGTCAGCCTTATCTGAAGAGACCTTTATTAATGCTGTCCAAACCTGGAAGGGCAGGCAGCAACATCTATTGAACTCTACCCCAAAAAGAAGGAAAGAGCAAGGCAAAGAGCTTAGAGCTGCCAAATCCAGAAAAAAATTCAATCTCAGCCCCAAAGGTTGTTAGCTTTGTTAGCTTTGGGGTGTTTCTCTGTCCCTCTCTCTCTCTTTCCTCACTTGATATCTCTCCAGATATCGGAGGTGACCACTGCCATTAGGTAAGGGGAGAGAGTCAATTAGTGAGAGGATTAATTACTCCCAGACACGAGCCCCGTTTGTCTTCCTTACCCGGTGTGAGTCTGTGCTCAGACAGAGGAACACGGGCAAGCACCCAAATACACATTGTTGTCACGCCGTCTTAGACGTTTTATTTATTTGTTGGATTCCTGCCCAGAACTGTTCGCAGGCTTTTCCATGGGAGCTGAGTCTCCCACCCAACACGCTGCCTCCTTTTCTCCTGCCCAGGAACCTGCCTGCCACACGCACGCGCACGCACACACACACACACCCACACACACACCTGCACACCCTCTGGACCTGGCAGAAGCCCCCCTGGGAGCCCCACAGCCGCCTTCTCACCCCCTTTTTTGTTGCTGGCTGTCTTTCTGGGTCTCTTTTCTGTTTGTTTTACTGCACTCCTCCACGTATTTCTGATATATCTTTACTCCCTTTCTACCCATGTGCTTTTCCACATTCCTTCTTTTCTCTTCTTTTTCAGCTCTCCTGCTCTTATTCTGTTTTCCTCTCTCTCCTCAGTTCTGTCTCGTTTCCCTTCAAGACTACTCACATCCTGTCTTTGCTCTTTGGGTCTGCACTGGGGGTAACTCTGGTATCAGCATGTTCAAGCTTGCGGCTCCACCCGTCCCCTCCTCTGGGGCCAGGGTCCTTCTAGCCCTCCTGGGAAGCCAGTGTCCTTTACCCAAGCCCTCTGTGATACCTGGCCCGGGCTGCTGCCCTCTCTCAGCCTTAATCTCCCTCCACCGTGTCCAAACCCTGCTTGGAAAAGGTGGCCAGAGGGGAAGTACACACCCCGCCAGATCAAGGTGCCCCCCACCCCTGTAACTTCTCACCTTAATAGTGCTCAGGGTGACTTTGGTTTAATGCAGAGCTGAAATGAAATAGCTTCAGAGGTGGTGAATTTAGAAAGCCAGGTCAGTTTTCTCTCCGAGGCATGCCACTGATTACATTTTAAAATAATCTTAGGCAAGCCCCCTAACTTGGGTTTCCTGTCCCAGAAAGTGGAGTTAATACCCATTGGCTCCCCCACCTCCAACCCCCTTACTATTAGGTTCAGGGGAGATAGCGATATACCAGTAAAATACTGCACATAAGTTGATCTTTTTTGTGAGGGAGTGATGGGGTGAGATTAAGGCAGTCCTGAGTCGGGAGACAGAAGAGAAAGACGAGAGAGGTCAGTGATCAGAACCAAGAGACTCCAGCCTGACAGTTCTGTGCGTCACATAGGCTACTCCTCAGGAGTCCCTGCAGAGCTTGTGTGGCCTCCGGACCAGTAGACCAGCAGGGTCTGGGGTGCACCTGGCTACTTCTTTCCTTCCTCCCTGCTGCGTGACCTGGTACACCCAGTTTCTACAGCTCTTCAGAGGATAACCACCTACCGCCAGGCTATCCCCAAATGTCTACTTTTGTGGTCTCATAGCCCTTTTCTGGGGGCAGTGGCTGAACAAGAGCAGGAATAGAAAAGAAGAGGCCAGGGGTGGCCTGAGCTCTGGGGATCAATATTAGCCCACAGAGACTAGGCAGACTGGGTCCTTGTTCTGCTCAAGTCTGGAAGGAACATGGGGGGGGGAGGGTTGACCAAGGAAAAGGGATGCAAGACCAGTTCCTTCAGCACCCAAATTAGGATACCTGGGGAGAGCTGGTAGATTACTCCATCCCTATTCCTAGAAAGGGTCTTTCTTCTCTGGCTGATTTTCAGGGAGCTTCTCAGAAGAGAAACCAGAGCTGTGAAAGCCACTTCCTAAGCTTGCTGGAACCTTTTCAAGAGGGTGTCTTGGGAGTGGGGCTGAGGATTCTTCGGCCACTGAGTGATGGCTGAACCTCCACATTGAACCTCTCAGCACCGGTTCAGAATTCACACATCTTGGGCTGTGAAAAGTGGCTGTGGGTCTTTGCGACTTTGAAGGACCTGAAGTAGGACCTTGTGTACTCAAGGACGGGGACAGTGAGTGACCAGGACACTACGGCAGTGTAGGTGGAGAGAGGAGGTTGTTGCTCTTGCTCAGGGCGACTTTGGTTTAATGCAGAGCTGAAATGAAATAGCTTCGGAGGTAACAAATTTAGAAAGCTGGGTCAGTTTTCTCACCGAGGCATGCCACTGATTACATTTTAAAATAAAAGCTCAGTGGAAAAGCGGGGGGGGGGGGGACATTTGTGTGCTGTTGGGGTGGAGGCGTTAAATCTGGACTTTAAACCTAGAATCAGGAGCCACCGGGCAAGCCTTGCCTGGGGGCCCTCCAACCTCTTGTGGACGCCCGGGCTGGCTCTATGGATTTGTGTACTGCGCCATCTGGACACCCGGACTAGCAGAGCCCTAAGCCCTAGAGCCAGCGTCCCGTTTCGGCTCCAACTCCCCTACTGCGCTAAACCCTCGGGGGGGAGGGGTCTTCTTTACCCTACACCTAGGTCCCACAGTCTTTGCCTCCACAAACGGACAGAACAACCTCTTTCTGCCCACCGGAGGAAGGCGCGAGCCTCGGATTTGGAAAGGGCCAGCAGCCAGGGCCAGCCGCCAAGTCCAGCTGTCGCCCTGCAGGTCCCCTACAACCTCTCCCCAGCCCCCTTCTCTTGGCCCCTTTGCTTTGCATGAGAAGGAGCCCAGCTGGGGCGAGGGCGGGGGGCCAGCCACCGGGGACCAGGGCAGCTATAGATTCCGGAAAGCGACGGTTGGGTGGAGGACTCTAGCTGCGAGCGAGCGCTGGGACAGCTGGGGGGAGGGGGTCAGCGCCCTGCTGGACCGGCCCTTCCTCCAGGACCTCACCTAAGCAACCGGCTAGGAGGCGCCTCCGGGTCCGCAGTGTGAGAACCCAGGAGCTGGCGCCAAGCTGCCCTTAGCGCCTCCGGGGGTGCCAGGATACTGGATCCCAGTCCGCTTGCTCCTGGAAGTGTCGAGTCCGCAGGGAGAGCGCGAAGCCAAGTCCGAGCCCGCTGAGCCCGCCTGCTAGGTGGGAAAACCACCTCCTCCATCCCTTGAGCTGACCCGAGCTCAGGCCCGGGAAAGGTTGGCGAAGGGATTGGTGCTCGAGTTAAACAGCCCTCTGCTCTGCCCCGACCCGCAGCTGGGAGCCCGCACCCAGGTGTGTAAGTGCAGGAAGGTGCGGTGACAGCATTAGAAGCCGGGCATCCCAAGGTCTGGGCGGGGCGGAAAGCCAAAGAGGCGCTCGGGCGGCCTTAGCAACTTCGATTTCCAATGAAAAGGTAACGCTGGCAAAGAGGTAGGGTCTGCCCGCTAGCCTCGGGGTTGCAGGAGAATTGGCAGAGCTCTGAATCCCACCGAACACAAGCCAAACTCGCTGTCGCGCCTTTCCAATTCGTTCGAAGAGGGTATTTTATTTGCAGAGCCAGATTTCCCGGCAGCCCAGGTTCACTGCAACGGCGTTTTGGGCGCATTTTTCTTTACTAAGTCCCCCCTACCCTTGTGTCAAAGGCTTCCCTTGCATAGCGAACGAGATCAAAAGGGCAGTTCCAAAACACCAGCTAACCCTGGCTGGCCGCTCTCCTTTACTTCCATACTAGAGTCAGTTAAACCTTCCCAACACACACAGAAATGGGGAGGAAGAGTGGGACCACCCAGCCCTATCGCCTGCAGACTCTAGGAGGGGAGAAACCTGGGTTAAGCCTAGAAAAGGTGCGGTCAAAAAGGAATTTGGGGGTTGACTGGAGCCCGCCAGAGAACCCGAGTGCCTCTTGAAAGCTCAGGTTCTCAAGGCCGGGATCCGACCCCCACGTCTAGATAAATCCGCCTCGGCGGGCGTGAGTTCACACCGGGAGCGGAATTAGGGACGTGCGTCACCTAAGGCGTGACCTCTGGAAGGTATGGTCGGCTGTTGTCTTTGGAAGCTGGTGCCAACCCGAAGCCAGGAAAAGGGAAGGCTGGAAGCTGGGCACACTGCCAGGGCACTGCACACCTCCATCTATTGCAGCCCCCCGTGTTGTCCCCGGAAACTTCCTTCTCCACCTCCTCCTTCCCACTATCACTACCACCACGCCGCCCAGCTGCCGGAGCCCCGCGGTTTCCCGCCTAGTCGTTTTTGTTTGTAAAAGGTGTCTCCGGATCGCAATTTTCTCACAACTTCTCGCCGGGGTTGCAACTCCGCACCCGAGGCGCTTCTCCACCCACTCCTTCCCCCACCCCGGCGCCGCGCCTCCGGCCTCCCCCTCCCCCACCAGGAAACCGCTCGAGTCAACTTTCGGAGCGCGCGCGGCGGGAGACGGACACCCGGATCTCCCAGACACCCCGACCCTGCGGACTTTGGATGCCCTGGGGGAGGGGCTCAGAAAGAGGGACGGGTGGAGGGAGACTCAGCTGCCAAGCGCCCCCTGTCTCTTCAAGGCCTTGCTCTGTGCTTGGGGCAAACTTTCGAGCGAAAGCAGCAAGAGAAGAACATGCTAACACCCAGTGAGTCCCAAAGCCAAACAGTGCACCAGGGCCTCCCGGGTTTCCGGACCCGGTTACACCCCAACCTTAGACCGGCTTTATCTGGGATTCCCCTTCTCTCCTGCGGAACTCTAGCCTCCGGCTGCGCCTATTCTGCCTCTTTCAGTCCCTCCCACCGAAACCGACGCCTTACCGGAGTAGGAGGGGGCCAGGCACCTCGCCGCCCGTCGCCCGCCGGCCGCGGGTGCCGCCGCCACTGATCCTCTAAACGCGGTCTCCCCGCACTCTCCCCGGCCAAGGGATGCCGAATGGTTTACAGAGGGACCGCGAGGCGCTGATTGGTCGCGGGCCCCCGTGACGTCGGCGGGCGCTGCATTAAGGCGAGGGGGCTTCCAGACCTCAGCCAACAGCCAGGAGCAGTGATCGAGCCGCTGGAGCTGGGGAGAGACGCGCCGGGGCGGCGGACTGGGCCAGGGAGACCTGGAACCGGGGGACGCGGGCCCAGAGAGTGCCAGCAAGGAGCTGCGGCCCGGGCGGCGAGAGCGGCGGTCCGCACCGAACTGTTCCAGACACTGGCTTACTGTAGCTGCTGCGTCAGGACATTATTTTAAAGCTTTCCAAGCTGCCCCCTCCCCCCGACTCCTCCCGCTGCAAAAGGAAAAAAAGAGAAAAAGGAGACTAGAAAAAAACCCCAGATTTGCCACCACATCGGAAAAAATAAAAGAGGGAAAAGAAAAGGGAAGAAAGCCGAGTGCCTGTGGGGTTGGACGCAGGCAGCCGGATCGTGGGCCGAGCGATGCGGGGCTGCGCGCCCAGACAGCCTCGAGTTGTGACCAGAGCCACGATGCACGGCCAGGCGCAGTGAAGAGCCGGACCGTACTACCTCCCCCAAGGAGCCCAGGCGCAGGGAGGGCCGCCCCAGGACACGGAGGCCGCCTGGCAGGCCACTGGCCGAGGTGACGGGGCTGGGGCGGTGGGGAGCGAGCGAGCGCGCCTGGCTACGTCCGCCTGAAGTTCCCCCTCTCCGTTTTCGATTGACACAAACACTTCTCCGAAAGGGGGGAAAAAACCTAAGCAACAACAGCAATTAACACCAAGATCTGCTCCAGCCCTGCCCCCCCCCTCGGCCTGCCCCCTTCCCCTCCCCCAGGCCCAGCGCGGGCGCCGGGCGCGTCCCAACCCGCAGCACGCTGCTGGCAGTTTAGAATCCAAAGCTTCTCTCCTCATTTTCTTTTCTTTCCTTAAAAAAAAGAGAGGGGGAACCTCGGTGGTGGGCAGGCTGGTACGCACACACTCGCCTTCATACCCCGACAAAAGCAGATGCACTTTGACTTCTGACAGCTCTACCTCAAGCCGGAGAGAACTCAGCGGCGTATTCCGCGCAGTCCGAGCTAGCGGTGTCTTCCTCTTCTTCTCCGTCTGTTGTATTTATTTCCGTTCCCGCCGCCATTCTCGGTGACCTTCATTCCTCCGCGGGCTCTGGGCAGAAGAGTCGTTTTCTCGCCCGCCCGAGGCTCCTTTTCCTCACCCTGGGAGCCGAGGTGGCGTTGCTCCGCCCAGTGGCCCAGGGACTCCCCGGCTTCGCCTACCACCCAGGCGCCCGGCGCCCTGCCTCAGCTTTCTTTCCCCCCTTTTGATTTCTTGGTGCGGGTTTTGGCTTGCAAGGCCGGCCGACTGTGTCTCCTCTTTTTGGAGGGGGTGGGGAGCGGGTGCGGGTCATCTTTGGGAATCATTCCCTTGGCTCTACTTGCCCCGTCTCTCCGGGCCTCACCCGACCAAACCAAAGACCATGGTGCACTGTGCTGGCTGCAAAAGGCCCATCCTGGACCGCTTCCTCTTGAATGTGCTGGACAGGGCCTGGCATGTCAAGTGTGTCCAGTGCTGTGAATGTAAATGCAACCTGACCGAGAAGTGCTTCTCCCGGGAAGGCAAGCTCTACTGTAAGAACGACTTCTTCCGGTAAGTACTTACCTCCTGCACCTCTGCTGCTCCCTCCTGCTTCCTCCCCTCCCCTCGGACCCTTCCCATCCGGCTTCAGATCAGAGGTCAGCGTGGCCCAGGCAGCAGTATTAGGACCCGTCTCTGGAGGAGAAGGCCGCCAAGTCCCTCGGGCGCCTGCCTCTTCGCCAGCTGGCGCGCTGGGAACCCGGGATAGCAGCCCTACTTGCATCCTGGAAAAGTATGGGTCCAGCCAGGGCTGCACGTGCCAGGAAAGAAGGGGCCTAAGTCTGCCTCCATTCAGAAGCCCCTCACAGCTTGGAAGAGATAAGATAGCCTGGGGGGTGCCCTAACTCCGGTCTTTTCCCCAATCAAGCTCTCTAGCAACTGCATTCTCTAGGCCTCCAGGGTTGCTGGCCAAGGAGGCTGAGCTTAAAAACTTGAACTTACTTCTAGGCATTGCTTTTGCAATGGTCTTGGCGCGAACCAAACTGTGGAGCCTTTGGGTAGAGTCCCAGTTTCCTGCCCAGATATCGGCCTGGATACCAATCTTGCACACCCAGGAGCCTTCTTGAAACCTAAATTGACTTCTAAGCAACTAGACCTGGGCAAACTGCTGCACTGTAGCCTGTGAAGTGCCTCGAGGTTTTTTCTGCCCGACTTGAGGGGTTGGCAGGCAGTCAGCCTCAGCCCAGTGCCGACCTGGGCTTCCGGACAAGGGCTCCTCTTTGGAGCCCTCCCAGGGATGCCCCACCAGGGCTGCCGCCTCCTTTCTGGGACCTGTCTCCTTAGAGCCAGGAGACTTATCCCTACTCCCTTTCTCTGTTTTAGCATTTTCATTGAATTTTCTTAAACTCGTTTGGCTACCTCGTTCACACAAACAAGTCAACGGAGAACAGCATAAATGCGATTTGTAATTCCACTGTTCGGGTTTGAAATCTTCCAGTTTACTCGGCTGACTCGGTCTCGGCTTTCTCTCATTCTTTGGTGACAAATCAAAATGGGACGGGGGGGGGTGTTGAAGCATTCCTCAATGCCACTCCACCACGAGTGGCTAGGCTTCGCTGTGCACGCTGTTACTGCGCCAAGGCTGAGCCTCGGAGCCTCCGCCGCTGCGCACGGTTTCCTCTGCAAAGACGTCCCGAGCAAACAGAGTGCCGAGCCATACCCGCTTGCAGCGGGCCCCTGAGGCCTGGCTTGCTGCAAATCTCGGCAGGGCACCTAAAGCCGACCCAGCCGCTCTTCCGCTCTTGCTCGCGCCAATCTACCAGTTTTGGGCACGAACGTGGCAGCAGCCCAGCTGCGACTAATAGGCTGGGTGCGGCGGTGTTTGTTTACCCGCGGGCGGGCCGACCTCGCTAACCCTTCGCCTGTGCGCGGGTCCTTTTGTGGGAGAGGCGACCCTAGGAGAGAAAAGGCGGCGTTTAGGGTGCGTTTATGGCGCTCTAATTAGAATTTGACTTCTCTAATTCTAATCAGGAAATAAGTGTACCCTGTCTCCACTACCATTCTTGCTCCGGTCGCCACCGTACCGCCTTTTTCAGCGACGCTTTTTTCCCGGGGATAACTTGAGGAGTGAGGCTGGGGTCAGGCGGCAGCTTGGGCCCCTCACTCTAACCGTGCGCATTTCCTCTCTCACTTTCCCCGTGCCCCTTGCTCTTTCTTCCTGTCTTCTCACCTGTTAAATCGGCTTTTGACTCTCTTTTTGGCATTCTCATCTCTCATCTCCCTCCCTCTCTCTTCCTCCATTTACTTCTTCCTTTTTTCCACCATCTTTCTCCGGTCTTGTCTCCCCCTGCCCCTCGACAACCTCTACCCACTACAGATGTTTCGGTACGAAATGCGCGGGCTGCGCGCAGGGCATCTCCCCTAGCGACCTGGTGCGGAGGGCGCGAAGCAAAGTGTTTCACCTGAACTGCTTTACCTGCATGATGTGTAACAAGCAGCTTTCCACCGGCGAGGAGCTCTACATCATAGACGAGAACAAGTTCGTCTGCAAAGAGGATTACCTAAGTAACAGCAATGTCGCCAAAGAGAACAGCCTCCACTCGGGTGAGGCCGCGATTCCCAGCTGGCTCGGGGTGGGTGGGTCCTTCGGGAAGATGGCCGGCCGCGGCCCCTGCTCACCTGTCCCTTCCTTCTCCCCAGCCACCACGGGCAGTGACCCCAGTTTGTCTCCGGATTCCCAAGACCCATCGCAGGACGATGCCAAGGACTCAGAGAGCGCAAATGTGTCTGACAAGGAAGGGGGCAGCAATGAGAATGATGACCAGAACTTGGGCGCCAAGCGGCGGGGGCCGCGCACCACCATTAAAGCCAAGCAGCTGGAGACACTGAAGGCCGCTTTCGCAGCTACACCCAAGCCCACACGACACATCCGTGAGCAGCTGGCGCAAGAGACCGGCCTCAACATGCGTGTCATCCAGGTCAGAGCCCTGGCGTGCCACCCTGTCCCCCAGAGGACCACAGGCCATTCAGGATACCCAGTCCATGCCCGGGACTACCTGGACTTGGGGGCAGGGAGTCTGTGGAGGCTGGTGGAGAGTGTGTGTGTATGGGGGGGGGACACCTCCTGTTGCCTGGAGCTGCTGGAAATCCCTCTAGTAACTCAACAGAGGTGATAGCAGAGATTGGGGGGGGGGAGCTGCGTGGGGAGCTGGTCATGAAGCTGGAAGCTGTGCCCAATACCACAGAGAAAGTTACCCCTCTGTGCCCGCAGCCTTCGAATCTCACCCCACCCTTGTTAGGAAGGACCAGAGAGGTCACTATGGGTGCCAGAGTTGATCAGTTCCTTAGGCGTCTACACATGATCTCTCTAAGTTCTCAACCCCAACTTTGTGGGTCTTTTGTCCCATCTACACAAGCCGCAGATCAGCGACTTGCCGTCCTAAGGTTAATGGGGTGTCCTGGGTCAAAGGGGAGGTGGTTGAGTGGGCAGTCAGCTCTGCCTGGGTGGAGTCCCTGGTTGGATGGGGGAGGAGGGGCCATCTGGAGGTAGCTGGGCCAGTGCCGTGGGAGGAGGTGAGGCTGCGTAAGATTCAGGTGGCCCAATGGTAGGTGTCCTCAGCAAAGTGCCTGGAGGCTCAGCCAGGTCGCAGGTGGGAGAGGCTCAGTGTGCCTTTGCAAGTATACAAGGGGCTTGCAGTGGGAGTGAGGTTATGAGACCTCTAGGAGCCTGTTCAAATTTGTGCGTGAAAGTGTTGGATTGTGTGCCAGAGTCACCATTGTCACTGTGTCACTGTCTGTGAGAGCTAGGAGATTGTGTGTAGGTGTGAAAGGATTATGGGTTTTGGTGTCACTGCCCTTGGGAAATTTGAGTTTCAGCAGGAGGCTTTCTGTATCTGTCACTGTCCTGGGGTTGGGGAGTAGACACTGCAAGGGACCGTGCAAGGGAAACTGTTTGTGACATTGCTTTGGAGATGTTCAGTGTCTGTATGTACCGGCCCCGAGAAGCCGCAACTGTGCCAGTGTGGCTGCCCCATGTCGGACAAGGCAACCTGTCCAGGTCCCTCTTTCAAAGAAGGGAATTCTGCTTACCCTTAGTTTAGGGTCTATTATAGCTGTGGGATCTTATCCAGGGACCTCACCACCACTTCCAACCCCCCCACCCCCACCCCCCGGCCACAGTGGATGAATGAAGGGCTGGGCCCCTCTGAACACCCGGGCTGGGAAGTGGAGTCCTGGTGGCCTCACCGCGCTTTCGCATGTGTGCTTCAGGTCTGGTTCCAGAATCGGCGCTCCAAGGAACGGAGGATGAAGCAGCTGAGCGCGCTGGGTGCCCGGCGCCACGCTTTCTTCCGCAGTCCGCGCCGGATGCGGCCGCTGGTGGACCGCCTGGAGCCGGGCGAGCTCATCCCCAATGGCCCCTTCTCCTTCTACGGAGGTGGGTGCGCTGCAGAATGGCGGGGCGCGCGTCCAGGCCGGGACGGGCTTCGCTGGAAGCGGGTGGCAGCGCGGGGAGCGCCCCTGGCTTTCTGTAGAGAAGTGACGAGTCCAAGAGAAAAGGGCGAAGGCTGGGGAGGTGGTGAGACCCAGGACCAGGTTCCGGACCTTGGGTGAGGAGGGTGGGCGGGTAGGGAGCAACTGGTGTTTTGCACAGTCTGCTCCCTGCTCCCAGACCCAAGGCGCGCCCCACAAACAGCTCGCTACTTGGGTCGTCCCCTTCCCCTCAGTGCCTCTCCCACCCTCCGGGTTCGGCCCGACCCGGACCCCCGCCCTGACGTCCTCCTCCCCGCCGATCCGCAGATTACCAGAGCGAGTACTACGGCCCGGGCGGCAACTATGACTTCTTCCCGCAAGGCCCTCCATCCTCGCAGGCCCAGACGCCCGTGGACCTTCCCTTCGTGCCGTCTACCGGGCCGTCCGGGACGCCCCTGGGCGGCCTGGAGCACCCGCTGCCAGGCCACCACCCGTCCAGCGAGGCGCAGCGATTCACCGACATCCTGGCGCACCCCCCAGGGGACTCACCCAGCCCCGAGCCCAGCCTGCCCGGGCCTCTGCACTCCATGTCGGCTGAGGTGTTCGGGCCGAGCCCGCCCTTCTCGTCGCTGTCGGTAAACGGCGGGGCGAGCTACGGGAACCACCTGTCCCATGCCCCCGAAATGAACGAGGCGGCCGTGTGGTAGCGAGGTCTCGCACGGTCCGCGGAGTTCGTGATTGTACAGAAATGAACTTTTATTTAAGAAAAAGAGAGGAAAAAACCCCATAAAAAGCAGGCCTCTTGCCCGACTTCCTCCAGCCTTGGGGACCGTTCGCAGTCTGGGGAACCGGATGGAAAAGGGGGACACAAAGTAGGATCCAAATCCGCTTCGAGGTCGGACTGGGATCTAAGCCCTGGCTGGCGAGGTGCAGAACTGGGGCTCGCGAAGGGAAATACAGAGCTCTCCCCACCTCTCACCTGGATCCCGATCCGTGGACAGACCCGGAGGACCTGTGCCCTGGCCGGCGGGTGGCGGAAAGACCTAGCGACAGCGGCGGGGCGCGCACGCCGATTGGCGACGCCAGGAGCCCCGGGGAGGGAGGCGGTGAGGTGCGAGGCCGGGCGAGGGAGGTGAGGCAGCCGGGTGCTCCGGGCCAGCCGGGCGGGTTCTGGCTCTGAGATACCCTTTTATTAGTGTTGTCTCAGAGGTCAGCGACAGCGACAACAAACTCATAGCTTCAGAAACACCGACCTGCTGTGCATCAGGTGGGACTATATATTTTTTGTCTATCTGGGTGTTTGGTTTTTGTTTTTGCCAAAATTGCAAAATTCTAAATGTAAAGCCCTCAGTATCAACTCTTCTACCTTCACAAAGCTCTACACACACACACACACACACACACACACACACACACACACACACACACACACACAATCGATGGTCTCCAGCCAGACCTCTCAGTAAAATGACTTGAACATCAGCTGTACAAGAAAAGTATTCTACCTTCACACACAAAAGTTAAAAAAAAAAAAAAACTATTGAACTAAAAACAGTCAACTGTTTACGTATAATGTTAAATTCAGGAGTTCAGTGTTTTACTAAGATATGCTGTTTTGAAACCTCTTGTTCAAAAACAAAATGTTTTGAGCAATCAACCAAAATTATTCCTTTTCTTTTCCTGTAGATGTTCTGACAGACTTGCAGGGCTTGGGGCTCACTGTGCTAGTATGTAAAAAGGTGTTGTTTACACTAGGCAAAGAGAAAACATGATATTCAGACAGTTGCCAAATAGAATAATTATAGCACAAATACTGTAAAGGTGCCAGGCACCAGCAACCTGAGAAAGTGTTTTAAAAAAAGTATTAAAGGTTTAAAACAAGACATGTTTGCTAATTTTTAGTCCTGTTGAACATTCATGGAATTGTTAATATGACTTATATAGACCCACACAGGTTTTATTTTTGTGTCTTTAAAATAAAAGTCCAAAATATTTAAATTTTATGGTCAAATATG
Source organism: Heterocephalus glaber (assembly GCF_000247695.1). Next base: position 3,961,693 of record NW_004624871.1, read on the forward strand.
CAGTCAGCAGCTGCTACTTTTTTCTTTATATATTAAATTTCTCATATGTCTTTTATTGTTCTAATAAACCTAAGCTTGTGTGACCTCCAGTGCATATTAGACCATTCACTGTATGAAAGAATACATGTTGAATAAATTTGTGAGTTTTTAATAAAAATAGAAAATCTGATGTTTAGATAATTGGTGTGGTATTTGATATTTGCAACAATTAGAGAGGAGTCCTTATGGGGTGCAGAATGAGGCCCTCAGTAACCAGGAGGAAGACAGCCAGGATTGGGGTGATGTATGTTTTTGCCTTGGCTATGGCTGAAGCCCCTTTGCTAATACCAGGCAAGCTTTTCTCTGTGGCTTCCTGCTGTCATTAAATACAGATTTCTGTGGATTTAACTGATAGAGTTGAAGAGATATTTGCTGATAAGTTAATATAGAATTTGAAATAGAAATCAAATCCATGGCTAAAAATGAATAGTCCTGGTCTGTGATTAGAGATGAGATCCGAAGCATTCTCCCTGCACATGCAAAACCGGGCTTGTGAACGTCAGATACTTGTAAATATATAGTTAGAGGTGGTCCTTTTCAGTTTCAATTCATTTTCAATAGATAATCCTGCTTTCTAATTCGGTGGTTTGAAAGACAACATAAAATGAACGTATAGTAAACAAGAAATGAAATACTTTAATCCCTTTCACAGATCTGATATGAGTTGTTATTTTATAGTATTACATTTGAAGTTCCCCAGAAGGAAAACTATTTTGCCTGGCACAAGATACTTATTAAGTTTCTCTGAAAGAACAAAAATAACTAATATAGAAATCAAATTTCAACTGGGAGTTGGCCAATAGGTTCTGCAAAGTAGTTCAATCCCTTCCAAGCTTTATTAGAAATGGAAGGAATTTGAATATTTTATCTACTGTGAAATGCTCATGTGTGGGTGTATGTGTGGTGTAATATCAAATGCTATTAGATTTTCAGAATTTCTTTTCCGTATCACCTAGATTTCAGCCTGAATTATTTCCTAATTTTGAAAAAAGTCAAAAGTTTTACATTACATAGTATGTAATTTCCAATGCTGTTTTCATATTTTGTTAAGAGTGAATTTTATCTTTCTTGTAGAGAAAGCTTTAAATTAAGCAGTATTTCACTGCATTCCTGTGATGGCTTATCTAATGGGGGGTACTATCAGGGAGGAATCTGGTAGTGTTCTTTCAGAAATAAAAATTTATGAAATACAAAGGAGACTTCTGGAACTCCTAGCCTCTACATGCAGCACATTTCTTTAACTGCTTTATATGGAATCACTGGATTTTTTTGTCCTTTTTGCATTTATATACATTAAATCATAGCTAAGTTATTCATTACAGCTACCACCCTCAACCCTCTCCTCCTTAAAGACATTCATTTAACTGAACTTATGCTCTTTGGGAAGCTGCATTTTCCTATCATAGGCGGCTGAATTATTTAGTAGCTTTCTTGTGGCATCGGGGTGTTTGATTAGCGTTTTAGAGTTGGACAAGCGGTGTGGGCTCAATTCGAACTCGGTGGCAATGGCAGTCTTTCCCCTCGGCGCGATGTCGTGAAACCTGGCTGATACCCGAACAGGTGCTGATGCTCAGCAGTCTAAATTGGAGCCAAAGGCCCCGGATGGAGAGGTCTAGAAGCTGCAGGGGCTGAATCCCTTCTCAGCAATGCTGAGCCCTCCACCTCGACCCCGGCCCCGAGGTGCAGGGAAGCGTGGGACCGCCCGCAAGCGGCTCCGCAGAGAGACGCGCTGGCCAGAGGGCAACGCCACAGTGGACCCCTGTTGCCGGGGAGGGCAGCCTCCTCTCTGGCCCGGCCTGGCAGCTTGGTTTTTCCCCCGCGGCCATCTTAAAGCCGCCACTTCTGTGCCTCCTGCCACCTGTCCTGGGGTTCCAAGGGCGGGAGAGGCCATCTGCGAGGGCGAGGGTGCCCAAGCTCACCCAGCCAGCCGCTCCCTGAGGGCCGAGGCTGGGGTGCTGTGTGGTGCAAGACAAGGAGAGGAAGGAGGGTGCGTGGAGAGCATGCGAGGCATTGCCAGGGACTGGGACTTGGAGTTTGATGGCGCCTTAGAAGAGAGGCAGATTGGAGCCCCGTTCCCCTCAACTCTTGAAACTTCTGGTCCCGTGAATAGAACAGACACTTGTTTCAGACAATGGGGAGGAGGTTGTCTAATGTCACCTCTGCTGTGCCTACTTCTGTTTGCCACTTTGCAATTCTTAGCAGATGGCAGGACTGTGAACTGGGAGACCCTCTTGGCTTCTCTCCAGAGGACAGACAGATAGATTGGACAGACAGATTGTTCTTTGGGAAGACTGCTTGCCTTTATTCTCACCTCTCTGCTCATCTCATCTGCTCTCATTTTGGGGGTGGGTACTGGGATTGAACTCAGGACTTTGTGCTTGCAAGGCAGGCGCCCATGCCACTGAGCTAAATACCTGGCCCCCACCTGGTCTCATTTTTAAAGCTCTCAGAAGTTGAAATTTCTTCTAGGAAGGTATAGTCTTTGAAATATTCCCTCTCATCATCCACTCACCATTTCCAACCTCACCCCTTCCCAAGCAGGCAGCAACCCCCTGGAGAATCTAGAATGCAGTTAGAGAGGGACCCCCCCCCACCTCCCAGAGAGCAAGTGCAATTGAGAAGTTTCTCCTCTGCCATGCGCCCCAACTTCTCTTCAATCTTCAGTTCGAGAATTCATTCTCCTTTTCTCTCCAGGAATCATCTACTCTCAGTATTGAGTAACAAAGCACAGGAAGCATTTTGGGGACCCTGGCTTGTGTGTGACCTTAGAAGGCTCTTGATTACTTCTTTAAAAGGCTTCCCGAATCAGAAGGGAAATTAGGTAAGCAGGTCTCCGGCATTTTCTGCTGAGTGCTCAGTGTGGCTTCAAATGGTCTAGTAGCGTCCAGTTTGGCAGACAGTGTAGACCTACCTGGTCCCAGCCCTGCCTCGCCCCCATTCTTTTTCTCCTTACATTGAAGGCCAGATTTCGAAGCACTTTTAATGCCCAAAATAGCAATGAAAGAGGACTGGAGAAGGTAATTTTCTAAGTATGAAGCAAGAAAAACACTTTTGGTCTTTGAAGCCCAGGACAAATGGGACCTTGTAGAAGATTGAGGAGCATATTTTTACTCTAGAGGCCGAAATGCAGACACAAGACTGCAAATATAATGGATATATTTTGAAACAAAAACAAAACCCTGTTCTCATAGCCCGAGTTCTCTTATGGATGGTAAAATGAGGTTTTCTTTGCTTGAGTCCCCTGCTTGGCTGGCATTCTTGTCCATCCACGTCTGAGGAGACTGACCCCAAGACAGGTTCTTTTTCCCCACTGCAGCCATGGTTGTCTTCATGCCAGAGCCACTTAGGATAATGGCATGGGATAGGCTATACTAAAGTAGTGACCATTCATTATTTGACTGTGAGACCATATGAAGACTGTGAAAGTCAGGGACCTTCTTTTCCTTTGGATTCTACAAGAGATACTAGGGAATTTATAGAGTTGCCAAGATCGTTCACACTGTGGGATCCAAGTGGCCTGGACTGTACTCAAAAAGGGACACTGTCAAAGTGCATCACCAATTTCTTTTTCTGGTCTTTTGGAGTCAGTTTTTCTGCTGAGCAGGTTCCAGGTCTCTATAGGTGACCTCCAGTGACAGATACTGGAAAGATAGATCACTTTGCATTCAGACTTATCATTTCTTATTGCAGATTATGTTTACAGGTTTGTCTGACCCCCTAGGCTGATCACTGTGGGGAAAGAATCTAACTTACTCATCTTGTATCTCATCTAGCAGGTCCTGCTACACAGTGGGCAGTCAGGGAATGCTCAACGAAGGAACAAAAATGCAAAGGGATTGCATTTTTCCCTGTACTTGAGTGAAATTAAATTTCTCCTATTAAGTCTTTATATGCCAACCTCCTAACTGTAGACCTGAGTTTTTCTGCTTTTGTACACCAATTTCAGGTGTCTGAGTTCGCCTTCATCTCTCAACAGGAAAGATTATACAGAGGAGTGTGCAGTAACTTCACTCCACCCCCTTTTTGGAGAAGCTACAGAAGCGATCTTTATTTGTGCACAGCCATAGCGATTTCTAATTGTTCCTATTAATGAAAACACCAGCAGTTCGCTGCAAGATTACACACACACATCTCTAATATAGGATTCCCAAATTCTGGCTGCTTCGGGGCTGAAGGCATGAGCCCTGGCCCAGACTCCTCTAAATTATGAAAAGCCAAATCTGTTTTGGGTCCCAGTCTTTGCATACCCGAGTGTGCAACAGTGATTCAAAAAGCTTACTTTTAACTCTCTCCTTTCCAAATCAGCCACCTTGGGCCACAGCTAGGCTGTGCTTTATTTCTAAGCGAACCTCTCACAAAGCCTGAGGCATATTTTGTGCAAGGAGACACCGGCTGCACGCAACGCAATCAACGCTCCGAGGTTGAGGCGGTCACGTGCTCTTGCGCGCTCCCGCGCCTCCAAACACGGCACTTCCACGCACGCGCACGCGTGGTCCGACGGCCCCAATCTCTTCAGCCTTCCGCGCTCTTCCGCCTTCATCCTAGCAACGCGCGTAGTGACGCGCAGGCCCCGCCCCCCCGCGCGCGCCTCCCGGAAGTTGCCGGTAGGAAGCTGAGCGCGCGGCTCGGCGCGGTCCCTGGCTGTTCTGCAGCGTAGTGTAGGGCTAGGAGCGCCCGCTGGGAGGTAGCATCTGGGCCGGGACTCGGGGCGCGCGTTTACGTGCGCAGCGCGGACCGGGATCTAGTGAAGATGGCGGGGCCGCAGCCTTTGGCCCTGCAGCTGGAGCAGTTGTTGAACCCACGACCGCGCGAGGCGGATCCTGAGGCCGACCCAGAGGAGGGTGAGGCCTGACTGGGGCAGGCCACGTGCGGAGCCGTGGGCCCGGCTTAGTGAGGGCTCGGGGCGGCGTGGAAGGAGCGGCAGCAGTGCCTCGCAATCTGGCCTCCTTCCCTCCTGGCTCAGAAGAAATTGCTTCCCCCCGGGGTTGTCCCGGGCTCGGGAGAGGGCTTCGCCTTCTTCTGACACGCACTGTAGACTTGGAGCCCCGGTGGTGGTGGTGGGGCACTTATCGAGAACTCGCGCCCTGAGCTGGTTAAGTCCGTCGAGGGCTGCTGGGGGGAGCCAGAGAGTGGCAGCAGGTTAGAAGTTATCCTTCAGGCAGCCCTAACTGGTATTGTCTTAGAAAGAGGGCGAAAGAAGTCTCATCTTTTTTTTTTTTTTTTTAAACTCTGGTTGCATCTAAAACTAGCTTGGAGAATGAAGAAAAAGTAGGAGTCCCTGGCACTACCTTAAACCTCTTTAGGTCCCAAGACACTTGCTCAGGGGCTGACGACAGACCACTGCTGTGAAGGCCCGATGTTCAAGGTCTAGCTGGGAGTAATCCTACTTTAGACTTGAGTCAGAGAAGTGTGCGGAAGGGATAACAATGTGTATGCTGCGTGGCTTAGGAATATCAGTTGAAGGAACTAGGGGCTGTTTAGCCAGGATAAGAAAACTCCCAGAGGGCCAGGACGGAATGAAGATAGAACTTGATGGCTGATTTAAGATATTGGAACGACTGTCACACATGGAAAAGGAATTAGATTTATATGATCCAAGGCATAGAAATACATCTACTACATTCAGGGAGTTAGCTCTCTGTTCAGAAACAGCAGAAAGACAGTGGTCTACCTGGAGAAGTAATGAGTTTCCTATTCTTGGAAGTTGGTGAGGATTTTGCAGAGGATATTACGTATGAGTTGAAAGAGTTTAACAGGGTTCCTGTTAAAATTTCTTCTAACTTGAGATTGTGATTACTTTTCCTCCACAGCTACAGCTGCCAGAGTGATTGACAGGTTTGATGAAGGGGAAGATGGGGAAGGTGATTTCCTGGCAATGGGTAGCATTAGAAAACTGGCATCCACCTCCTTCTTGGACACAGACAGGAGGTATTCTGGCAAGACCACCTCTAGAAAAGCTTGGAAGGAAGACCACTGGGAGCAGACTCTGCCAGGTTTGTCTGGTGAGTAGATCTATTTGCATGGAACTTTTTTTTCCTTAAGTTTTTAGGGTTAAAATCCTTTTTATGTGGATGTTCTTTGCAAGCTTGTGTCTTTACCTATTATCTTAGGAGAGATCATTGATTCGGTATTAGGAAAAGCCTTAGATATTACATCATTGCACTTCATAAGAAACCTCAAGCCCAGATGATCAAGTTGCTGTGCTGTGTATAATCAGACTAAGTATTTTCCCTAAAATGGAGTGAAAGAAAATGCACTGGATATTGGAGAGGGCTGTGTGTTACAAAAGCATGTCTAATGAACATCCTCCTCTTAGTTTTTGACTCATTTCCTTTGGTTTTTCAGGTCTTGTACTGACTCAGTGTATAGTAACAAGTTATTTGTGAAACTCACCTTTTGGCAATGTAAAAATAACATAATGCTTCCCTCACTACTGCAAGACAGTGTAAAGTGTAAACTCACTTTACAGTTTTGAAGAACTCTGTTTTCTCAGCTGGATGTGGTGATGCCAGTACTTGGGCGGCTGAGGCGGAAGGATCATGAGTTTGAGGCCACCGTGAGCATAGTGAGACCCTATTTTAAAAACAACAACAAGGCTGGGGATTTAGCTCAGTGGCACTGCACCTCCCTCGAAAGTGCAAGGTCCTGAATTTGATCCCCTGTACCATAAAAAAAGAAAAAACGACAAAAAGAGTTATACCTTTCTCAAGGTTGAAGAAAGTGTTGGATATGGTGGTTATAGAGAGAGGGTGCCATTTGTTTCCTTAGGGAGGGCAGGAGTGCCATGTTGAGAATCCATAGATAATACAAAAGGAACAATCATTCACGTTATAATATCTGTGATTTAGTCCTTGATGCACTTCTGGGAGCTCCTAATAAGCTCACTTCTTATTCTTTATCTAGAGCCCGATAAAGGGACCAATCATGAGATGAATATGATTATATTTATTGAACTCTTACCACATGTCAGCCAATTCTGAAAGTCTGGGACACAATAAGTTATCAAAAAATATTATCACTGTTATCATGGTCTGTGTCATTTCATTTAATCCTCCCAATAGCCCAAGAAGTTGGTATTTTTTATCCCCATTTTACAGATAAGGAAAGTGAGCAGCCAATTGGTAGGTAGCTTGCTCCAGATCACAAAACTATTAAGTGGAAGAGCCATGATTCAAGTGAAGGCAGTCTGACTCCAAGAACTGCTGTGATGTATGAGTTAAAAAAAATTTTTATTAGACATATCTGCAGTATAAAATGGTTGCATTCATCATAGGGAGTTATACATGTCCTTAATATATATTTTTTCCTTTTTTTATATGTATATATATGTGTGTATATGTATATATATGTGTATATATATGTATACACATATATATATGTGTATACATATATATGTGTGTGTGTATGTATGTGTGTGTGTATATATATATATATATATTTTTTTTTTTTTTTGGTACTGGGGATCGAACTCGGGACCTTGCACTTGCACAGCAGGCAGCAGAACCACGGAGCTAAATCCCCAGCCTCCTTGATATATCTTAATTCTTTTTATGTCCTCTTTCCCCACTGTCGGCTATGAAAGTTTCTTAGTTTGAGAAATGGTATGCACACATTTAAAGAACTTGAAGGATTTGTTTATGGTTTTTGCAGTTTTTCTATTTATATTTTTGACAGCCTTGTCTGTATCTTGTTTATGTATATTTCTTTAAAGAAGTACTGGGCCAGGCATTTAGCTCAGTGGTTCTAGCGCCTGCCTCACAAGCGCAAGGTCCTGAGTTCTATCCCCGGTACCAAAAAAAAAATAAGAAGTACTGAAGACCCATCGTCTTTTCATAAAATCTGTTTGGTTGAAGAAGGTTATGTCTAATTATCATGCTTGGTATACATGGAGATTTTATGCTTTCCCATGGAAGAGATTGGATAAACAGTGAAAACTTAAGTGTCAGGTGATGCGACAGCATAGGTAAAACGAAGAGCTTAGGTAGCACTCTGTGATAGGATCAAGTTCAGAAAGACAGGGCCTTGCCTGAAACTGGCAACTCTGTAGGCGCACCTCCCACCAGTTCCTGTGTGTTCTGTACTCCATCACTGTTCAGACTTTCTCCCCCCACTTCTCTCTGATGACCTGTTCCTTATGCTTTGTAAGTAAAATCATAACGTCTCCTTCATGTGAAGCTCCCTCACCTTTTCGGGAGAATTAAGTGGTTACTTCTCTGAATACTGTGTACTGATGACATTGTTATGTAATTACTGGTATACATATCTACTACTTTTGTCATACCATGAACTCCTTTCACCAGCATTGAATGCTTTTTGTGTTTTCTTAGCCTTGATGTCTGCCTTATACTGGATACTTAGAAAGTAGAGTACACTGGTATGATAGAGACTGTGCATTTGGAATAGTTCATGATGAACTGTATTTTAGGTATATAATTATTTTGAAATTTTACTGTTCTTTTGTTATTGTTGAAATGAGGTCTCACTGAATTGCCCAGGCTAACAGTGAACTTGAAATCCTCCTGCCTCAGCCTTTCAACTAGCTGGGATTACAAGTTTGCATCACTGTGTCTAGCTCCTTATAATCTTTTTTTTTTTCTTCTTCTGGTACCAGGGATCGAACTTAGGACCTTGTGCTTACCAGGCAGGCGCGGCTCCACTGAGCTGCATCCCTGGCCCTACCTTATAATCTCTTTTTAAAAACTTTTAGTTTATTATTACATGTCTGTAGTACATAGTTTATAATCTTTCTTAAATTCATTTGCCCCACAGTTAAAATTTGACCTTTCTCTGGGTTATTTTAATTTTAGCAAAGCATTTTTTATTTTATAATCTATTTATTTATCTAATGTGGTGCTGGGAATTGAACCTAGGGCTTCATGTGTGATATGTAAATGCTGTACCATTGAGCTGCATTCCAAACTTTATTTCTTTATTTATTCATTTATTTTTAAAATTTGGGACAGTGTCTCACTAAAGTTGCCCAGGTATCCTCAAATTTACAATTCTCTTCTGTCAGCTTCAAAAGTATCTGGGATTAGAGGCGTGTCACTATATTGAAAAAGGTTTTTTTGTTTTGTTTTGTTTTTTGGCATTAGTAAGGTAGAACCTAGGACCTTTGCACTGAGCTACATCCCTAACCCTTTGATTTTTTTTTTTTTTTTTGGTGCCGGGGATTGAACTCAGGTCCTTGTGCTTGCACAGTAGGTGGCGAAACCACTGAGCTTCCCCGGCCCCTTGATGTTTTATTTTTGAGACAGGATTTCACTAACTTGCCCAGGCTGGGCTTGTACTTGCAATTGTCCTGCCTCAGCCTCCCAGAGTGCTGGGATTGCAGGGCTCTAGCAAAGCATTTTTCATTCTTCTCTATTTTGTTCTTTTTTTTGGTACCGGGGATCGAACTTGGGACCTTGCGCTTTTAAGGCAGGTGCTGGAACCACTGAGCTAAATACCCCGGCCCCAGTTTTGTTCATTTTTGCTTCTCTCTTAGTATTTTAGAAATAGTAGGTGGATAATTAATATTTGTTAAGTTGCATTGACTACAATAATACTCCCCCATAGATGCCTTGGTTTTTCAATAGAAATGACAGATAGGGCCTTGTATTTTTACCCAGATAACACCTATTTTTTCTTTTTTCCTTCGTGATTCAGACCAGGAAATATCTGATGGGGAAGGGTCTGGAGATGGAGATTCAGAGGCTCTGGGCCTAGAGGAATCCGATGAGGATGACTTGAGTGGTGCTGAGGAACAGGATGCTGATGATGAGGGGAGCAGTGCGGCCTGGAAGAAAGGCGGAAGCCACTCTGCAAATGCACCAGGTTTTAGTTGCCAGAGCATCAGTGACTTTGAGAAATTTACTGAGGGAATGGATGACCTTGGGAGCAGTGAGGAGGAAGATGGAGAAGAAGAGAGTGGCGTGGAAGAAGAGGGTGGTGAGGAAGACAGGGCCGGAGACAGGCACAGTGAAGATGATGGTGTGGTGATGACCTTCTCCAGCACCAGGGTTTCCGAGGAAGTGGAGAAGGGAAGAGCTGTGAAGAACCAGATAGGTTTGTACATGATTTTGCTGGTCACTTGTTTCTCCGAGTCTCTGGATTTGGTCTACTTTTTGTTTGTTTGTTTGTGGCTGTTCTGTCTCTGGGATGTCCTTGCAATTAGTTTGTGACATGCCTCACTTCCTCAGAGGCCCAAAGCCCCATTCCTCTGTGCTTAGCCAGCCGTTTCTGCACTGAGCTGCTTAGCTGGTTCTGCTCTAGTACTTGTAGCAACTGTGGAAGATTGAAGAGGAGAGTTTCTCTTTTCCTTGGGATTTAGCATTCCCTCTCTTGTCGCAAATATTTGTTTCTAAGATACTGAATTGATTTCCTAGAATAGAGGGTGTTTTCATGGCCTGAAACTGATAAAGCTGTAGTGCTTCGAGACCAGTCTGGTTTCCTGTCCCTCCCCTGTCTCCATCCCAGGAAGATTTTATTCTAACTCATGGGTCAGATTCTGTTTTCTTCTTTCTTAGCACTATGGGACCAGCTCTTGGAAGGAAGGATCAAACTACAAAAAGCTCTGTTGACCACCAATCAGCTGCCTCAACCAGATGTTTTCCCTGTTTTCAAGGACAGAGGTGGCCCAGAATTTGTCAGTGCCCTGAAAAACAGTAAGAATACTATACTATTTTGGGATATTTAGAACCACTGAGATACATTGGTATATATTGGGATTGATGTAAAAGAAGGGCGGGTTTCATTTTAGTGATGTTATAATAGTGTTTTTTTAAACTCTTAAAAATAGCAATGTAACCCTTTTAGTAAATGAAGACAACTTTGAAATGGATTGGGCATTGGAGCCATGGCTGCTCTACTTTCTTTTCTCCTGTTTTCATTCCTTGGTCTCCCTATGACTTTCTGAATAACTTCTGTAAGGCTTGGGCTTAGGGAATACTGTGTGATAACTCCCTGGTACAGGGAAAAAGAGAAAGGATGAGTGATCAAACTCAGTTCATTTAAGTTAGTTGTGTCATGTGCTTAAAACATGCCATCCTTTGGTAGGTTTTTAGAACAGTGTGCTAAGATGATTTTATACATCTTCCTTTTGGTGGCAAACAGTGAGGACAGATGATGACTGCAGGGGGAGGATTAAGTTTTGGAAAAAAATTGCAGAGCTATAAAGTCAAAAAATTCTAGAGAGAAAAATAATTTAGAGATTATTTGGTTCCCAATTCCCTCATTTTACAGATGAGAGAACTGAGGCTCAGGAAAATGACTTGGCCAGAGTTACAGAGGTTGTTCATGAGCAGCAGAGGTAAAACTCCAGCTTTTTTGCCTTAGGACTAGGAGTCTTCCTTTGGCACCACACTGCCTCCTGTGTGCCCAGTGGCACTGAAGGACTGGGGCACAGGGACACATGGGGTAAGGGCGCTGTGGCTTGAATCACTTCCTTCCTTATTTGCATGCTGAGAGTTGGTGTTTCCATTTGCTCTTTTGTTGTTTTGGTGGTTGTTGTATTAGAGATTCAACCCAGGGCCTGCACATACTAGGCAAATGCTCTACCACTGAGCTACTTCCCCCGTCCTTCCATTTGCTCTTTTTTTTTTTTTTTTTTTTGCTTAAATTCTTTTATTGGTACATTTTAGGTATACAGTACTTTTGCATTTATCATTGGGTGCTTCTACCTGTACGTGATGTATCTTGGTTCTTATTTTTTCCCCATTACCTGTGCGCCCTTCACCCCTCCACCCTTCCCTATTTACATACTTTGTTTCCATTTTTTTTTCTTTTCTCATAATTTTTCCTTTCCATTCTTTCCTTTCCCCATCTCCTCCCACCACCCCTACCCCTTTGGACCTTTTCCTATTTCAAAGTATCAATTATTAGTTCTTAATCCTTTTAATCCTTATTTATACTCTCAGTTTCTCACACTAGAGAAACTATTCGGTATTTACACGTGTGTCTTATTCACTTAAGAGTAAAAAATATGGAACACTTCACGAATTTGCATGTCATCCTTGTGCAGGGGCCACGCTAATCTTCTCTATATTGTTCCAATTTTAGTATATGTGCTGCCGAAGCAAGCACTCCATTTGCTCTTTAAAACTTAAAGCTGGGCCAGGCATAATGGCACACATCTTTGATCCCAGCTACTAGGGAGGATAAGGCAGAAGAATGACAAGTTTGAGGCCAGTCTGGGCAACTTAGTGAGACCTTGTCTCAAAATAAAAAAATAAGGGTAAGGATGTAGCTTAGTGGTCCCTCTTTCAATCTCCAGTACCACAAACAAATAAAAAACTAAAGCCAGGTTGGCTAGCATGTGCCTGTACTCCCAGCTGCTTAGGATGCTGAAGCAGGAGGATCTCTTAAGCCCAGACTTTTGAGGCCATTGAGACCCCTATCTCAAAAAAGTTAAAAAGACTTAAACAGTATGGAGTTCAGAGTTGGAAGGGACCTGAGGAGGACATCTATGTTGGCATCTGCTATAAATGAAACCATCTTAAATCATTTGAGATACATGTATAGGATTTCTAGGGTAGGGAATTCTGTGACTGTTTTTTTTTTTTTGGTACTGGGGATTGAACTCAGGTCCTTGTGCTTTTGAGGCAGGTGGTGGAACCACTGAGCTAAATCCCTGGCCCTGTGACTGTTTTTTATATAGGACAATATCTGGTTTGGTTAGGAATGGCTTCCTGTACTTGAAGTTTGTCTCCTATGAAAAAAGACTGAACACTTCTTTCAGGAACCATCTTGCATCTATTGTGAGATGGGTCTTTTATCCTTTTCAACTTTTTCTCCTTCCTACTTTAAATAGATAAGAGATTGATGGTTTCCCTTTTTTTTTTTTTTTTTTTGGTACTGGGGATTGAACTTGGGTCCTTGCGCTTGTGAGGCAGGTGGTGGAACCACTGAGCTAATCCCCGGCCCTTCTCTGCTATTTTTAATGCCCCAGTACCCTAATTTCTGGAATGCCTGCGAATGAGACCTAAACTGGAATAGGTTAAATGTTTTATAATAAGACCTTTTCCATTTTGTTGCTCTTCTTGAGTCTTTTCCTTTTTTAAAAAAATTCATCTTTAAAGTGAAGATATTTTAAAGTTAGCATCAGGTATAATGGACACATTCTTATTCTCGAATATCATTTAGTTTCTTCAGCCATTTTCTTGTTATTTAGCTTTTGTTTTACAACAGTTCTAATCTTTTTAACCTGTCTTCTTTTGTGCTTAACCATTTGTCTCATTTGGTGAACTTCATTTAATCTGACAGATGTCTGTTAATCTGACAGAGGGTTTGTGGAGGAGGGAGAAGAAAGAAAGGTTTGTTTAATGTAACATACTCTGAGAGGATAGGGAGCTTTCTAATAACCAGAATTTCTGTGCATATGAAGGGTAGCTAACCTTTGTTTCAACCTTCTTATGGCAGTATGACATAATATGTTGTATACTTTCCTGTTTTGGTAAACAGAGTTTAAGAATAATTTCATGGCTACATTATTCTGGGTGAACAATTTATACTGTTCTGTATAGCTGCTGTGGAACATAGCCTAAATTTATACCTACCCTAGAACAAACACCGGAATGTATTGTCTTTAATTAAATCTCTTTTCAGTTTGCTTAGTCTTCTGGGTAAAATCAGACTGCCTGGGTTTAGATTTCATCTCAGCAATGGATTAGCTATGTGACCTTTTGTAAGTTACTTCGAAGTAAAATGGGGATAATATGGTTGTGAGGATTAAAGGACATAATCAATATAAAGCATTAGCACAGTGTCTGGCACACATCACACCACAGATGTTAAGTACTAGTATTATCTTTTTCTGCTGAGAAGCATTTGGCAGTATTCAACCACATAATTGTCATAGCATAACTAACCATCTTCTCCACTGCCTGATTATCTACAAGACTTCCTCTTCTCCTGTTCTCATTCAGTGATTTTTAAACTTTTTTTAGAACTCAAATTCTGTACATAATATAACTATTTTGGGAAGTGGGCAGTGTTATGGTCTATTTTAATATTTATAATTTAGCTTCGGCCCCTCATGACACTATGGAAAGCTAGCTAAGAGATTTCCTTATTGCCAAACTGAGTTCTTTCCTACCTAAATGACGACTTTACTTTGAAAGACTTTCCTTTGGCTTTTGTGACCTGTATATGCTGTTTGGATCCTCCTACCTCTCTGATCTCTTCTCAAGCTCTTCTTTTACCCTCTCAGTGTAAACTTCATTGCAATCAGAATCCTGACCTTTGGTTGCATTTTCGTACTGTATTCTCTCCTTGCACTGTCATTTACTCTCATGGCCCTAATTATAGCTTCTAAAGTCTAGCACAATAAACTCCTGAACACCAAGTCTTTGTACTTCTAGCACCTTAAACTCTACTTTTCAGAAACTAAACAAATAACTTCTTTCTTTTCTCCCTCCCCAACACAAATGTAGTTGCCAGTCAGTCACTTTGGTGTTATATGTTGGTAATTAGATCTCTTGTACCATGAAATGATTTCAACAGTATTTTTTTAACAGTATTTTTTGACATTTTAGTGGCTGTATATGTGTTAAGTCATGAAGTAATCTTAACAAAATTAGGGAATATTCTATTCACAAGGCTACTTGCCACAGAGGTTAGCTTTTCCCTTCTCTTTCTTTTAACAGCTTTGTTATTAGGAGGCAGGCCCTTATGATGGTGGTGATGATATATAAGGAACAAGGCAAGTTACCTAAGAAAATTTCAGCATGAATTATTTAAAACTTTTCATTATGGACCACATCAAACCTATATGAAAGAGAGAAAAGTGCAGTGAACCCCCATATACCATCACTAGCTTAAGCAGTTAACTCCCAGCCACTCTTTTTTTGTGTATGTGTGGTGTTAGGGATTGAACCTAGGGCTTGATACATGCTAGGCAAACACTCTGTCATTGAGGTATATCACCAGCCCTATCCCTGTTAACTTACTTCATTTATACATAAACTAGTGCCCCCCCCTTCTGGATTATTTTGAAGCAAATAACAGCTATCATCTCATTTTTATCAAATCTTTCACCATGTATATCTAAAAGATAAGAGTTTTTAAAAAAATCTTGATACCAGTATTCCACATAAAAACATTAACAGTAATTTTTTTAATAAGCCCAACTGACTTTGGTGAGTGGGAGAATTGAGAGCATTTCTATCTTACTCATTTTTTTTTTTTCAGAATTTGCTGTATAGCTTTAAATGAATGATAAAAGGAAAGGTAAACTTTAGCCATAATAAGTTGACCTTTTAGTGAAATGCATGTTATTAATGTATTTAATGAGATGCATTACAAACTGCAGTGAGCACCATGTTTCATTACAGGTCTAAAATGCAATATCATTAAAGACCTTTAATAGAAACAGTGGTTGACATTTTGATACTTCCCATAAGCAAAACATCTAAGAGCATAGTGTAATGCAACAAAAGTAGAGGAAGTGAAAATTTTTTATTTGCCTAAGAGTTTAAAAACAAATTCTACTACTAATGAAGTATATTTTCTTTGCTCCCCCCATCTTCCTACTTCTAATTTATATTCACTCCTTCATCTCTCTATAGCCCTTCTCCAAGACCCCCAATTATTTGGACTTGAATAGACTTAAAATTTTTATTGCTAAGTTGACCTAAGCACTGAGAGACACCTTAAAGAATGGTTTACAGCCATTCATAGTAGCATAGACCTATAATCCTAGTACTCCAAAGGCCAAGGCAGGGGGATGACAAGTTCAAGGCCAGGTGAGGCTACGTAAAGGGAGTTCAGGGCCAGCCTGGACTATATGGCAGGAACCTGTCTCAAAAAAACAAAACAAAGCTTTAAATTTTGAATAAGTCATGTCAAATCATGAAGTCTTAATAGATAATATTTCTTTTTTTGAAAATTTTACTTATTTTTAGTCAGCAGTATATTCACATGGTTCAGAATTGCAAAGATACTGAAGACAGCAGTGAAAATCCTCTTGGCCTCTGCATCCGCCACTCAGTTCCGTGTGGTATCCTGTAGCTAAACAGTGTTGTCAGTGAGTCCCACCCTGCCCACTTCTTAATTACTTAGTTGCCTGAGGTGGCAAGTCCGTGAATGCTTATTAACACAAGTTCATGGCACAGTTCTCAAAATAATTCTTGGAACCCAGAAAAACTCTGTTACTTGGGATTTCTTTAAGTGTTGCTTGTGATACTTTTCCAGGTATAGCATTGTGTCGGCCTAAGGACCCTTATGACTACACACTTCATCTAACCAAGATGATGAAAGTAAGAGTGATCTTTCTGTTTGAGCTTTTTGTTTTTAAAAATAGTTTTATTGGGCCAGGGATTTAGCTCAGTGGTTCCGCTGCTTGCCTTGCAAGCACGGGGACCCGAGTTCGATCCCCAATACCAAAAAAAATAGTTTTATTGTTCTAATTACAACAGTTTGTCATGCTTATTTAAGAAATTCAGAAAATATGTAAATTTATAAAGAAAATAAGGATTATAAAGAAAATAAATACTGTCCGGTGGTAACCATAGTTATCATTTTGATATCTTTCCAGACTTTTTTCTGTACTCGCACATGCACACATATACACATACTTTTTAAAGAACAAACATGGAATCATATAAATATGTAGTACTTTATAAACTTACTTTTTTCTATGTATCATTTCATGTCAGTATACTTTGTATATCAGCAGTTTCAGTGGCTACGAGTATTCCATTTATATAAATTTACTGTAATTTACTTAATCTATTGATAGATGGTTAAGGTTTATTCTAGTTTTTTGGAGGGGACAGGGCCTCACTATGTAGTTCTGGCTGGCCTTAAACTCACTCTGTAGTCTAGTTTGGCCTCGAACTCACAGTGATCCTTACCTCAGCCTCTTAGTGCTGGGATTACAGGCATGCACCACCATGCCTGGCTTAGGTTTTCTTTTGTTTGTTTTTGAAATGGTCTTGCTATGTAGTTAAGGCTGGCCTTGAACTCTGATTTGGCCTCCCATGCTGAGATTACAGGCATGCACCACTGAACCCAGTACCATTTAGTTTTTTATTTTTATAAAATATGCTTTGGTAAACATTCTTACATAGATTTGTACAATTTATTGAAAAGTAGTGCTGCCTAACTAAGGCATACGGCATTTAAAATTTTGTAATACACATTTTTAAAAAGTAAAGAGAAGCAGATTATGTTAATTTTACTAATATATTTTATTTAACCCAATATATCACAAATATAATTTTAACATGTAATCAGTATATAGCCGTTGATGAGATAATTTTATATTCTCTTTTTGCATGTTAAGTCTTTGAAATCTGGAGTCTGTTCTAACAGCTCTTCTCAATTTTGAGACCATGTGTTGAGTGCTCGGTAGCCATAAGTGGGAACTGAGTCTGTAGCTCAGTGACAGAGTGTGTGCTTAGCATGCTCAAAGCCCTGGTTGGACTCCAGAATTGGACGGGGGGAAAAACAGACATATCTTCGGGCTGGGGATTTAGTTCAGTGGCTCCACCACCTGCCTCGAAAGTGCAAGGTCCCGAGTTCAATCTCCGGTACCAAAAAAAAAAAACAGGCACATTTAGCTAGTGGATACTGTATTGGACTGCATGACACATCTGCGTTCTGTGAAAATATAATTGCTGGGACAAAGGAATTGTACTTTTTTCTTTTCTTTTTTAGTCTTTTGGAATATATTACCAAACTGGCCCCTAGAAGAATTTTTTTTTTTTGTACCGGGGATCAAACTCAGGGCCTCGCGCTTTCGAGGCAGGTGGCAGAACCACTGAGCTAATCCCCGGCCCTAAAAGAATTGTCAACAATTTAAATTCTTACCTGCAACATTTGTTCTCCTAAACTCCTGGCACCACAGGGCATTATTGATCTCATATTTTTCCTAAACTATAGGAGGGAAAAGAAGGCAATCATTTTATGACTTTCTGTTTGATAATTATATAATACCTGTTGACTTAGCATTGAAATATAATCTCCATTTGGTCTGTTTATTACAGAATGAGTTCTGTGTAGGGAGACTTGTGGTCCTTGTTTAGCTACTGCTAACTTTGCCCAACTTGGTTCACTGTGCATTTATATTATGTAGAGAATAAGCTGATCACAGAGCAAATACTTGCCCACAAAGTAATGAAGCAGTGGTACCAGGAAAAGAGCATTAGGTTTGTGTATTCTCTCTTTCTTTCCTTCTCCCTTTTTCCCCTCCTTTTTTCTCTGTACTGAGGTCAAATCCAAGATTTGGTACACTGATCTGCATCCCCAGCCCTGAGAGTGTTCTATTCAGTGATTCCACCTACCCTGAATAGAGGAGCCCTGGTTTGATCACAGAACCATGAAAGCTAAGGACAGCTTAAAAACTCCTCAAACCAATCTGGTTAGAAAATTCATTTCACTGTTTAGAGGTTGGGTTTCCTAGGAAGTGAGGGTTGTCTTCAGTACCAGAAACAATTTCAGTAGTGATACATCACAAGGGCCAGGGTGTGTATGAGTGGAAGAGCACGTGCAAGGCTGTAGGTTCATCCCCAGCATGCAGGTGGGTGGTAGGCGGGGTGCTACACTAGGTAAGGAAGCAGCCCTGATTTGTAGTAGCTCTTATTTCCATAGTAGGATCACTCTTTCCCCTGTGTTCTATGTGTGTACTTCTAGATAACATTGTACATTGGAGCCTTTTGATAATATACATTTAATTAACTCACATTTGACTGTATGTGCCTGGTGAAATGTGAGAGAGAGAGAGAGGGTTTATATAGCACCAGTAATTCTGCCTGCCATTTTATCCAGTGAGTGAATGCCCTGGAGTAAGTGTGAGATTGCAGACAGAATCTTATGTTGCCTCAGTTATTTTTGTTCCCGGGTACCCCTCCTGTGAGCATCTCACTACACAGTATGAATCTAGTGTTTAAAGGTACAGTGTGCTGTCTTTGTACGTGATCTCTAAATATGATCATCTATGTTTAATTGGTAAAATAATGGGCTTTGTTGAGCTTGCTGAGAGGTAGCACACAGATGCACTTATGGGCAATTGAAGGATTTTCAAAGTTGTTTTGTCAAAACTTGATTTTTGCTTTATTTTCAGACTTTAGAACTTACTTTATAAGATGCTACTCTATTGTTATTTTTTTGTCTTAAAACATCCCCCCCCCCCATTGCTGGGGATTGAATCTTAAACCTGTCCTTGAGTTGTTTTATTAAGCTCACACATGAACATGATACATAGTACTAAAGAATTCAGGAGGACAGTGCTCCCTTGCCTTACATTCAGTCTCATTCCACTTGTTTTTTTATAATTATAATTTGTTTGTCTCTATCCTTCCCTCCATCCCTTCCTCCCTTCCTTCCTGTTATTTCGCTGTGCTGGGGATTAAATCCAGGGCCTTGTGCATGCTAGACATGCTGTACTACTGAGCCACGTACCGGGCCCTGTTTCCTGATTTATTTATTCTCTGGTGCAAAAGATGAGAAGGATGGGGCCGGGGTTTTAGCTCAGTGGCACTGTGCCTGCCTTACAAGTGCAAGGTACTGAGTTCGGTAACCGGTACTGGGTAAAAAAAAAAGATGAGAAGGGGCCGGGGATTTAACTCAGTGGTTCCGCCGCCTGCCTCGCAAGCTAAGGACACGAGTTCGATCCCCAGTACCAAAAAAAAAAAGATGAGAAGGCTGCTGACAGGTTAACTAGAATGAGGATTGAGAATTGACTTTGATTTAACAACATGATGGTCATCTGTGACCATTTTGGCTTACCTGGACATAGGTTTGCCTGGAAGGGGTTTGAGAGAAAAAAGGAAGAAAGAATTTGAGACAGTAAAGACAACTGTTTTTAGAGGATGTTGCTTTATTTGTTTTTTGTTTTTGTTTTTGTTTTTGTTTGGTACTGGGGATCGAACTTGGGTTCTTGTGCTTGCACAGCAGGCAGCAAAACCACTGAGCTAAATCCCTGGCCCCGAACATGTTGTTTTAATGGGAACAGGAATGGGACATCAGATGGTGGAAGTTGTAGTGTTAAAAGAAGAGGTGGTATATCTTTTTAGGATGGGAGAGATGATAGCATTTTGTATGTTGGTATGATTCAGCAGAGGGGACTATTGATGATGCAGAAGAGGAAGACACCTGTAGCAGTGTCCTTGAGCAGGTAAGTGAAGATAGGTCTAGTGTACAGGAAAGAGTGGCCTTATGGATTGTGGACAGTTAACCTGTAGTGACAGGTGGGAAGATAGTATGTAAATAGACACAGATGAGAAGGAGTCTATGAAAATTCTCTTTTAGTTGTTTCATTTTCTTTGATAAAGAAACCAAGGTCCTAAGTTGTGAATGAAGAATGGGGAGGAGGTAGTGGAAATTTTGAGGTGTGCCATAGTCATTCTGGATTCTGCCCTGCAGCTATAACCAGGACTTCAGTGCTTTATTGATATGTTAACCTAAGAGTTGAAAACCAATAAACTACATTACAGTGTTGTTACCAGGCAAATAAGGTATAATATCTGGGCAGGGAAGGATTGGAAGATTGTGTTCTTTCCTCCGTGTTCAGAGTCACTCAAAGAATATTCCTAGTTTAGTTCCACGCCCAGTTCCTCATTCAGGTAGATCTTTTATCACCCTCCACCAATTGTTAAAACATGTTATATTTGGTTTGCTTCACGTTTGGACTGTTAATTTACTATGTCATTTTTTCTTATTTTTCTAACTTTATTTTTTCCCCCCTCTTGTAGCTCATTTGTATCACCTTGGTCTTCTTTCTAAATACTGAATCACACTATCTCTTCTGTTAAATTTGTCCTATTCTCTGGGAATGGTACGTGGTTGTACTCTTGG
Organism: Heterocephalus glaber; assembly: GCF_000247695.1. Next base: position 3,982,507 of record NW_004624871.1, read on the forward strand.
CCCTTCCTTTCGTCACTCTTCTGGGGTGGAGCTACTGCTGTCAGGCTCTCTTGGCTTCCTTTATTTCAGTTTACTCTGTCCATTTGCTGCCAAACATGCGTAAAGAGTAAATTATCTGAATTCTTGCAGCTTTATTTATGTATTTATTTTTGGTGGTATTGGGGATTGAGCCAAGAGCCTTTACACTGAGCTACATCAGCCCTCTTGTATTTTTGTTTTGAGACAAGGTCTCACTAAGTTGCTAAATTGCCTAGGCTGGGGCTCAAGTTTATAATCCTTTTGCCTCAGCCTCTCAGACAGCTGGAATTATAAACCTGTGTCCCACACCCTTGTAGCTTTAAAATTACTCTGCCTTCGTCCTTCATTAGTAATATTCTTAATTGATTATAAATGTATTTCTATGTTGAAAATTGCTTTCTTAGAAGATATTGCCCAGTATTGGCTTCCTGTTGTTGCTATAAGTTATTAAAATCTTGGTATTTAACAGCACAAATTTATTGTGTTACAGGGGCAGAAGTCCTAAAGTCATGGTCTCAGCAGGACTGTTCTCCTTGGAGCCTCTAGGGAGAAATCTGTTTCCTTGCCTTTTCCAGCTTTTAGAGGCTACCTATGTTCTTCCACTCATGACTGTATCTTCTAGCAATCTCATCCTTCCAACATCTCCTTTTTTGGGTAGGGGGTTTCCACATAACCCAGGCTGGCCTTGAACTCGTCGTGATCCTCCTGCCTCAGCCTCCGGAGTGCTGCGATTACAGGTATGCACCACCACACCTGGCTCCAGCTTCTCCTTTTCTGACTTGTACAGTGTAACTGTACTATATTATTAGCTTCCTGCCTCCCTCTGTAAGGAGCCACTGTGATCACATTGGGCCCACCTGTCTAATCCAGCATAATCTTGTGATCTCAAGATCCTTAACATATCTGCGAAGTTGTTTTTGCTATCTTCACAGGTTCTGGGGAATAGAATATAGATAACTTTGGGGGACTGTTACTCAGCTAGTACATGGCCTGTTATCTTGCACTATCCAAATGTTTTTGGTGAGAGGTAGTTGCTAGTTTGAGTTATTCCTTTGTAACAAACCCACTTTTGATATTTGGAAGTGTTTGGAATCTTCTCTTTATTCTTGGTTTCTGTCTGAGTAATTTTTCATTTATGCATTTCATTTATTCATTTCATTATGCTGAGTATTTACTGAGTCCTTTTAGTATGAAGACTGCAGTCCTTCAGCTTTGAGAAAATCTCTCCTAATATTTCTTTGATAATTTCCTTCCTTCTGTTTTTTTTTAAATTCTCTTTTAGATTTTAAGCTTGGGTTAGTGTTGTTTCATGCTCTTTAACATTTTTCATCTTTTCATGTCTATGTTTTGAAAAATTTTTGAGTTTTATTTCGTTTTGTTTGCTTTTGTTTTTGTTTTTTTTTGCTGTGTTGGGCATTGAACCTAGGGCCTAACATGTGCTGGACAAGTGCTCTACCTCCAGTTTTGGCTTTTGTTTTTGAGTCAGAGTCTTGCTGAATTGCTCAGGCTGGGCTAGAATTTGCAGTTCTCCTAGAGTGCTGGGATTGTAGGTATGTGCTACCACATCTGAGTCCCAGCCCAGTTTATTTTGAGATACAGTCTTGCTAAAGGCTGGCCTTGAATTTGCAATCTTCCTGCCTCGGCCTTTCAAAAAGCTGGAATACAGGTTTGTGCTACTACTGCATTTGGCTTCAGTTTTGTTTTGTTTTTTTAATCTCTTAGAGAGCTTGTATTTTCTGAATGTATCTATTCTACATAATTAATATACTTAGGGTATATTATGTATATTTCAGTTTTGTAGTTCCTAGAATTATTCCTATCTCTAGCAGCTTTTCCCGGTCCTGGGCATTGAACCCAGGGCCTTCTCACTGAACTACATCCTTAGTCTTTGATATTTTTATTTTGAGACAGGATCTTGCTAAGTTCCTAAATTGCCCAGGCTGGGTTCAAACTTGGGATCCTCCTGTCTCAGCCTCCCAGAGTGCTGGGATTACAGTAGACGTGTACCACCATGCCTAGTTTTTTGAACATTTTCCTTTCTAAATTTTATCCAAGTAATACATGAATATAGTTAAAGAGTAAAATAATAATATAAGAGTAAAATAATTCTGTAAAACTTATGAAAACCAGAAGTCTGTTGTTTCTGCCACCTCCTTGCCATAACCCACTTTCCTAAGCAACAGCTATATTTTTATTGTACTGTTATATTAATTTTATTATACTGTTTTTTTGAGCACATGAATTTCTCTCTATCTACTTGATTTTTCAGTTTTAGGCATTATCCATTGACTCCCCAATATAAAAAATTTAGCTTTTTTTTTCATGTTTTGGGGGTCAAACCCTGAGCTTTGAGGCAAGCACTCTTACCCCTGGGCTACATCCTCAGCCCCAAGATTTAGCTGTGTTCTTTTATATTCATGCATACTTTCTGCTTATGTTTTTTTGGTGTTTTTTTTTTGGTACCGGGGATCGAACTTGGGTCCTTGCACTTGCGCAGCAGGCGGTGAAACCACTGAGCTAAATCCCCCGCCCTCTGCTTATGTTATTAATTTACCCTTTCATGGTTATGTTATAATTTGATTAGAACAGTATTCACTGTTTACATTATTATCTTTGTGTAAACACTTCACAGCTGAACCATATAGTACATGTACTGTAATTCTTTTTCCTTTCCCACATCATCTTGTTTTCTAAACTTAATAATTGTTACATTTTTTGTTTGTTTAGTTTTTTTCTGTAGTAATTCATGCCCAAACTTCTCCTGTTGTTTGAGTCTACCCTGAAGATTTTAGTTGCAAGCCAGATATGGTGGCACACCATGTGGTCCTAGCTACTCAGAAAGCTGAGGCAGGAGGATTACTTGAGCCTAGGAGTATGAGGCCAGCCTGGGAGACATAGTCAGACTCTGTCTAAAAAAAAAAAAAATTCAATTACATCAAATATTCTGCCACTTTTTCTTCCTGAAGTCTTTTCCAGAGCCTCTAATCTGCTCTGATCTGACTGTTCACCTTCTCAGCATTCCTGCTGGAATCTCCCTGTGTGGTCATCCTGGGGATTAGCTTAGCTTCTTGCTACTGGGGATCTGCTACTCCAGAATCTTCCTTGGCTACTGCCATGTTTCAGTGAAGCGTGCCCTCATAGCTTGCTGAACAAGGGCATGTGGGAGGTAACTATTTTAGACTTTGATTATATGAAAATATCTTTAGTTTCTTATCACGATTGATTGGCTGTGTATAGAATTCTGTAGAATGTGGCATTGCCTTCCAGATTCCAAAGTTGCTAATAACAAGTCAGAAGCCTTATTTTGATTCCGGATGTTGCTCTTTGTTTTTCCTTCCTTCCTGTTTGGAAACTGGAGACTTTGTTCACAGAATTGTGAAATTTCATAATGATATACCTTGTAATTTTCTTGAAATTATCATTTTTTTCTTCCTTTCTTTCTGGAAGCCCTTTTATTTGGTATTAGACTGTTCCTATGAGTCTAGGTGTTTTTCCTCCTTAATTCCCTTCCTGCTTCTACTTTTTAAGGCATGTCCTCAGCTTTCCAGTCCTTATTTTGAGGCTTTTTTATACTTTTGCCATTACATTTTGATTTGGATGATATACATGATATATATTTTCTGAAATATTTTACTGCATATTTCCTTCAATTGCTGTATTTTTTTCCCTTTTACTTTAACCCAGTTACAATATGTTAGACATTTTTCCTCAGGTATTTGGTGATCCGTTGCTTTCTCTGTTGATTTTTAAGAACAGGACACCAAAAAGTTGATTAGAAGCTTTGTGTATTTGGATGGGGCTCTTTGTCTGGAGTTTCTATTATAAAATGATCTAGCTGGGTAATTTTTGGAGCTCTCAATATCAGTATCTTCAGATCTTCTCTCATGATGTGATCATAGTCAATAGAGGACTCCTAGTCTCCTGTGTGGTTGCCATTATTCTAGATTGTGAATAGGCTGGAGTCTCAGCATTCAGTCACTAAGCTTCAATTTCCACCCATCTCCTACCCCCCACCAACTCCTTCCTCTTTTTGTGGTGCTGGAGTTTGAACCCAAGGCTTTTCACATGGTAAGCAAGCACTCTACCACTGAACACACCCCAGCATTATTCCTTTTTTTGGGGGGGGGTGGTACCAGGGATTGAACTCCAGACCTTGTGCTTGGGAGGCAGGCAGCAGCGCCACTGAGCTAAATCCCTGGCCCTCCCCATTTTTAATATTATGCTTTTGCCCTCAACTATATCTGATAATCCCCTGCCAGTGGTCCTCTGTTTAACCCTCTTCACAGGATAGACCTGTAAACTTCTGCCTAAGTAAGAGAATGTCTAGAATTTTAGCTGTCTCAGTTGTTTTTAGCCCTTCCTGCATCTGTAGTGCTAAGCAGTTCTGGAATCTCTGGGGTCCCTTTTCTGGACTGCAAGTGGAATTGATTCTCATTCATCTTCACTTCTTTTTTTTGGTACCGGGGTTCGAACTTGAGACCTTGTGCTTGCAAGGCAGGCGGCAGAACCACTGAGCTAAATCCCTGGCCCTCATCTTCACTTCTAACAGAATCATCTTGCTCAAGTTTGCCAAGTCACTTATTTGGGTATCTCCTTAAAAAAAAAACTGGCTTATTGAGGATACATGACACAGTACATTGCACATATGTCAGGTGTACAGTTCCAGATTGGCACACGCCCGTGAAACCATCTCTTTCCCCCCACCCCTCTCTCCATAGGCAACCATTGATCTGGTTTCTATCACTGTAGGTTATTGGGCATTTTCTAGAATTTATTTTATTTTATTTTAATTTATTTTTTCCCATGATGTTGATCTCATGCGTGGTAGGCAAGTGCTGCACCACTGAACTACAACCCTAACCCCTAGAAATTTATCTAAATGGGATCATACAGTTTGTATTCTTTTTTGGTCTGCCTTTCACTCAGTATAATTACTTTGAGATTCATCCATATTTTTTCATGTGTCAGGAGTTCATTTTCTTAATAAGAAAGAGTTCATTGTCTTTTATTGCTAAATAGTATTCCATTGTATGTGTATACCATACTTTGTTTTATTTCCAATTCTGGGCTATTATAAATGAAACCAAACAAACATTTGTATATATGTTTTTGGATGGACACAGACTTTCATTGAAATGGCTGGGTCCCATGTTTAGTAAATGTCTAACTTTCAGAAAAACCCCCAAGCTGTTTTCTGAAATGATTACATACCATTTTATAATTCCACCAGCAGTGTTAAGAGTTCTAGTTGCTCCACATCCTCAACACTTGGTCTGGGCAGTCATTTAATTATGTAGTCCATAGGCTTTATTTAAGCTGTAAAAATGAGTTGCTATCATCTCTTTCGTTCTTTGACCTTTCCTTTTGGGTGATTCCTTTTAAAAGGTTACTTTAATCAGTAGAATATTGTTCAGAAATAAATTCACACTAATACGGGCAATTGATGTTTTGCAAAGGTACAAATCCTTTTAGTGCAAAAAGGATAGTTTTGGTTTTTTTCCCAACAAGTAGTACTATGCTTTCATTTGCAAAACTGAACTTTATCCCTCAGACTTAATATAAAAACCCAAAATAGTTTATACTTACTTAAATATAAAACATAGAACTACAAAATATGTTGAAGAACAATTTTCATGACTGTAGATCAGGCAGAGTTCTTAGATACCGTATGAAAATCACAGTCCATCAAAGAAAAAATTAATGATTGTGCTAAATCAGAATTGAAATCTTTTGGTCTGTGAAAGATGTGTTACCAGAATGAAAAGACAAGCTACAGACTAGGAGGAATATTTTCAAGTCGTATCTAACACAGGACTTGTGCCTAGAATATACAAAGAGCTCTCAAAACTCAATAATAAAAAAATACTCATTTAAAAACAGAGGCAAAAGATTTGAATAGATGCCTTACCAAGGAAGATGTATGATGCCAGATAAGTACATGAAAAGACATTTAACGTAATCATAATCACTGACATAGTCATTATTGTTGAGAGAGATACAAATTAAAACCACAGTGATATACCTCTACATTCCTATTAGAGTATGACTAAAAACAAACACATGATGACCAAGTGCCGACAAGGATGCAGAGCACCTGTCATATATTTCTGGTGGGAATGTAAAGTACAGCATTTTGTAAAAACGATTTAGAAATTATTTTTCTAAAGTTAAACGTGTATTTACTGTATTATCCTCTTGTAGTAGTCCCTCTCTTAGATGTTTTTAGAAAAGTGAAGATATATGTTCATACAAAGACTTGTCTATATATATATGTTCTTTTTTTTTTTTTTTTTTTTTGGTACCAGGGATCGAACTGAGGACCTTGTGCTTGCAAGGCAGGTGGTGGCACCACTGAGCTAAATCCCCAGCCCTTGTTCTTTTTTTAAAATGTATGTTCTTAGCAACATTATTGATAATCAGCAAAACTGGAAACAGTTCAGATGTCTTTCAGACATATTGGACAAATGGATAAACAAATTGTGACACACTGCTCAGTAGTAAAAAGGGATAAACCTCAAAAGTACTATGCTAAGGGCTGGGGATTTAGGCCAGTGGCATTGCGCCTGCCTCATAAGCACAAGGTCCTGAGTTCAATCCCTGGTACTGAAAAAAAGAAAAGTATTTCGCTAAGTGAAAAATGCCAGTTTTAAAAAGTTACACACTTTATAATTTCATTTATATGACAATCTGGAAAAGATAAAACTATCAGGACAGAACAGATCAGCGGCTGCCATGGGTTAGGTATCGGGAAAGAGTTTGACTATAAAGAGGCAGGCCAGCTTTCTTCTTTGTCTCTTACAAGTTTTCATTTTCCTCTCCAGTAGCCTCATCCTTGGAGTGTTCCCCACTTACCACTGGCTTCCTGGTGAACCCTTCTTCAGTCTGGCTTGATTGTGAGCATTTTGCTTGAATTGACAGTGGGGGTATAAATAGTTGTGTGCTTATTCACAGATAACTCCAGAAATATTTCTTATGGTAATAGATACATGATACACAGTACTTTTAGGGATAGAGGAATGGGCTGCATCAACCTATAGTGTCATTTTTGCTTGAAATATATATCTTTGATACTAAAACCTTACCCAGAAGAGAATAATAGATTACACACAGCTTCTAGATTTTGATGTGCATTAGAACTGAAAAATGAGATGTCTTTAAACTCTTTTTCCTTCTCTCTTTGATAAGTGATATAATGTGGTTTGGACACTCAGAGATTTCTGAGATTCCAGGTTCTGGTTGATGATTTACTGCAAAATTGCTTATAAATTGAAGTAGAAAATGTTTTGCAGACCTGGCAGCTTTCTGGCTTCACACCCATTTGTCACCCAGCATTTCCCTTTGTGTATAGAACAAGAATTAATTAGGCTGCACTGCAGGAAAAGTTTATGGCTATAATTTATATAGGATGAATTTCTTTTTAAAGAGACAGCATTGTTTTGTTACACCTATATACATATAAGTGTGTAGATATATAAAGTGCTTTTCCCCCCTTGAAAGCTGTGCCTGTATAAGCTTCTGGAGTAAAGCACTTTTTTTTTTTTTTCTTAATGCAAGATGGTGTTAGAATAGATGCTTTTGTAATGATTGCTTTCTGACTAAACTGGTTTTTGTTGTTGCTTCTTTTTTAATTCATTGTGTACTATGGGGAGCACTGAGGTGTAGGTTTGCGTTTTAGATATTGGTCAGATTTGTCTGGTTTCCAGAGCTTGTATTCTTTTGGTCTCTTGGAAGACTTGGGATTCTGTCTTTCTTAGGGTCTTGTTCATCCAATTAATGTTTTCATAATCAATGCAAGTCAGAACTTGCAATTTGTTCCTGATTTACACATTAAAGAGCTCCATTAATTAAGAATCCTGGTGTTTGGCATGTTCCCGCAGGATCTGTGCATTATTTACATGGTAAAAGTGCAAGATGCAAGTTTCTCAGTTGTAGTGACAATTGCAGTTAATCCTCCTTTTTCTTTCATAATTTCTTTTCTCTTTCCTCTCTCGCTCTTGTTTTTTTTTTTTTTTTGCTTGTGAATAGCAATTATTTCACAACTCACTGAAACTCCTTAGGGATACATTATACCAAAATACGAACAAACATCCAAATGAGAGGACAGTGGTAAGAGTAGATGTAGAAAGTAAGTCTTTTGTTTAAAGGGGAAAAAAAAAATCCCTAGAAGACCTATAGAATTGATGTTTGGTGTTTGCTGGTTCTCTCACTTGGTTAATTGTAGAAGGTGAGTTAGTTTTGAATTTTAATTCTCTTTACTCTGAATTTGTATATCTGCCCCCCTGCCACAATAATAGTAATTGTACTTATAAATGAAGTTGCCTTTTATAACCCAAATAATCCCAGGAATGGAAACAAACATAAGTCATATGCTTGATGTCAAGCCAGCTTTTTCATGAAATCACTTTTAAGAGTGTTTGGATTCTGCTAACATTTCTTTTGGAAGCCTTGGTCCAAGCAAGTAGTGGTTTCCATCTTGATGCTTAAGAGGGTGTGAAAAGCAGTTGGAAACACAAAATCAGATCATAGGTTCAGCAGGTTTCTCCTTTCCTTTCCTTTCATTACCATGGGTAATGCATACCTACTCATAGTTTCCTAATAATAGCTGGTCTATCTGTAAAAATAACGCGACAAACTGCAAAGCATTTTCCAAAAGAACAGAGACATTTTTCCCTCCTGGTATGTATTAAATTTGTTAGAAATTATATGGGGCTTATAAGGGACTTAGTTTAATTTTGTCCTTAATGATCTTTTGTTATGTTAAAAAATACAACTACAGAGTAATATATCTTTACTTAAGAAATGTAAATAGTATAGGTGTATATAAGTGGAAAAATGAAAACTTACATGTTTTTCCAAATTTCCACCTCCACTTTGCAGAGAAAACAGCTGATAATTTATGATATATTTTCTTTCTTGAAGTTGCTTGGTTATTATAATGTAATTACTATGTTCATAAATTGTCCTCAGATAAATTTACACATTGGAAAGGTAGTTTTGCTCAGACTACACTTGACTTTAACTTGATTTCTTTGTTATTTATTTATTTATTTATTTATTTATTTTGGTGCCGCGGATCGAACTCAGGTCCTTGTGCTTGTGAGACAGGCGGTAGAACCACTGAGCTAAATCCTCGGCCCTTTAGTTAATTTTTAGATGGCTTTTTTAATAATATTGCTTGTTTTGCTTGATGTTTAGTCTCAAATCTACCAATTCTATTTTGCTTTGAACAGTTGAGTAAAATTGCCTCTGGAAAAATCTAAAATGAAGATAGGTACAGTGGCTCATACCTATAATCCCAGCTACTCAGGAGGCTGAGGCAGGAGGATTGCAAGTTCAAGGCCAGCCTGGGCAGTATAGTGAGACTGTGTCTAAAAAAAAAAAAAAAAATTCCAAAATGCTATTAATTGAGAAGAGTGCCTATGGTCATTCACGGTGTTTCATACAAGCAAAAGTTCTACAGTTAGAAAAGCCCTTCAGTCATGAAAGTTCCTATATCCTGGAGATGGTGCATAATATGTGAGAAAAAACCAAATATGACATTTTGAGACTAAGGGTTATCAATTTACTTTTGTCTTGGTATTTTTATGGTGCAAGTATATTGTTGGATCCAGTATACTCTAAAAATCATAACAGTAGCTCCCTTTTGTTTCTTGTACAGTCACTCACGCATTGGGTTGAATCTGTTTAGCATTCTCATTTGGTTCTCACAGCAGCCTGTGAAATAGGCACTGATACCTGTGTCACAGAGCAGAGGAAGTCAAGTCCGGGATGACCTATGTAAGGTCACCCCTTGGTTAGAGGCAAAGCCAGTGCTCTGCTCTGCCTCCTAGCTTTGCTCTTGGTCGCATTGCCCAATCACTGTGCATACAGTTAGCTCTTGCCTGAAGGCTTTCTTCTTCCTCCTTCTCAAAGGAAGCGTGAGGGAATAGGGTGTGGAATACTTGCCAAACCAAAGGGTTGAATGCAGGAGAAATATAAAGATGAATTTGTTTCAGGACAGAAGGCTTAGAGTGTGAGGAGTAGATGCACCCTTCAGTTTTTCTAAAAATGATGTTTCCTACATGCTGTGTCTTCAGTAAGAGAACTGGAAAGACCCTGGGGAGATCAGCTGATGGAGTTTTTCTTCTGTACATAGGCAAGGCTTTTTTAGGTGATAAAAGAATAGGTAAATATTTTTTTCTTATAAATTAACACACATCCATCGTTTGAAATTTGGAAGAAGCCAAGCAAAATTAGGAAATAGTCTCCCTTAATTCTAGCAGTTAAGAGTTAATACCTTTAATGTTTTGGTATATGGTATATATATTTTTTTCTGTTTTTTTGTTTGTTTTTGCCTCTGTGAATGTGTAGTTAGAACAAAAATGAAAAAAAAACAAAAATGGGACTATATTGTATAGTTTTGCAATCTGATTTTTTTCTACTTAACAGAAATTATGAATATTTTTCCGTGTCATTATTTGATGACATGTCATTATTTAATGACAGTCTATGGGGTTTTTTTGGTCATTTTTTAATGACAGCATAGACTTTCCATCATATGGGTAGTTTAACCAGTTCTCTTTGGATTGTTTCCAGGTTTTCATTTTTATAAATAAAGGAGTAAACATTGTTACTAAATCTTTACTCACATCCATCATTTCTTTGTTACATAAATTTCTAGATGTGGAATTACTACTTTTTTCAAAGTACTCACAATTTTAAGGCTTTTGATCTGTGTCACCAACTTGCCCTCCAGAAAAGTTGTATCAGTTTACATTCTCACCTTCTTTATATGAAAGTCGGTTTCCCTTATCCTTGTCAACACTCAGTATTATAATTTTGTTTCATCTTTGTCACTTCGATAGATGGAAAATGGTGTCTGCTTAGTTTAATTTACATTTCTTTTAATTTACATTTCCTGGTGTTTAATGAGGTAAACATTTTTCTCCTTCCACTTATTGGTCCTTGTTATTTCTTTTGTAGTCAAATGGAAAATTTAAACTAGTTCTAGGGATCTCTTTGTCATCAACCTTAAGGTCTCTGATTCTCCTAGTCATATTTTAATATTTTTTCTTTCTTGTCTGATTTTTTGGTTGATAGGGATACATCTACCTCAGAAGACTTCTTTAAAGTCTTGAAGATCTTTAATTAATATCAGTTACCTTTTTAAAAAGAATAGAAGGAAAACTTTGTGATAAAAATATTATTTTTTCAGACAGAACTGAGTATGCACTCCCCACCCCAAACAGTACTGAAGTATGTAGTGTGAGTTGTGAACGTGTTATTTTCTCTAAATACTGTTACCCAGAGATAGCAATTTTGTTATGCATCCTTCCAGATACTGTGCTATATAAATGTAAAAATATCATAAATGAGATGATCTGTACATCCTCCCATATCATTATATTTTGCCTATAAATATTTCTATATATGGCTTTAAAAAGTGAAGATGTTTCTTATGTAATACTTTCATCTCACCTAACCAAATTAATGCTCCTAATAATTTTTAATGTGTCCGTTCCATATTCAAATTACTTCATTTATTCCAAAAACTTTTTTCTTCATTTGATGATGGAGATTGAATCCAGGTAATTGTAAATGCTAGGCAGATACTATGCCACTGAGCTGTATCCACAGCTCTTCTTATGTTTTTAAATTTTGAGATAGAATCTCACTAAGTGGGCCTGGTTGGTCTCAATCTTTCAGTTCTCCTGCCTCAGCCTCTCAAGTAGCTGAGATTAAAGTGTGTACCGCTATGCCTGGCTCTGGAAACTTTTTTATGGTTTAATTTTTTTAAACCTTTTCCTTTTCATCAGCTGCACAAAGAAAGATTCCTGACTAAACAAAACTTAATTGAAACAATTCTCTGTAAGTGGACACCCAGGATGTTTGCAGTTTTTACCTCTTACATTGAACAATGCTTAAAATATTTTTGTACCTATCTCTTTGCTCTGAAATCTGTTTCCTTATGGTTAATTTCCAGAAGTGGAAGAGTAGGGTCACGGGGTAACTCAGGTGTAAAACTTTGATACATGTTCCCAGACTGCTTATTAGATATATTACACTAATTAAACTCTTTATCCATTCTGAGTAGAGAGTACTCCTTTCCTCACATTCTTGCCAGTGTCAAGCATTATCAGAAAAAATTTTCTCCCCTCTCTCTTTTCTTCCTTCTCTTCCTTGAGCTCAAACCCAGCACCTTGTGCATGGTATACCCGGGCTCTGCCAGTGAGCTGTATCTCCAGCCCAAGAAAGTAGCTGGAGAGAGCTTGATATTAGATATTGTTTACTACATTGTTTTAAATTTTTATGTGTTTATTTTATTTTTTAGTAGTGAGGGTAAGCATCTTTTGTATTTGGCCTTTTGAAGTTTGGAGATTTGGAGACTATTACTCCATTTCTTAGCATTCTCTTTTTCAGATTAACCAAATATTCCTTTTTCTTGTCCTGTGGGACCTGCTTTCCTTCCATGTGATTTGGGCTTCTTTTAGCTTTACCACTTTGGTTTTTCGAATATGGGAAACAAATTTGGATGTAACATTTTAATCAACTGATTTTTAGTTTTTGGTACTGGGGATCGAACTCGGGGCCTTGCTCTTGGGAACCACTGAGCTAAATCCCCAGCCCCGGATGTAACATTTTAACAGAGCCTCACTAGTGTGTGTTATCATGTGTAGTATTCAGGAGAGTTTTGTCATTTTTTATTTTTATTTTTATTTTGGTACCAGGGATTGAACTCGGGACTTTGTGCTTGCGAGGCAGGTGCTGGAACGACTGAGCTAAATCCCCGGCCCTTGTCATTTTTTAGTGTATGAAAATTTTATTACACTTTGTTTCCCAGAAAGATTTGTACATATTCACAAGGGTACATTGATCTAGAAAATGAAAACTTCAATTATTTAAAAGCTTATAGTGATGTTATATTCTACTCATCTATAAAATATTGGTAGGATAATACTGTAGTACCTACCTCAGCTGGGCATGGTGGCATACACCTGTAATCCCAGCACTTGGGAGGCTGAGGCAAGAAGATTGCTTTGAGTTCAAGGCCAGCCTGAACTAAACACCAAGACCTTTACTCAGGAAACAAAACAAAAATAGAACCAATCTCAAATGATGTTTGTGAGATTTTATTTATTTATTTATTTATTTTGGTACCGGGGATTGAACTCGGGTCCCTTCCCTTGCGCAGCAGGTGGCGAAACTACTGAGCTAAATCCCTGGCCCAGTTTGTGAGATTTTAAATAAATTGCACACATAAAATGATTAGGCTAATGCCTGGCACCTAGGAGGTCTTTGCCGAGTATTAACTGTGAAAGTGATGTCTTTTTTTAAGCTGTTGATCTTTGCCCACAGTATTTGTTTTCCTCTTCTTGAAAGGGATATGTGAATAAATATTATATAATACATATATTTAGTTCATTGAAGACTTGAAATGCACCTACAAAAAGTATATGCCAAGAAAAATTAGGGTGATATTTTTAACTGTTTGTATGTATACACATATATGTTCAATAATATATATTCAGAATATATTCGATTGTATAATATTCAACAGTGTAGAGCCTAACATTTGCCAGCACCAACATTACTGAGTCCTTACCTTCAAGGAGGAGCTCATAGGAAGGTATAGATACAGGTAAACTGCTTTTAATGCAAAAAGCATTTTAAGTGTCTTTATATGAACATGACCTCACAAAATGTTTCATCTGAATTGAAGAGTAAACAATAGTTGGTCTTACTAATAGTAAAAGAAACACAAAACAATCTTTTGTTTTCTGAGCCTCAGTGATTGTCTTTATGAGAATGCATTGTAATGTACCGAGTTATTTTTATGCTTTTACATTCCTAAATCTGAGTTTGAGACTCTTGTGAATAGCTCATACATCTTGTAGTTGGTATGTTATAACAGGGAAGATGTCAGGTGTGACAGCTTTGCTTCTGTTAACAAAGTGTTGATTTGCTGAGAATACATAGTGGATGCTAAAGTTTAGGAAATAAGTAGTCACCTTTTGTTTACTTGTCAGGATTTAGAATGGAAATGATAGTGTGATCAAATGTTCTGCTATGTGAGTTAAGCATCATCTCTCTGAAATGGGAACATTTGTAAGATACCTTTTATGGCCCAGGTGATGTTAGATGCTGGAGTGACAAGATGAGATAGCTCTCTGCCCTGAACCAGCATCAATGTAGTAAAATCAGACTCACAGTACCATGTGTCAAGCGTTATAGCAGTGATATGAATGATCCCAAGAGAAGAGTGATTAATTCTATGTGACATTCCCATTTTTCAGAAAGGTATATTCTGAATCCCCATTTTCATGGGAGTTATTTCTAGACCCATATATATGATTTAGAGAATTTGGGGATTTGGTTAAGGACAGTTTTATAATATGAAAGACTCAGATTTTATTTTAAATGAAGCAAGAGTTAAATGGAATGTGGTTCTGATTTTATTTTTAATAAGATTTCTTGCTTACAGTTTAAATTTTAATAAAATTTTAAATTATAAAAGTAATATATGCTTATAAAATATTCAAACAGTTCAAAAGTATATCAAATACAAATGAAAGTACAGTATCACCACTCTCCCTGGGTAACTACTGTTAGATGGTTTAAACAATTACTTGTAAATAAACTTGAATTTTAAGTACCTTATATTCTGAGCATTTACTTTCTATTTAAGAGGAGAAATAAATTTTCTCTTAAGGAAAATTACTCAGAAGCAATGGAGGTTGTCTAGGAACTGAGAGTGAAAGGTAACTGTAGTGCATTTCTGGAAGTACATTGATCAGTTAGATTGCTGTGTCCTATAGGGCTTTTTAAGGATTTATTGACACACTTCATCAAGGTATTTGTGAGAGTATGCAGGGAAACCTAAGAAATTCTCCAGTTCTTTTCCTTTCCTTATAAATTCATGCCTGGTTAGAAATTACAGCTTGAGTGGGACGTCCCTCCACAGAACTCAAATACACACTATTTATAATGTTACTTAGTGTGGCAGTAATGTAAAATGTTAAGGATATTTTTTCCTTTTGTTTCTTTCTATGAGCAGGCTCACCCAAGTATGTTTTATCATATGTCTCTTCATCTCTCCCTCATTTCAACTTGCACTAACTCCCAATTCCCTACATCATTCTCTTACAAGAAAAAAAAAAGTTTTGTCCACTGAGTCCTCTTTCTTAATTTATTTAATATGTCTTGGGATGAATGTTTCTCACAAAAACACTTTGCATTCAGAGTTAGCCTATCAAGCTGTTTCCTCCATAGACCCCCTCCATAGATTGGTAGGACTTCTACTGCAGTGCCCTCTGAGGTACGGAAACTCACTACTACTTGTGGCTTAGCTTTCATGATTTTGGAATATAAGCCTCTGCTTCAAAAAGTTATCCTTGTGGGTGTTTCTGTGCCATTAAAAAATTCTACTTTTGGTCCACAGAACTAGCCAACATGCTGGGACAGAACTCTTTACCCTATTCCAATTAAAACTGCAGTCATCATGACATATTCCCATTTATCTAAATCTGCACATGTGTATATGCACACACTTGTATATGTGTGTGCTTATGTTGATATATAAAAATTCTAGTTGGTCCTATATTAGAAATGATGGTCATTTATCCAAATGGTTGTTGTTGAGGAATTTGTGACACGCACTCTTCTTTTTTTACTGGTAATGCCATTCTTCTTGGGGAATATAGAACAAGCCCAAACAGTAATAGTGACAGAATTTGGAATTATGATACAGTGGAGCCTTCACGTAATTCTTTGTTGAAGAAGTTAGGCCCTAAATGTTAAGGCTTATTGTTATTCTGAGTTGATAATCTCTGCCTTGCTTTAATAATTTTTCCTCATGCCTGGGTAGCCTGCGAGTTGCACAATAATCACTCACACAGCTTTGTAATCAATGCCCAAAGTAATAGGATTCCTCTGGCCACCGGCAATTAATAAATTTGTGTCTTTTTTAAAACACTAGCAAGTCGGGCCTGAAATACGACTGACTGGCTCTCCTCATTTGCATATTTATTGCAGTGGAAAAATTCTTACCAGATGATTGATGCTGAGCCTGCCTCTTGAATTCCAAGCAGCACATTATTATGAAATGAAAAATGCCGGCCATACAGTTGATTAAAGTTGAAGACAGTGGAATCGGTGTTTTTTAAGATTGTGGGAGAATTAAAGGCATATTTTAATAGATGTTGACAAGAAGTGAACTAACAAAAGCAAAGCAAAGGATTTGCTTGAAAAGATTTAATCAAACGTCTTTCTTGGGGGATTAATTGCTGGGGATGACTAGTGCAAGTGGCAGGCTTGTGTGGATTTGAATGAAAAGTATTGTTCTCAGGCCAATATATCGTGTGTCACTTTGACCTGTAGTTTAGCTCTAGCTCTGGAGTTACTTTTAGGGGAGAAAAAAATGTTCTTATAATAATCTGTATATTCCACTTCAATGTATTTATCTGGGGTAATAGGAATGCAGGAGTTAATATGTACTTGTGTATAAATAATTACATGTTTGCTTATTCATTTAAATAACTATATAGATATTTAAAAACTGGTAAGGTAAGCTTTATTTTACTTTATACATCTCTCTTCTCATTCTCCTTCCATCCCATTACCAGAAATTTTACTTATTGGTTTATAATCTAATTAATGAACTGTGTGCCATGTCTAAACTGATTCTCTGCCTACAGTTTTGTTTGCGTTGGACAGCCTAGATGAATCAGGGAAAAAAATAAAGCTGTTAGGTGAAAATGGTTTTTAGATTGGTGACATTTTATACATAGAATGCTTGCATATGGGTAGCATGTAAATGAATACCTAACATTATACCAAATGAATACCTGTGAATGCCAGGCCAGTCCTAGCACTGTGGAGCAGTACAAGCAGAGTGTAAAAGGTTTTTACCATGTGGAAGATGATTTTTGATAATAGTAAGCCTTCTGTTTCTATAGGTTTCTCTTTTAATTTCCAAATAACTTAATAGAAAATAACATTGTTTTTCACCTTATTTCTATGAAATCAACAGGCAAAGGATACATTTTATAGATGAGAAAATTAAGACTCACAATATTAAATTGGTCCACTCACATAATGTGGCTATTTAGTGACAGTGTCAGAGAAGAGGGTTCCTGACCCTCAATAAAATACTCTTTCCATTTATCCTCTACAGAGAATGCTTCTAAAGCTGATGATCAGATGCTTAGGTTAATTCTTGGTAACATGGTAAGGTATTTGCCCTTCTCAATCTCCTCCTAAAGGAAAAGCCTCTGGAAATGGACCATGTAGGGCAAAATAAACATAGATATCCTTGACAGTCTCCATTTGTTTTGTGGCCATGTGCTAAGAGGGAGAGCAAAGAAAGCATATGCATCTTTGCCACTTTTCTTAACTTTTAACTCTTGTAATAATAGGGAGAAAAATTAGAGGTGAATTAGAAACTGTTGATTTCAATCTATTTATTATTCATAGAGTTGAACAAATAGAATTCAGTTCTATATGAATAATAAAGAGGGTTTTTTTTGTTTCTTTGTTTTGGCTGGGACAAATTTAGTGTTGGATTTGAGCCTCTGAGAGAATCTCAACTTGTCAACTGTGGCGTTGAGGATGCCTCCCACCTCCAACAAAGGATTGCCCTATTGTCTCTCATATTTTATGTGGAACAAGAATTGAGTTCTGTCTTCTATAATTTTTATTTATTTATTTATTTTTGTAGCGGGGATCGAACTTGGGACCAGGCAGTGGAACCACTGAGCTAAATTCCTGGCCCCATGTCTTCTAAATCTCTTCAAGGGGAGTTCCTATGTGTTGGGCTACTGGTGACATTTACGTTAATAAACTTTTTTTGGTAGTAGTTAGAAGCACAGAATTGCAGATTTCATCTCTGGTAGGCCTCTTGACACTTTGATGCATGGTGGTGCTGTCCCTGAAGGGAGCTTAAATACTCGAGGGTTACTTTCTCAGTGGGTGAAGGGGTGTATAAAATGAGAACCTATGAGAGAGTATTAACAGAAAAGCACACTTTGATTTACTGATACCAGCTTTCTACTTTCTTGTTGGATTGATATGCTGCCTAATATATCTGCAGTGGATTTTTAAAAACTTGACTTGAATGAAATAAAAAGGCTTGTGTAGCTACTTGAAAGTGGCTCTTAAAAGTTGTAGTCTTTCATTTATTTATTTTTTGGGTTTTTTTTTTTTTTTTGGTACTGGGGATTAAACTCAGGACCTTGTACTTACAAGGCAGGCACAGGGCCACTGAGCTAAACCCCCGGCCTAAAAGTTGTCTTTCATTGGATGGTTTCTCGGTTCTTGGGTATGCTACGTGTTTGCGTCGAATTGACAAGCAGCTGTAAACATTATAGACTTCATTGCAGCTTCTTCCCTGTGCGGTTCTTTGTGTGTGTGTGTGTGTGTGTGTGTGTGTGTTTCTTGATTTCATGTTTCAAATTGTGGGTACATGGTACTTAGAGGAAGGAAGGGACAGGCTCTTTGCTCTTCCTGTCCTTTTAAGATTGTGCATGTGTGTTTAAAAACATACAACAGAGGGGCCGGGGATTTAGCTCAGTGGTTCCGCTGCTTGCCTCACAAGCATAAGGACCCGAGTTCAATCCCTGGTACCAAAATAAAATAAAATAAAATAAAGTAAAATAAATAATACAGCAAAAAACTTAACAGTTGTTACCATTTTAAGTGTACAATTGGTTTAGTAATATTAAGTATATTTCCATTTGTTGTGCAACCAATCTCTAGAGCTTTTCATTTGGCAAAACTGAAAGACTGTCCCTGTTAAATGATTCCGTTTCCTCATCTCCCTCAGCCACTTGCAAGCACCATCTACTTTCTGTCTCTATTTGATGACTGTGGGTATCTTATATAAGTGGAATTATACACTATTTGTCATTTCATAATGATTTATTTCATTTAGTTTAATGTCCTCAATGTTAATCCATATTGAAGCATGTGTCAGAATTTCCTTTCTCTTTAAATCTGAATAATATTCCACTGCTTTTTTCTTATTTGAAGAGGTTTAATTTTAAGAAATACAGATTATCTTTTGGGGGAGGTTATACCCAGATGAACTAGGATGCATTTAATAACAGTTAAGTGTCATTAAATACATTTATATTATATACAGCCATCTCCAGAATTTTTTATCATCTCAAACTGTGTACTTATTAAATAGTAATTCCTCACTCTCCCTCTTCACTTGCTCCTAGTAACAACTATTCTTTTTTTCTGTCTCTGTTGTTGTTGCTGTTGTTGTTTTGTGGTGCTGGAGATTGAACCCAGGACCTCATGTGTGCTAAGAAAGTGCTCTACCACCAGGTTACATCCTCAGCCCTCTGTCGTACGAGTTTATTTTAGGTACTATGTATAAGTGGATATATACAGTATTTTTCCTAATGTACAACTAGGTTATTTCACTTAGCCTAATATTTTCAAGATTTGGTGTGAGAAATCTTTAAAACTCTTTGTGACTTCACTGTAGAAAACATAGGCTGTGTGTCTCTTGAGATACAGCCATTTAGGCTGGTGATGTAGCTCAGGAGTAGACAGCTTGCCCATTTGACTGCCAGCAGCATCCCCATCCCACCCAGAAATCATCCCACCCCCATCCAAAAAAATATATTTCTAGGAAAAGAGGTAGAAACAGTGGTTAATATTTATGTAGAATTTCAGTGAAATGAGATTTTTGAATTTACATGGGCTTCCTTCAAAAGTATTAGTATCTTTTTCCATTTTCTTATTAAGGCTCATATCATAACATATACTTTCAGAACTTTAGTAACTAAGGGATATCTGTTTTAAAATCCTAGCTTTTAAAAAATTAGTCATTTCACAAGGTCCCAAGTTCATTCCCCATACCAAAATAAATAAATAAATAAATAGTCATTTATGGTAACATTTGTAGTTATAATTTGTAGTCTCTGCTCTCCTCCCTCCTTTGAAAAATTTACATATATTTACATAATTTTGTACTGTTTACAGATGTACCACATTTAGACTAAATAATTCTTGTCTTTAAAGTTGTTATATCTTTATATTCTTTTTTCTTCTTGACTACCTTCATTTGGTTTATATTTAATCTCTTTTCTAAAAGCTGACAGAAGAATAATTCTGTATTATATTTTTCTTTATGAGAAATTTAATCTCCATATTTGGTAGAAAGTGGTTCCCCTCCTATTTAAGATTGAGAGCAGCAGGTTGAGAATTTTGGTTTGGAACACAAGGCATTTTGGATTTTTAAGGTAGTATTTATGTATTATAAATCCTCCCAAATGATAGGGATATGCATTATAAAATGATTAGAGTATAAAATTTAGAAAAGATGTGACTAAGGGTCTTTTTTGAAAAATAAAGAAGTTATAGTCATATGGTTTTACATGCAGATTATTAAAAAGTAGGCAAAGTAGTTGGGTTTGGGATTCCTTCTGACCAGTCAGAAAAGATTTTCTCAGGTCAGCACTCAGCCTTGTATTGCAGTAGAATTCTATGACACAACATTGAGAGCCTAACTCGTGCTGGTGCCCCAATCTGGTAAGAATAGGCTGCTCAAGGTGGGTAGGGTAGAAGCAGAAATGGCAAAGAAAGACTTACAAATCATTTTGAAAGGTTTTGTGTGGGCCAAGGCTAGTGCAGGCTAAAGTTAGTATGGAATATAAAATAAAAATGAATGTAAGGGGTGCTCTTGAGATTACAGTTACTTAAGGAGGGAAGAAGTGATAGAAGCATGGCCTGAGATGAATGGACAATTATTAAAATAATAATATGAATCAAAACAGTTTAGCAATAATTAAATGTGTGGGGTAAAGGCATCCAAATGTTAGTAGTCTCCTATGAAAGCACATTAAGCATAAAACAGAAATGGAGACAAGCGAAAAGTATTAAGTAGGAAGAAAAAAGTTTTCAGTTTCTGACATGGTACGCTTGAAGGTGTAATAGAGCATCCATGTGAAGATTTTCTGGCAGTTGCTGGAAATGTGAAAGTTTGATTATAGGTGAGGAGTCTGAGTGCTCTCAACTCATAAATGATGATTTTCAGTGTCTGGTTAACCTCTTTAGTAGGACTATTCTGATAGAGAAGGCAAGAGTTCAGTTTTCACAGGACCAGTTTTTATTCTGAAAGTTCTTAGCCATAGACTTTGTACCTAATCCTGACCAGCTATGTTGCAAATGTGGCCTGTTGGATATGAGAAGCAGGTGAAAGCATGGTCTCCAAGTACACATTTTTATATGCAGGTCATATATTAATATGAATCAATATGTATCCATAATATTAACTTGGATAACCAGTAACTTGGATTTTCACATGTGAACAGGAACTTGCCATACGAATTGTGTGTGTTTGTTTTTTGGTACTGGGGATTGATCTCAGGACCATGCACTTGTGAGGCAGTTGCCAGAACCACTGAGCTAAATCCCCAGCCCTAAGCTGAATCCCTGGCCCATGAAGTGTGTGAGAGATTGAGTGAATGATTGGCCACTCACATCAGAGGCAAATAAGATCTAGTGGAAAGGGAGGAGGAAGGAGAAATCCAATCCTGAGTTATGCTCTTTAGGAGAAGTGGAATTTGCCTAAGGAATTAGCCAAATCCAAGAGATTAGTGGGTAACCTGTAAAAATGTACAGTTTAATGTTACAATGACAGGCAGGAGGGAGTTTGTCACACTTAAATTTAAGAACTGACAATTTATTGAAGTTTTACTCTCTGCAGACACTTTTCAAAGCACCTTTCACATATTACCTTGTGGGCTGGGGATTAGCTCAGTGGTTCCGCCACCTGCCTCACAAGTGCAAAGTCCAAGTTCGATCCCCAGTACCAAAAAAATAAATATAGACACATACCATCTTGCTTGTTTCTTGCAACAACCCTGTGGGGTAGGCACAGTTATTATTTCCATTGGGAATTGTGTATTTCCGAATTCTGAGTGTGCCGTGTTGTCTCCCCATGTACTCCCTGCTGCCAAGAACTGCTCAGGAGACATGTGTTACAGGGGTCACCCACTTTGGAGAATTATAGGTGATTAATTGTCTCTTCTCTGGGTCTTATTTACTTCCCAGGTCACAAGGCACTTAAAGCATTGTTGAGGTCATTGGTAGATCTTCAGGAAGAGTTGCTTTTCCAGTATCCAGACACTAGATATCTAGTAGATACAACGAAGCCAAAAGAGGAAAGGTAAGGATGGAATGGAACTGTAGAGTTGCTGTTTTCTTTTCATCTAGATAGTTTCCCATCTCTTATGTGAAAGGTGTCTTTCTCAGGTAGATATCAGACTTGGTTTTAATAAAATAGAGTATCATAACTAAACATGGTGTCACGTGTCTGTAATTCCAGGTACTTGGACGGCTAAGGCAGGAAGCTCACAAATTTGAAACCAGCCAGGGCAATGTAGTGTAGTGAGGCTTGATCTCAAAATTTGAAAAGAGATGGGGATGTAGTTCAGTCCTAGTGTGTGCAAGGCCCTGGTTTCAATCCCTAGTCTTCCCCCCCACCCCACCCCCCAAAAGAGTCTCTTACAATTAAGTGGTGGTCAAGAGGCATATAACTTTGGAATTTGATTTTGGATTTTTATCTTTAGTTGTGCCTGATTCTCTTTGTGGAGTTAGGAAAAAGATTTGCCTTCCCTTAGGTCTGTTGAAATTAGGAGATAAGAAGCTTATTTTATATGTTAGTGCTTAATGTTTATGAGGTGCTTTGTGTTCACACCATGGAATCACTGGTCATACTGTCTTCAATGAAGGAAGGAGTTATTTTGAAGGGTGGAAAGATTTCAGAAAACAATGGCAAAGTAATGTTTTTTCTTTCCTGAAGTTGCTGCATTTGATGAAGGTTTTCCCTTCTTTGTTTTAGCCTGCTTTATGTATGGCACCTGCTTTTTTCCTCTGGGTTTGTCTTTTTTTGGGGGGGGTTGTCTTTTGGTTGGTTGTTTTCTACTGAACTAGTTGAAAGGACAGAAAGGAAGCTTACATTCATTCATTCATTCATTGGTACCGGGGATCGAACTCAGGACCTTGTGTTTGCAAGGCAGGCAGCAGAACTGAGCTAAATCCCCACCCCAAGCTTATATTTATTAAGTATGTGGATACTGTATGTGGGCTCAGTAATCCAGTGAGTACAACTTGCTATATAGTGGGGTTGTGTTACATTCTCATGGCAGTTACATGTATAGCCAACCCTAGGTATCCATGGAAATTAATTTCAGGACCCTACATGGATACCAAAATCTCCAGATGCTCAAGCCATTGTCTGTCTGTCTGCCTGCCACCTACCCCACAGTTCTAGGGATGATACCCAGAGCCTCATGGATGCTATCAAGTCTCTTATGTAAAATAGCATAGTATTTGCATATAACCACACATATCCTCTCATATACTCTAAATCATCTCTAGATTCCTTATAGTACCTGATATAAGTGCTGTATAAATAGTTGTTATACTATATGGTTTAGGGGAAAATGGCAAGAAAACATGTGTTTAAAACATGTTTGGGTGTAGACACAATTTTTTTTTCCTGAATATTTTTGATCCACAGTTTATTGACCCTGTGGATTCAGAGTGCTATTACTGTAGTGCAGTTGAGTGCTGATTTGGGTGTCTACCCCTTTGAATTTTCTTCATATTCAGCTTCTCTTCATTTGGTTCAGCTAATATTATTCACCTTTCCTGAATAGTTGTTACAGAGACACATTTCTCTTATTGATTTGGGGATTAAGGTCATAGAAATATGATTATGTGTTTAATTTTTAAAGACCCTCCTGTAACAGGGCAGGCTTGGTTCATAGGCATTTCTAATAATGTTTTTACAACCTCATTTATTTTTAGTTTGCTTACCTTTTAAAAAATATTTTGAAACTCAAGTGCTTCATATTTATTTGAAAAGTTACATGAGTTTTTGACTGACTTCATGAACATTCTCTTCCAGCCCCCCTGCAAAAAGTCATCCTTCTATCTGTGGTGTTATTTAAAATGTAGATAGGATAAGGCCTAAATACTTCCTGTGAGGGTAGTTTTTTATCCAAGTAATGTTTACTTACATTGGACTCAGTGCTCTTACTGGTTTTTTAGTGAGGAGATTTCTAGTGAAGATGATGAACCAGTAGATAAAAAGCAGAAGAGGAGGGCGCCACCAAAGAGGAAGCTGGAGATGGATGCCTACCCTAGCTTCATGGCAAAGCGCTTTGCTGACTTTACCGTCTATAGGAACCGCATGCTGCAGAAGTGGCATGACAAAACGAAACTGGCTTCTGGAAAGCTGGGCAAGGTAAGTTGTGTGTGTGTGTGTGTGTGTGTGTGTGTGTGTGTGTGTAGGTTGTAACAACCTGGAGTAGCTGTAAGACATTGAGAAAGTGGAACTGTAGCTCATTTGTAGGGATGTTGTTGTGGTGGAATAGTGATCAGTCATTTCTGCCGCAAAATTTACAGAACCTCTGCCATTTGGGTCGTATTATTCAGACTTGGGATTTTTAAGTTTATTAGAAAGAATGTTTTATTCTTGAAATACTG
The DNA here is from genome assembly GCF_000247695.1 of Heterocephalus glaber. The sequence continues at coordinate 4,007,011 of NW_004624871.1, forward strand.
TAGCCTTGTAAGCTTTAACTGTTGAAAATATAAAATACTTTAAAGAAATAGATTTTAAAACAATTTGGTAATTAAAGGACCAGAATTTGATCCGTAGGTACAGGAAAGTGATATGATCTGCTTAAGACCCAGTTTTTTTCCATGAGAACTATTACAGCCACTTACAAACTCAGTCCTTAGCAGAAAGTCCCTTCTGAAAAGGTCTGTTTCTCTGCTGACAAGGAAAGATAGAGAAGCCAGTGTAGCTGCCTTCAGCGTTGACTTGCTGTATTATCTGACACTGGTTAATGTTGCAGGGTTTTGGTGCCTTTGAACACTCAATCTTGACTCAGATTGATCACATTTTGATGGACAAAGAAAGATTACTTCGAAGGACACAGACCAAGCGCTCTGTCTACCGAGTTCTTGGCAAACCTGAACCAGTAGCTCCGCCTGTCCCAGAGAGTTTTCCAGGAGAACCGGTAAGAACTCTGGGATGCATGGGGAGTGTGGGGAGCAGTTTCTTTCAGGCTAATAAATGAAGAACCTGTAGGCATTACCTCTCCATAGGAGATGTGAGTACTACTTTACTGGGTTGTTAAGAAACTAAGAGCATATATAGGGGGATTTTTTTTTAAATGGAGCTTTGTTGATTGTTTATGTTGTTTTAGTCTTGTGTGATACAAGAGTCTTGTAGGGGAAACGTTTGTAATTCACTTTTTAAGATTTAATTTTTTGTTTTGTTTTGTTTTTTTGTTTTGTGGTGGAGATCAAGCTGGGGGGGGTATACATGCCAGGCAAGCACTCGACCACTGATCTACACCCCCCCATCCCCCATCCCGCCCTTAAGATTTTAGTTTTTGGTTTGTTTCTTTTGGTTTTTCGAGTCAGGGTCTCACTATGTAGTTCGGGCTGGCCTTGAACTCACTATGTAACCCAGGCTCACCTTGAATTCACAGCAGTCCTCCTCCCTCAGCCTCCTGAGTACAGGGTTATAGGCCTGTGCCATCAGATCTGGCTAAGATTTAGTTTTATAGCTACTCTTAGGAATGTTAGTAGTGAATCAAGTATGTATTTTGGCTTAAATGTTTGCTGGTTACATACTTCCGAAAAGGATCCAGAAGTAGAATAGTCAAATTATTTTGTTTAAAGGAAATTTTTTTTTAATTATAAAAGAAATGTATACTTAATTCCTTTTACATTCATAAGAATTTAAAATAGAATTCCTCCTTTTCTGAAAATTCTGCCTCTCAGATGATAATAGTTGTGACAGGCTTTATGCATATAACATATACTTACACCAAAATATGGTTATCTTTTCTTTTTACTAAATAAAATAGCTATAGATGTGTGCATATATAAATATATAAAATACTACAACTGCATTTAAAATCTTATGACTTAAGTAAGTATATGATATTTTCATATCATTATAGTGAGATCCACCTTGTTTTTCCAAATGCCTGCAGAGGATTCCATTGGACGGATGGATGGATGCTGCGGTTTATTTAAACACTGGATAATTTGTCTCCATTTTAAGAAACAACACCATAGTAAACATTGCTGAACATTTATAGATGTGTGTTTATATGAACATATGGGTAGATTTCTTAAACTGAAGATGTTAAATCAAAGAAAATGCACTAAATCCTAATAGTTGTTAGCTCGAAAAAGGCTGCATTAATTTATAATCCCTCTAGCTGTATTCTGTAGTCCTCAGTACAGTATCACCAGTCTTAGAGGTGAAAAGGTATATTTTGCATGGATTTAATTATAGTGAGACTAAACATGTAGTTGAACCCAGATGCACTGTACCACTGAGCTACATCCTTAGCCTTTTTTTTTTTTTTTTTTTTTGAGACAGAGTCTCCCTCAGTTGTTTAGGTGGGACTCAAACTTGAAATTCTCCTGCCTCAGCCTCTCTCATGCTGGGAATATAGGCATGTGCCCCCATGCCCAGCTTTGATTTCTAAGAGCTTTTTATATCTTAAGGAAAATAGTGCTTTCACTGTTAGATATATTATTTAAAGTAGCTATGTTACTTTGATAACCTTATTGAGATCCATTCTTTGCTTCTCGCTAATCTAGGAGATCCTTCCGCAAGTCCCTGCCAATGCTCATTTGAAAGACTTGGATGAAGAAATCTTTGATGATGATGACTTTTACCATCAGGTGTGATTTTTATAGTCTTTTTCTAATACAGTCAGATTTTTAGCATTTTAAAATAGCTGATAGAGTTCTCTGAACAAAAGATAACAGTTTACTTATTTTGGAAGATTGTTAAGAGAAGGGTTGGAATTCCTGCATTCAGAATTGTCTTACAGTGTTATTCTGGATTGTTGCTTTTCTTCTATTTTATGTTTTCCTTTTGAAATGAAAACAGCTATGGCCATGGCACATTGTTGCTGGAGTGTAAATTGTCTTTAAGACATTTCCAGCTTCTTTGAATCATGTGACTTCTTATCAGATAGCCATTTTTGATAATGTTAATATAGGACATGGTGTTGGTTATTTGGTTTCTTGCTCCATTACTATCAATTTTTGTTCGTTTGTTTTTTGAGAGAGTCTCAGTGTATAGTTCAGGCTGATCTTGAACTCACTATGTAGCACAGGTTGGGCTCAAACTCATGCAATCCTCCTGCCTCAGCCTCCCAAGTGCTGGGATTACAGGCATGTCCCACCACACCTGTCTGTTCCATTATTGTCAGAGTAGGACATGGTGCTAAAGGGCTAGGATTCTAGCATTCTAGAATTACACCTCTGGTTCTATAACCTATTAAGTCTCTTGTTTTTGTGCCTGTTCAAATCAGTCAAGTCTGTATATTGAGAGTGGCTACTACTATTGATTGTAATAATGCTTTAAAGACAGAAAGATTTGATAGATGTTGAAATATAGTCCACTTCTGAATATCTCTCCATGAATGTCCCCCTAGTTCTTTGCCTGACATTATCTGCTGGCATGATCCTGTTTGAGCTTTAGGGGTGTGGGGGTCTGGGGATTGAACCCAGGAATTTTGCACTGAGCTACATCTCTAGTCCTTTTTAAATTCTAAGACAGATTCTTGCTAAGTTCTCCAAGCTGGTCTTGAGCTTGGATTCTTCAGCCTCCCAAAGTGCTGGGATTACAGGCATATGCCACCATGCCTGGTATATTTGAGCTAAAGTAACTTTCTGTATACCTGAGTCACTTGTTATACCGTACTTATTAATGAAACACTTTAGGCTTATCCTTTAGTGTACAGTGGAAACTAAGGATACTGTGCAGAAGTGATACACTGACTTTTATTGAGCCATTGTTTATTAAGATAAAATTTTTTTTCTTTGCTGAATTTTGAGTGTTAACTTTTGCTAGAGAATTTGGAACTGTTTGAAGGTTTAGCCATGATGGCTATACTTTGTACATGGTGTGGTCAAAAAATACAGTTCATGTTTACGTTTTTTTAAATTATTACAGTAAAAGACACTTTGCCATTAATCCCCCTCAAAATACACCCCCTCAATACACTTAACCGGTCGCTTTCGAAACCAGTTCTGAAAATACTCTTCTGTGATTGTCTTTAGTTGCACTGAAGACATGATGGCAGCCTCATTGCCCTGAATTGACTCAAAATGTTTACTTTTCATGGTCATTTTGACTTTGGGAAGAGCCAGAAGGAAGTCACATGGTGCCAGATCTGGTGAATGAGGTGGGTGAGGACACACAGTAATGTTTTTAGGAGCCTGCCTTTCTGTTGGATGGCACTCGGAAGCAGCATTGAACATATTTTTGATCACACCTCATAAAGACATTCATGAAAGAGGACTTTCAGAACTGATTCAGAAAGTGGCAAGAAAGATGGGATGAGTGTGTTTAAAGCAAGGAGTAATATTTTACGGGAGATTAATGGCAATGTATCTTTTACTATAATAAATTTTTAATATTTAAAGATATATTTTGGACACTCCTTACATATCAGTATGAACAAAGAAACTTATTAGAAAATTACTTGTATAACTAGAAATGATGTTTGTGTACTGGGAATATCTCTCATTTTGCCCTATAAAGAGCAAGAGACTCTTTTTATTCATTCTATAATATTCAATAAAATTAATAACCATAAGTGAGTCTGAAAAATAATGATTAGAGGGTATAGGAAAGAGGATTGGTGTGGCCTCAGCTATTCCCAGTCAGGGGTCCCGATTTTTTTCCCCTGTTCCTCTCTTTTTATGTCTATTTGTCAGAAGAATAGGAAACTCTGTTTTGTTCTGGAATGTCTAAGGAAGTACCTGATATGGGATATTAATGCTGTATAATTGTGTGTGAGATCACAGGAGACAATCAAAAATGTTCCAGTTATCATTAATTGAAGTGTGCATTGTTTGACAGAAGGTGCATCATAAATTAAACAGGCTTAATAAAATAAACTGAAATTACCGGGGAGAAGTTGTTTCTACTGGCAAGCCTTAATCTGAAAGGTTTCTTTATTTTTTTTTTCGCCTGGAAATCTGTTTAAAAAGAAATAGCATTACTTGATTGGCCCTTCTTCACAATTAATAATTTTAACTTCGATAAATTGTGATTTCAGAGTTATGACCAGTCACATCTTAACTTTTCCCCTTGCTGGTTAATTGGGGTGCTGAGGTTAATCTAAATTAAAACTTAAACTAATAGAGGTCAGCAAGGCAGCTGAAACACCTGAGTGAAACAAATGGGGCTGCCAGGCGCAACTTTATCTTGGCTGTTTCCCAAGAGGGAAGTGGCAGCAAATTGGAGTTGTTTCAGCCTTCTGTAAAGGTGAATGATGGGTGACACTTGTTAATGTACAGCATCTCTCGAAGCACTCCAGATTGCTTTGCCGCTGTACCAACTGCTGCCGTCCATGCACAGTCAGTAGGAACTAGACCAGTTGCCAACATCTGGCAGCACAGCAAGGAATGGGTGCAATCCTTGAAACCCCACAGATTCTAAATATGGTACTTAGACTGTGCAGGCTTTAATCACTTACCACTCTTTGGCAGCAGGCTACGACAGCTTATCCTAGCCTCGTACATCACATCCCGACATCTGCTGAGCTCCTAGGCAGCTGCACATTTATTTTCTTTTCTTGCCTTTTCTCTTTGCTTCCTATTCCTCCTCTTCTTCTCACTCCCCCCTCATTCCCACCTCCCTTTAGTTTTCCTCCCCCTCCCCAGTATGCTCCTTGGGAGAGATGATCTGTAAAGATTACTGCTTCATTGTGTGCAAGTAATTGTGGTGATGCCAGGCCCTTGACAGACACAACGTAGCACCTGTTCTGCTGACCTGGTTAATTTCTTCTGTTGAGTGGGATTTGCCAGAGATTGGAGCTGAAGCCAATTCAGTGATAAGGCTAAAGAAAATGGCTGTATGTTTTCTGTCACCTCCCAATTAAATTGGCTTCATAAAGTGCTTTCCTTTATTTGTCAGGATAGTAAGCCTGAGCTAAGTGTTGCATTCAGAAGTGGTACAGTGTATTACAATGGGCTTGTGAGTTTTCATTTGTGTGTGTGTGTGTTTGTGTGTGTGTGTGTGTGTGCGTGTCTTTTAAATGTGGTCATATGGAAAAGCTGGGTGCTGAAAATAATACCTTTCGCCTTTTTTTTTTTAAACACTACTTGAAGCCTGATTCTTTGGGCCCATGTTTTGTAAGGAAGAGATTATAGCCACATTGAATTTTAATGTTTCATTGTAAGGGTTTAAAGGCTTACTTCGTTAATTCAGGTGTCATGAGGCTGTGTAAATGCCCTAACTACTGAGAATAATGTGTGGGGTCAGAACCCCCTACACACACACACGCTCACACACATGTCCATTCTCACATTAGTTCTCTTTGTCTCTTAATGGGGCTTAAGTCACTACAGTACATAGAAATATGTTTGTATTACTAAAGTGTAGGTTACACGTATGTGCGTATATATATATACACATACTTAAGTGGATGCAAATATGGTATAAATATGAGAGAGACTGAAGACAGTATCAGATATAATAAAAACTCCTATCATTTTTAGAGTTGAAAAGACTTAGAAGCCAAGTTCCTGAGAAGTAACTTCCTGAAGTGATAGCGCAAACAGCAATGGCAACACTAATACTTGATCTGAAGACTGCTTAAATCAAGTCTTGTTCTTTCTTCCTCTCCCCCTTCTTTTGAAACAGAGTTTCACTATGTAGTCTAGGCTATCCTCAAACTCATTATCCTCCTGCCTCAGCCTCCCCAGCAACTGGGATTACAGCTGTGCTCTATCTACCAGGCCAGCTTTTGTTCTTTCTGTATACCTTTATTTCTTAAACAGATCATTCTTGAGCCATAAAAAGATTTCACTATAGTATTACAGTTTTCAGTTTGCAAATAAATAAGGTTCATTTTCTTAGAACTGGAAGAAATATTATGTTGTTAAAAAGTAATTTTTTTCCTTGGAAAGCAAATGATTTATTGAACTCCTTGTACTTAATAATTCTATTGAAAAAAATTAGCTTTATAATTTTGTTACTAGTTTGTTTGAAAACTAGAATTGCCAAAAGCTTTCGGTATATCCAGTGAAGGTTTTATGAGAGAAACCATTCGCTTGCCGCAGAAAAGCATGTTAAGGATTTACTTTCAAATGGAATTAGTTTGCATTTGGCCTATTTCTTGCCGAAACTCATCCCTAAAGACAACTTTACAAAACATGAAAGTTGTAAATGACCATGAAGGATGGGCCATTCAGAAATGTTTTTAGTATCTGTTTTTCATTTTCATGATCCTATCAGCTCCTTTATAACACTAAGTTCTTTTAAGATGTAATGTATATACTGCAATGTAAGGTTCTTCTTTTATTTTGCTTTTTCAAACCATCAGATAATCTTTGACTTATAAGCCTGAGTTCTTAAAGAATTGGGGAAGAACCAGTATTTGCTGAGTACTAGTTATGAACCAGTTCCTGGACTAAGTAGATAGGTGTTCAACATGCATCTTTATTTAATCCTCATAAGATCCCACATTGTGATATGATTGCACCTAGCAGTAAGCTGTATGAAGTGATTGGTTTTATTCTTTTCATACCCCAGGCCCCTAACTAGTTTCTTGTCACCTTATGAGGTATTTTGTTCTAAAAGGACTAATTGAGCTTACATGTTGACAGATCAATACCTGGATTTCTAAGGGTTCATTAGGATTTTGTATCTTGCCTCTAGCTCTATTTAGTTTTGATCTGGTTTGTCCTGTCACTTTGATCTAGCCAGGAGGGTCTAGAGGAACGTGTAATAGGTTTTGCTCTTTTGATGACTCTTTGATGGGTTAAATTTCTCCTTTCATTTGCCATCAAGACATGTCTATAACTGACCTTGCCACATGCTGGACTCCTATATACCCAAGACATTTGATAATGCCATAAACAAGTAATTACTAATTTGGTAAACTATTGAATGTTGATAATGTTGAGAAATAGAGAAGGAGCAGGCTGTCTGACAAGATGGTTTTCTTTAATTAAATTGGTGAGTGATTAATATGGACAGTTGATGGGGTGGCTCTCAGTCTCTGCTTTTGAATTTTATTGTGAACAAGAGATGCCTCAAGTCCTCCTTGTGGTTAACGGCAGTACAGTATTCTTACTGTTGCATGATCTTTCCAGTGGTCCAGGTTATGGCTAATAACATGTTCTAAGTTTGATTTGAACCGGCCCCTGCTAATGAGTTATTGGAAAAGAAAATGCCTTTTTTTTGGAGCTTTCATTTTAAATTTTATTGAAAAATGTTTCTGTTATTTGAGATCTGGATAGTGTTTCTTAAAAGTTTGATGAAGGGCTGGGGATTTTGCTCAGTGGTTATGCCGCCTGCCTTGCAAGCACAAAGACCCGAGTTTGGTCCCCGGTACCAAAAAAAAAAAAAAAAGTTCGATGAAATTTATTGTGTATAGACTTCTGTGTGAGTTTAGAGAGAACATGTGTATGAAATACATAAATTTGAAAATTGAAATTATGGCTGACGGTATGCGCAGAAAATTAATTAGGTCTTGGAGAATAATAATGATGTTTTAAAAATCCAAACTCAAAACCTATGTCTAATTAAATTCTAATTTTAATTATTACAAGATTTTAGGGGCAGGGGAAAGGAAAGAAGGGAAAGGAAAAATGATGAGAAATGGAAAAAATGGAAATAAAGTCTTTGTAAATAGGGAAGGGTGGAGGGGCTGAAGGGCACACAGGTAATAGAGAACAAAATAAGAACCAAGATGCATCATGTAAAGGTACAATTCCCAATGAGAAATGTAAATGTGTTGTATACCTACAATGTACCAATAAAAGAATTTAAGAAAAAAAAAAAAGATTTTATGTACCATGAATAAGAGTGTCATTTGAGATATGTGGTAGTTTCTGTGCTATCTCTTAGATACACACAGTGATAATGCTGTCATTGTATATCTGTCAGTCTTGAGGCCCAAATACGGCTTTAGTACTGGAACTTGATTGTGCTTGGGCTCACTATTGTGGAGACTGCATGAAACAGTGGGACAAAAAGCCACATTTTAAATGCAAGTTCTAGAAGTTTCATCACACAGCAGCAGCAAGGGAAGGGAAGGGACACATGACTGGTCCCCATTTCTTTTTTTGGTACTGGGGATCAAACTCGGGACCTTACGCTTGCGAGGCAGGCGCCGGAACCATTGAGCTAAATCCCCGGGCCAGGTCCTCATTTCTTTCAGTTCTTTACTTTAAAAAATATCAGTAGGTTAAGCATGTAGCTCAGGGGTAGAACAAGGTAAACTTTGTATGAGAACCTGGGTTTGATCCCCAGCACTGTCCTCCACCCCAAATCAGAGCACAATGTCAGTACTGCTACTTCAATTAAACAGAGGTAAAACCTCACAACAAATCCTCAACCAGTATTTTTTGGGGGACTAGCTAGGCAATAGCTAAGAGTTTACTTAGAATTCTTGAAGATAGTTTTTCAAACTCAAGCGGTACGTTAAGAATTTACTAGCAAAATATATGACCAGAGTTGCCTTTTTTGTACTAATAATCCCAGTATTAGCTGCATGAGTGTATGTGAAAGACAGGAGTCCAGCAATTTTTTAGTAGCCTCAAGTGAAGAATTTGGTACTCCTCAAAAACTTGGGAGCACTGTCTGTCCATTAAAATAGGAATGTGTTATATAGTATTAAATTGTATTTAATGTATTTTCTTTCAAAGTAATTCATAGGGAAAATGGTTTGGCGAAGAAAGAGAAAGTAATAAGTATCTTCAAAAATGCACTGTATGTATATTGTGGATCTAGAGTAGAGGACAATTGTTTTAAATTTGACCATCAGGTCCAGACTTTTCACATATGAGGAAACTGGAACCTACAGGAGACTTATGACTTGATAAGATCACCCCACTTTTTGAGTTAGGACATTGAAACTCAGGTGTTCTTGCTTCCAATTTGATTTTCATTCTAGGACATTATACTGCCTTTGATTGGACAAGTTTGGAAATCCATTTGAGAATTTCTATTTTAGATTTATATCTGTTTATTGGAGGTCTGTTTGCAGTGATAATTCATGTACATTACTTTTGTGCAATTATAAACTTCAGTTAACACTTACCATGCCAGATGTTAATAAAGGCTAAAGTGTACCCTTCTCAAGAAATTTGTATTATCTCATAGGAATGAGGGTCTCTAATTTGTGTAGTCACATGGCTCCTCTTCACAGTGACTTTTCTAAAATTTGTGGAGAAAATAGTATATGTGCTGCCGAAGCGAGCACATTTGTGGAGAAAATAAATGATGAAAGGATGATCAGGTCCTTGATATAAAAACATACATGTAGTTCCGATATTATAAAGACAGTGTTATCACAAATATGCCTCCAGCATTCATTAGCACACTCACTTATCCTTCAACATACATCTGATCTAAATTAATTTCTCTGTAATGTGTAAGAGGCCTTAAAAGATGCTCTTTTAGATAAACTTTGGATAATACAAATTCTCTGTTTTCCAAAAATGTAGTCCTTGTTGGAAGCCAAGTTGAGATGCCAGTATCTACTGAAACTTATTTCAGGTTAGTTATGGGTATTGTTATTCAGAGTTTATATAGCTCACGGTTTCAGGGGATTCAATTTGTAGTAAACTGACTCCAAAGCAGAAACATCATGCTGGGAGGGCTTGGTGGAGCAAAGATGCTCAGTGCATGGGAGCCAGGAAGCGAGCAGGGGAACAGTGCCAGAGAGGAGGGAGCAGTGACCATGTGCAAGGTAGGATCAAAATACACAACGAATATTTAAATTTTTAAAAAAATTTTTTACCGTAAAAGACACATTGTCCTAAATTCCCCTCCAAATACTCTGTGACTTCAAACACAGTTATCCTATCATTTTTACCACTTTTTGAAGCAGTTCTGGAAGTCTTTCATAAGGTCTTTAACAAGGTGTGATAAAATAATATGGTGAATGCACCTGTTGAGTGCCATCCAATAGAAAAATTGGCTTATAAAAACATTCCAGGGCCAGGGATTTAGCTTAGTGATTCTGCTTCCTGCCTCGCAAGCGTAAGGATCTGAATTTGATCCCCAGTACCAAAAACAAAACAAAACAAAACATTCCAGTGTGACCTCATCCGTTTTATTTACTGGATATGGCACCATGAAACTTATGGTTCTTCCCTAAAGTCAGAATGATCATGAAAAGTTGATTCTGCACATCGAGACAGCCATAACAGCACAAATAAAGACACTTATGAAAGAGCACTGACTTCCAGAACTGCTTTAGAAAGTGGAAGAATGATAGGATAAGTGTGTTTGAAATGACAGTATGGGGGGAGGGCTACTGGCAATGTAACTTTTACTGTAATAAATTTTAAAAATGTAAAACTTCACTGTTATTTTTCGATCATAGTCATTCAGGGGCCAAAGCCACACCTCCATAGCCCATGCAGAGACTCCCAGGAGTGTGCTCCACTAATCTGCTAGTTGCCTCTTAATCCAGTCAAGTTGATCTGTCAGGACTACTGGTCACGGAAGAAATCAGTTCAGTTTTGTTTAATACTGTATTTAGGGTTCTTTTGTTTGGCTTTGATTTTCTTTCCCCTACGGTCCTATGTTGACTTCAGTTATTTTGATTACAAATTAGGTATATTAAATTTACCTCTGCTACATTCATGTAGAGTTGTTGAGATAGATAGATAGGTAGATAAATAGATAGGTTGGGTTTTGAAGTTCATGGGAAGGCCTATCCTGAATGTATAAATTTGAGAGCCTCAGCATGTAGATGTGTTAAATGCCATGAGATTGGATAAGATCACCTAGGAAAAAAAGATAGCGAGAAAAAGGTGAAGAGATGTGAAGCCTGAGTCCTGGACCATTCAGATATTTACAGGCTGGGGAGATGGGAAAGGACCAGCAAAGGTGATTACAAAGGAGAAAATAAGAGAGAATAAAGGAAGAGTGATTTTCTATGTCTCATGAAAGGGAGTCGAATATCATCCTGATTCTAAAATCAGACAAAAAACATCACAGAGATAGAAAATTACAGACTAGTATTTCTTATGAATATTGATACAAAATCAGCAAACTTGGGGATGGGTATGTAGCTCAGTGTTAGGTTGCTTGCTTAGCATGACCAAGTCCTTGGATTCAATCCCTATCACTACGAAAACAAAAGTCAGAAAACTCAATCCTGCAATACATAAAAGGATTACAACACAATGACCAAATGGGTTTTAGCCCAGTAATGCAAAGTTGGTTTAAGATCAGAAATCAATTAATGTACTGTGTCAATAGAATGAAAAAAAACTACACTGTTATCTCAGTATGTGCAGAAACAGTATTTTGCATCCTTTCATGATAAAAACACTTAACTAGGGATAGAAGGGCATAGGAATATCTGTGAAAACCCACAAGTAACATAACATTCAAGGACTGAATGCTTTCTCCTAAGATTAGGAACAAGACAAGGACATCTGCTCTTGCTACTTTATTCAACATTGTGGGGCTAGGGCAACTGGGGCAAGAAAAAGATATAGAATACCTCTTAATTGTAAGGAAAGGATGAAGTGAAACTGTCATTTATTTGCAGAGGACATGGTTTTATATATACAAAATACCAAAGAAGCTACCAAAATGACTGTTGGAACCAATAAACAAATCTAGCAATGTTGCAAGACACAAAATAAATATACAAAAATCAGTTCTGTTTGTGTACACCATCAATGAGCAATTTGTAAACGGAACTAAGAGAACAATTCCATTTACAATAGCATCCAAAAGAATAAAATACAATCTAAAGATTCCATACAATCCCTATCAGAATCCTATTTGCCTTTTTTTTTTTTTTCCTTTGCAGAAATTGCTAAGAGGATCCTAAAATTCATATGGTAATGTAAGGACCCAGAATAGCCAAAACAATCTTTAAGAAGGACAAAGAGGATTGTGGTGGTTAATTGATTGTAGTAAGCATTGACTAAAACAAAGACTCACACTTCCCAATTTCAGAACTTACTGCAAAGCTACAGTAATCAAGACATAGTGGCATTGGCATAGAGCTGGGCAGATAGATCAATGAAATATAATTGAGAAACCAGGAATAAACCCTTACATTTGTAGTCACTTGAAGGAAGAAAATGGACTCAATATTTCTCTTTTTTGGTGTGGGGGCAGGGAAACTTGAGGATTGAACAGCTGGGGCTTTGCACATGCCAAGCATGTATTCTGCCCCTGGGCTGCACCCCCAGCCTGGTCAGTTGATTTTCAGCAGGGGTACTGAGACAATTCGGTGGAGGAAAGAGTCTTTTCAACAAATGGTGCTAGGACAACTGGTTATAAAAAATGAAGATAGTCTTCCCTCATACCCACACAAAAATTAACCCAAAGATCACAGACCAAAACATAAGAGTGAAAATTATAACGCCTTTACAAGAAAACATAGGAATAAAGGTATAAATCTTCATGACCTATGGTTAAGAAAATGGTTGTTCTGCTTGACATCATGGTAGACGCCCGTACCCCCAGCACTCAGTAAACTGAGGCAGGAGGATTGTTGTGAGTTTGAGGCCATCCTGGGCTGAGTGAGTTCAAGGCCAGCTTGAATTACAGAGTGAGACCCTGTCTCAAAAAACCAAAGTAAAATTAAAAAAGAAAGAAATGGGTTGTTCTTAGTTCTCCAAAGCACAAGTGACAAAATGGGGCTAAATTCCCAGCCCTAGAACCATTGTATAATTTAAATTGATGACTTGTATGGCAAGTAAATTATATCTGAATAAAACTTAAAAAAAATCATTTTAAGGGCCAAGAATTTAGCTCAGTGATGCCGCACCTGCTCACAAGCGCAAGGTCCTAAGTTCCATCCCTGGTACCCTCCCCCCGCAAAAGAAAATTCATTTTTAAAAAGAAGGTAGTATTCTGTGCTAGTTGCTGCAGATAGATCAAATAAGATGAGGACTGAGAGAGGCCTTGATTTTAGCAGTGTGGAAAGTCATTGGTGATCTTGACCCAATGTGTTTCTGATAGAATGGTAGAACAGGTTCAAGAGGAAATAGAAGGAGATACGTGGGTGACAGTGTGTGTAGACAGCGTACAAAGACGTTTGCTACAAAGGAAATGAAGAAATGGGTCAGCAGCTAGAAGGGGAAGTGGAGGTTGTAGAGTGAGTTTTGTTTTAAGATGCCTTTTGTGCACTGATGGAAATGATCCAGTAGAGACAGGGAAGTTCATGTTGCAGGAAAGAGATGTGGAAATTGCTGGTGAGAGCTATAAGATAGGGAGAGAGGAGTTGGTCTGGTAAACGGGAGGGAAGGCAGAACATGTGTCATTGCAAGTAGATAAGGGTGAAAGTATACAGTTCTTATCTGAGTATTTTATTGCTCATGACTTAGAAAGCCAAGAATGAGATATAGGAGGATCCGGAGGCTTGAGAAGGGTATGGAAAATTATCTGTGACAGTGGGAGAATGAAAGAACTAGGAAAATGTAGAACTGCCAAGTAGCACTGAAGACACACATAGTGTTAGTGGTAATGATTTTAAGGTGAGTGAGGCCAGTGTGCATGGTTCTTTTTGTCTTGCCACGTTCAGCCACATGGGTGCAGGTACAGAGGTGTAACATGGTTTGGAGTTTTGCCAAGGAAGTACTGGTACATAATACCCTGTCTGCAATTCTGAAATAAATGTTTTGAAAACTCAAGATTTTTTTTTGTCTGGTAAGCTTGGCAACACCTGAATTGAATGATAGTGAAGCTGCTTTTAGACTTTATATGTCTTACTTGGGGGAAATATGCATATATTTTGCGGTAGTGATACTGTGTTTGACTTTTGGAGTGCTGCCCCAGACTCTACTGGAGCGTATATGGTATGTGCACAGTATTTCCTTCCTAAAGTTCTAAAAATTCTGAATCCCAAGACACATCCGTCCCTAAGGGACTATGGATCTGTATGACAAAGGGACATCCTATAAGGAGGTTGAGGATGTATGCCAGGAGCGATGATCCTGAGGGCCTAAGGAATCTCATCTGCCTGGTAAACGGAAAAGTGAGCACCTGGGGAGAGGGTGAGGGTGCAGAGTAGGCGGTGGGATCAATGGACTATTAGTCCTGGTAGGGTTGAAGAATTATTGGCAACTGAATGGAGAGGGAGAATGCTAGAAAGATAGGGAGAATTTGTTTCATCAGAGCCTGTAATCTCTAAAGGACATAATTGCAGAATACTAGTTGGTACTGTCTTGTCAGCTTTCTTGTGAATCCTTTAGTTCCGAATGACTTCTTATTCTTTTAACACAAATGATACATTGTGTAGTACCATTAAAGGAAACATTGCGAGCAAATGCTCAGAAATAGGTAGAAATTGAACTGGTGGCCCAAAAGATATATAACTTCTCTCCCTGCCTTGACTATAGATGGGGGTGGGGAGTACACACCAAGATCTATGTCTGGTTAAAAGGGGATCGATCCATCCATCCTTCCTTCCTTTCTTCCTTTCTTTCTTGTAGTGAGGATCGAACTCAGGACCTTGTGCTTGCAAGGCAGGCGTGCCACTGAGCTAAATCCCCAGCCCAAAAATGGGGATTCTTAAAAAGCCTTGGAAAGTAGCAACCTCCATATGTTGTTACTTTTAGTATAGATTAGAAAGAATGACTTAATGCAGTCACTCAGTTCTTGTAAAATTATTTTATTTGTAGGAAAAAGAAAGCAAATTGGTAAAAGAAGTTTGTTAGCATTTGAATTGCTTACTACTCTGTCGTCACACAACAGGGCCTAGTACTGGTAGTGGTTAACTTATACTTCTAATAATAGGCAATCTGCGCCTGCCTTGCAAGCGCAAGGTCCTGAGTTTGATCCCGGTACCAAAAAAGAAAAGAAAAGAAAATATTGAACTACATCAACGTCAAAAACTTAACAGCAAATGATACCATCAAGAAGGTGAAAATACACCACAGAATGGAGGTTGATAAGGAACTGTTACCAGAATACATAAAGAATTCATATAACTTGATATCAAGAAGACAATCCATTTCTGCAATGGGTGACTGCTCTGAGTAGATTATTTCTCCTGAGAGGTTGTACAAATGGCCAGTAAGCAGGGAAACACAAATCAAAATTCACTTCACACCTCTTAGGATGGCTGTAAGTCAACATTTATATTACTATGCTAAATAATTATTTGTTCACAAGTAATGTACTATGGTTGTGTTTTCTTGTATGTTTGTTCCTAGAATTTAAAATGCCTGTTTTAAAAATACTTGTTGAATTTTCTGGGTATTGCCCACTGCTTCTCTCATATACTGTTAATGCCTCAGATATACGTGATCGTCTCCTTTTCTCTGCACCCTCGCCTCCCTCCTAAGAGTTGTCCTTCTGGAGTGCTCTGTATTCCTGGCACATGCCCATGCTTCTTTCCTGAGTTAGACCCCTGTTTTCTAACATTTTTGCTTAGTTATTGAAGCATGTCTTTCTATGAAAGAGTATGTGGAAAGCAAATTGGTGAGCCTTTGTGTAATTTGCTTAGTGGTTTGGCTATGTATGGAATTTGAGATTGGAAATCATTTCAGTTGGAATTTTGAAGATATTCCTTTGCTGTCCTCTGGTATCTGCAATTACTGTTGAAATGTCTAGTCCTATTTTTTTTTAATTTCTATCCCTTAATGTAAAGGATAACCACACAGTTTGTTGCCAAAACAAGATGCTAGCCTGACAGAGTATTAGGCCAACAGGCATAAACCAGAGCTGTTCTTGGGTAAACAAGAACCTGTGGTTACCCTCTGTATCTATGACTTGTCTTTTCTTTTAACTGTTTGGGATCCTTTCTGCTTTGGTATGTGCCATGTCATGCTTATGCATACTGGCAAAGGGTCTTTTTCCTTCTACATTGTACTAGGTCTTTGCACACTTGTTCCTGTTCTTTGATTTTGGGAAATTTTCATAACTATTTCATTAGAACTTTTCTCCTAGGCTTTGTGAGTCAGATGTTTAGCTTTCTGAGTTGTCTCCTAAATTTTTTTCTTCTCTTACAGATAAGCAAGGGGATGTTATCTTTGCCTTTTAGTTTTATATCTGAAATTTTGTCAACACTTCCACTTCTATTTTTGATTTTTTTGTTTACTTGTTTTAGTCTTCTTACACCATCCTATTCTTACAGAAGTGTATTTTTCTCTTCTCTGAGGATATCTTGTGTAAGTTCCCTCCTCCCTCTCTCTGCCTCCCTCCTTCTCCCTTCCTTCCTCCTTTTTTTTCCTTTTCTCTGTTCTTTTCTTCTCTTTTCCCTCCTTCTCTTTCTTTTCTTTTTTTCTTTCCTTCCTTAAGTTTCTTACATTGCTCCCTTGAGTGTTTTTTTTTCCTTTCTCTATTTAGTCTGTGTGGGAGGCTTTCTTCGATGCTGATAATTATTTATTCTGTTTATATTTAAGAGTGAGACATTAAAAAGGTTATTTGGAATCTCTGAAGGCTGAACAGAGCTTCTTGGCTTTCTTAAATATAATTGTGCTGTAAACTTACCTCTTGGTTTGACTACTCTCAAATGTCAGAACTTGTATCTTGGCTCGTCTGTGTTACTATAAGAAAATGCCAGAGACTGGAATATTTATAAAGGACAGCAGTTTATTTTGTCACATTCTGGAGGCTGGGAAGCCCAGATGAAGACATCAGCAGGTTTAGTGGTCTAGTGAAGGTTGTTATCTACTTCCAAGATGTCACCTTGATATTGATTCTCCAGACAGGTGGCATGCTGTGTCCTCATGTGGCAGGAGGTAGAATGGCAAAAGGAAAGACATTCCTTCACTAAACTCTTTTATAAGGGTACCTGATCCTATTGCCTCCCAAACACCACTCCTCCCATTGTGGTTATACTGGAGATTAAGGTTCCCACACATGAATTCAGGGGGACACAATCAGACTATAGGCACTTGGAAATCTTTTGGGGGAAGGGGAAGTGTTTTTCAGAAAACACTGCTCAGCTCACCCACCCAGAAAATTGTACACCTGAGCACTAGCATTCTGTAGGTGGAAGCAGGGGAACCTCAGAAGGTCCCCAAGATTAACATTGAACTTTAACTTGCACCTTACCCCACCTATTGTACTTCCACTCTGGGGCTGCGGCCATTCCATTTTTTTTCTCCCAGTGACAGGAGAATGGTGCGTGTGGTTAGCATGTGGCAGTGCCCAGCCATGGGGTAATGGAGAAAGCCCAAGTGGCTTTGTCCTGCTGCCTCCTCCCACCTTTCTTGGTAGTGCCACTCTGAGAACTGACCCTCCCAGGGACCCTGCGGGCCTGAGTGGCACCACCCTCACCTTACTCCGCAGGCCCTTAGGTGGTAACTACCTTTCACTCCTCCATCTTTTATTGTCTTGGGAAATTTTATGGAAATAGGCTCTCATCTCTCCCTTTTTCTTCTTTCATGTGGGTTAATGCATTTATTTCTCTGCTGTCTTTCAAAGGGGTTGAGAAAGTGATAAATCAGTGTGTTTAAACTTCTGTTTTTGGGGTGGGGATTTAGCTCAGTGGTCCGCCGCCTGCCTTGCAAGCGCAAGGTCACGAGTTCATTCCCCGGTGCCAAAAAGTAAATAAATAAATAAATAAACAAACTTCTATTTTTAACTGACCACGGCATCCACATTTTTCAGTCCCACTGTTATAAATGTTGCCAAGTGCAGTGGCATACCTGTAATCCTCGCTTCTTGGAGGCTGAGGCAAGAGGATCGCAAGTTGGAGGCCAGCCTGGAGAGTTTAATGACATCCTATCTCAAAATAAGTTTTAAAAGGGCTGGGGATATAGCTCAGTGCTGCCTAGGTTCAGTCCCAGTACTGCAGAATAAATAATAAGTGAAAGGGCTGGGGATTTAGCTCAGTGGTTTTGCCACCTGCCTTGCAAGCAGAAGGTCCTGAGTTTGATCCCCGGTACCAAAAAAAAAAAGTAAAAAATGTCATAAATCTTGATTAGATGTTCAAGTAGTACTATCAGTGCCATTTCTTTTTTTTTTTTTTTAATTCTTTTATTGGTACATTTTAGGTATACAATTCATTTACATTTATCATTGGGTGCTTGTATCTGTACATGATGTATCTTGGTTCTTATTTTTTCCCCATTACCTGTGCGGCCTTCACCCCCTCCACCCTTCCCTATTTACATAGATTTTGTTTCCCTTTTTTTTCTTTTCTCATAATTTTTCCTTTTCCTTCTTTCCCTTTCCCCTCCCACCACCCCTACACCTTTGGACCTTTTCCTATTTCAAATTATCAGTTATTCATTTTAATCATTTTATCCTTATTTACACTTTCAGTTTCTCACACTAGAGAAACTATTCAGTATTTACACGTGTGTCCTATTTATTTCACTTAAGAGGATGGCCTC
>NW_004624871.1:4036645-4058504 GCF_000247695.1 Heterocephalus glaber
ATGTCTGTTCATTTCTGATGCCGATTTTTGAATTGGGTCTTTGAATTTGGGGGGGTGTCTGATTTTTTTCAATTCTTTATATATTCTAGATAGTAAACCTTTGTCTGAGGTATAGCTGTTAAAATTTTTTTCCCACAGCCATTTCTCCTCTGTGCTATTATAGGTTAATTAGATTTTGTGGGCTGACCTGGAAACCTAACTTCATCTATGATTTTCCTCTAGAGATAAAATCAAGCCTTTTTCAGTTGACTCTGGAGGAATTGGACTAGAACAAAAAACTTTCATACACTTCTCCACTTTCCAAGTCTCATAGAAAATTACTATAAATATTGTATCATCTTGATTGGAACAATAAGATCTAGTAACTGTACTAGGAACTTGAATTTTAGTGGGAAAAGTTTGTTCGTATAGTAAAACTATAAAAATTGAACTTTAGGCTGGACATGGTGGCACATGCCTGCAATCCCAGCACTCTGGGAAACTGAGGCAGGAGGATCAAATGGGCCATTTTGTGAGACCCTTTTGCAAAATAAAAATGCTGAGGGTGTAGCTCAGTGTAAAGGCTCTTTATGTAATCCCCAGTACCAAAAAAACCCAATAACCCACCTCGGGCAAGCAGGAGGCCCTGGATTCAATCCCTAACACCACGAAACTAAACAAAACCCACCTCAGAGGCAAGTTAAAATTCTTCAGCCTATAGTCCTAAAGCTTCATTTTTCAATAGCCTTTTTGAAAGCAGCTTTCCTAATTAAATTTAACTCCAGTGATAATGATAGATATGGGAAATAGTAGTGGCTATGGGAATAGTTGTTTTGTTTTGTTTTGTTTCTCTTGTTTTCTCATTTCTACTTTGGACACAACACTCTTTGAAATTTTAGACTGAATAAAGTTAAACTTAGCTAGGTAAACCAAGAACAACTTCTTAATCACGAATGATTGGGTAATGAAAATGCACCCTAGGCGGTGGGTGGTAGAGTGCTTGGAAGTAAATGCTGCAGCGACTTGGCATGTGAATTACAGAGCCCACTGCAAGTGCCATAGATCTGCAGTTGCTCAGCTCCAAATTCCAGCCTTCTCTCTTCCAGATGAGATTGCCCCAGTGCTGGGGCAGCCTTCCATGAGTCCTTGCTCCTTTGTGGCTATAACTGCCCCAGTCTCAGGGGATCAGGTATGATTAGGAAAGCTAAGAATAGTGGTTGTAATCTCATGAGGCTGAAACAGGGTAAGTTAGGCAATAAAATGGAGTCATTCCATTATTTTCCTCCTTTTTATTATTAACCCCACCCTGGCTGCCTATTCCTCTCTCTTGCTTTTCACAGTATTTTGACTAGGAACCAGAAGCCCACTTTTCCTCAGCCTTCAGGGCAGCCATTTGCACGACAGCAGTGTTACACAGGTTTACTGTGGCGTGTGTCTGTGTAACACTGGATTTGGATCTTGTATTTAGCTGCCAGAAGTGACTGTGATGAAGTAGGAGAGATAAACTGATAGATTGGCTGCCAGAAAGATGTTGGGAATCAATCTGATAAACAGGGTAGAGAAATAGCTTGCTGTTTTCTAGTGATAATAAACCAGTGGCCTCTGGTCCTCGTGTTTTAAAATGTAATTGCTGTGGTAATAATGTCGGAAATAAGCAAATGAAAAAAAATCACGGGAGGTTTTTTAATTGCAACCGAGATATCCTTTTCCCCTTTGCAATAAATATTCATCTTAAAGAAATATTTTTATAAATTTGTTTTACTTCTTCCAGTGCCTACTTATATAAACAAATGAAAACTAAAAAGTGAACTACTTTCATAGGAATTTATTTCTTCTTTCCATCCTCCCACAGTCTTCAGCTATTGAGCTTGGTGAAATAGCTATGGCTACCATGCCTTACCTACCCTTTTTTTGTGAAGAACCAAATGTTAAAGTCAAACCTGTATTATTGATGAATGATGAGCAGGAACTAGTTTGTTTAAACATCATCTGTTAGGTTTCTCTCAGATTGTTTGGAATTTTAATCTCTGTTGCTGTTTCTCTGTATCTAGCACTTGGAAGAGATGATATCTAGATTCATTGTTGTAACTTAAAAGTGTCCTTTAATATTTAACTGCAAAGGGATGGGGATTTAGCTCAGTGGTTCTTGCACCTGCCTTGCAAGCGCAAGGTCCTGAGTTCAATCCCCGGTACCAAAAAAAAAAAAAAAGATTTAACTGCAAAATCCATTGCTTCTCTTCACTCAGGACTTTAAGTTTTCGTGTGTATTCTTATATTCTTTTTTTTTTTGGTACCAGGGATCGAACTCGGGACCTTCCACTTGCACCTAAATCCCCAGCCTTTCATGTATATTCTTAAGACTGTGTTCCCCTTGAATTTATTGTTCAGGATGAGAAACTGGCTCCTGTGTTGTACTTGTAGTTCATACAGATTACTTTCTTTTGGGTCCTTCTTAAAACTTTTGTTGGTGTCTTGTCTGGTTAAGTCACTTGATGCCCTGCGTAGTAGAGTAGCAGCTATGAAAAGCAAGAGTATGAAGTCTACCCTCTTAATTATCTACAGTCAGGGCCTTCTGATGAATATCTGCCTGACTGTGGGAGGTTGTAGACCCGAAGTTAAACATGCAGTTGTCCTATTGGTGGGAAGCTGATGTGTGTTCCTTTTTGCCACACAGCACTTCCCGCCTGACCTTTTAAAGATTCTCCATTGGTATCAATGGGGTGGACAGAACTAATCATAAAAACAATGAAGGGAATGTTGCACACTCATTGATCCATTTGAAATGAACTGCAGTACAATAAGTCTTCCAAATGGACTTCTTTTCTCAGCTCTTGCTATGGCTGCCTTTTAAAGATATATAAATATGAAAGGGTTAATGGGAATGCAGTCATGCTCTTACCACTGGGCTGTCCTTTATTGATTGTAGTTTTAGAGCTGTCAGTGTGCTATTCAGAATTCTTTTTGTGCCCTTTTAAAGTCAGTTGGTGCTGGGAGATGATAAATAAATCAGTTGCTTTTCTCCCCCCACCTCCCCACCCTACCCCAGCTTCTTCGAGAACTCATAGAACGGAAGACCAGCTCCTTGGATCCCAATGATCAGGTGGCCATGGGAAGGTAATTTCAGTACATTTTTCTACTCATGCAAATTGATCATATAATAGTTTCTCCCTTTGAGCCCCTTAATTCTGCCTCCAAGGCAGTGATTGGTCCTGTAATTATCAAAGTTAAGCAGGATAACAGGAACTAGAAAGACAGAGTGACTAATTGTTTAGTCTGCATTGCCTTAAGTATGATATGAAAAGAGATTATGAAAAACCTGTGTTGTATTAGAGTTTGTTTTTCAAAGTCTTCTTATGCTCTTTGCTCTCAGGTTTGGGTTGTGATTGTATCAATATCAGTCTGCTCACCAGTGGACAAAAACAACATGTGCTCTCAGCTGTCAGAGTGTAGCACTGTGTACAACAGGTTCCTTGCTTGGAGTCCAATCTGCTTTGTTAGTCTGCCCTAATTTAGACCTCCCCCTGCAGTAAAAGCTTCAGCACAATTAGAAATGGAACGTGGCAGCATTACCCAGATGTCAGGATAGAATGTAAAGTAGTGAAGGAAGGCTCTTGTGTGTATGCTTCATCCTGTGGTTGGAAAATAAAAAGGGCATTTAGAGTGCTACCTAATGAATAGTGTACATTTAAATAGCCCTGAGCCATAATTTGCAAAAGCATGAAAGGAAACAAAAGCTGCAAGTGCCAGAATAGGATTCTGGGCAGAGCAGCATTTTGAGAAAGCAGTGAAAAATTTGTGTTGATGAAATAATTTTATTTGAGCAGAATATTATTTGAATTTTACGGGAGGATGTTGATATTTCGTGTATCTCTGGAATATCGTAGAAGGCTGTTCACCATAAATTTATTGTGATAGAGCAAATTGCATTTAAGTGATGATTATATTGTACATTTATCTGACTTTACAATAAAATAGATTATGGTAATTAAGATTATATTAAGATTACAGTAATTGGATTTCCCTAGATTTTTTTCTTCTGATGTTGAGTTTTTGTTGTATAAATCAGGTACGATGACTGGCTGCTGCTGTGGCTGCTGTTTTTCCTCCTCCTCTTTCACATTTGTTCACAGGAGCAATTTGTGAAGATTTTCTTAGCCCAGTATCCCTTATTTGAAAAATTAATTTCTTATCTAAAATGACTGGAGAATATATGAATCTTGTGTGGATCCTTATCCAAACAACCAACTATAAAATTGAGAGTCTGAGAAATTTGAAAACCAACTGAATATTTGATAGTAAAGAATTATTTTTGTAGGTGTGATAATGGTATTGTGATTATATTGAGGGGAGGAGTCCTCATCTTTTATCAACATATACTGAAATATTTATAGATGAAATAAAAAAATACATGACCATAAGACTAGTATTAGTGGTGGATAATTATTAAAAATGAGCAGAAATTAGAAAGCACAAGGCAAAAACACTTGTGTTTTAGCAAAGGAAAAATTAGATTGAAAAAACTCTCAAGTTCTTTCCAACCAGCAGTTGCCATTAAAGAACGTGCTGCACAGCTGAACCGTCAGAAGAAAATCCACCCAGCTACACTCGAGCTGACGGGTTTTTCTGCAGATTGGTAGATTAGTGCTTGTCACAGCAACTCCAGATACTAAGAAGCATTGTTAACCAAATTTGCTGTAGAATTTCCCAGCTGCCATTTGTGTTTTACCTTTGCACAAATCCTCTTCAATTGATTAGTCACTTTGGCCCGAGACCATCTTGAGGAGTTTGATGATTTCTTTCTGCAGGGTTGTTAGTGAGAAAAATTCCAATTTGTCAATATATATAACTATTTCTGTTAGTGATGATGCATAACATTGCTTGTGAATTTCCCAGGCAGTGGCTTGCAATCCAGAAGCTACGAAGCAAAATCCACAAGAAAGTAGATAGGAAAGCCAGCAAAGGAAGAAAACTTCGGTAAGTTGATTTTTGGAAAAAATTTAAACATAGTTTATCTTTTTTTGTATTTTGGCAATTATATCATTTTTCTCTTTCTTCTGGTAATTCTGCTCTTAAGGATCAAAAAAATAATAAATGATACTTGAGTTTTTTTGTCACTCAGTATTTTTTACTCTAGAATGGAAATATAGTTTCATTCACTTTTTGTTCTCTTGTGGATGATGTGATATTTCCCTGTAAGAGAAATAATAAAACAAAGGCAAGAAGTAGAAATTATTTTGCTTTTAAAAAGATACAAATGAAGGACTCCAGAGAGTTTTAACAGTGTACATAATGAGGTTAGAAATACAATTTAAGGGCCGGGGATTTAGCTCAGTGGTGCCGCTGCCTGCCTCAAAAGCGCAAGGTCCCGAGTTCGATCCCCAATACCAAAAAAAAAATAAATAAATAGAAATACAATTTTAAAAATTTTTAGCTGGGTGTGGTGATGTACACCTGTAATCCCAGCACTTGAGAGTATGAGCCAGGAGGATAGCTGTGAGTTTGAAGGCCACCTGTGCTACATAGAGAGTTCAAGGCCAGCATGAACTACATAGGCGCTGTCTCAAAAAAAACTGTTTTTATTAGTACATGTTTGTGCTAATAGCGATTGGATTCATCACAGGGAGTTGGTACATGTGCACAATACATTTTAATTCTTTTTATTTCCTCTCTCCTCCCTCCATCTAATTTTTATGAGAAAGTAGAAAAGTTCTGAAGCTAGGAAAACCCTCTACCCTGTGAGCTTTTCTTTTTTTCTTGGTACCAGGGATCGAACTCGGAACCTTGCTCTTTTGAGGCAGGTGGCGGCACCACTGAGCTAAATCCCCGGCCCCGTGAGCTCTTAAACGTGTTCCCACCGGCTTGAACCACTGGTTATCCATGCATGAATGTTCCATCAGGCAGCTTTTTATTAACTTTATTAGTGAAAAAACTGATAAAAGTGATTAGGTCCATTTGTACCACCAGTGGTACAAGCCTCCTGATGGGATGGACAGTCATGCTTATACTACTGGTTGTTCAAGCCATCTTACAGCAAGACATATAAATTATGGCTCCGTCATGACCGAGTTAAGGTTTTTAATAAGGATACAGACTAAAGAAGGAACAAGAGTAAGAACTGACATTCCTGTACTTACAGACTTACATCCCTGGTGGCCCAGTACGTGTGTGCATGCGTGCACGTATATGTGTGTATGTAATACAGTATATGACACAAAACCTCAGTGCCAGAGAGACCACTTGTAATTTAGGGGCACACTGAAAAAAATCTTAAACTTGTTGCATTAGGACAGTTTTAGGCTGATAGTTAATCCCACATCCTTATTAGAGAACCTCCCCAACTAAATTCCCTGTAGCTGGGCATGATGGCAGATGCCTATAATCCCAGCACCTGAGAGGCTAAGGAAGGAGGATCATAATGAGTTTGAGACCAGCCCAGACTACATAGCAAGACCTTGACCCCAGAAAACAAAACAAAACAAATGTGAATCTGTCTTAATTTTTAAAGGTCTTCAGAAAAACAGATTTTGAAACCACTTCAATTTCACATTTAACAAAATGTATCAGGAGGCTTACTTTTCTTTTACTTGGCAAAAGTGCAAAGTCACTTTTCTTCATCAGTTAATTTAGAGTCACTTTTCTTAAATCTCAAGTTAAATTGTTTAACTTACAGATATATTGAAATTTCCAGTTCTTCATGGTTCTCCAGGTCCATTATTAGTGCAGTGGTTCAGAGTATGTACTCCAGAGCCAGGCTGCCCGAGTGTGAATCCCAGCTTTGTCAGGAATTAGTATTTACTTTGGGCAGGACCCTTAAACTCTCCATGCTAGTTTGCATCTACATGAAAAGGATGACATAATACAGAACTGGCCTTATAGTTCTGCTGTGAGATTTTGTTGTACTAAAAGCAGGCAGTATGGTCTTTCACCTGATTTCTGTACCTCTCGTGAAGTTAATTGGGTGGTGAACAGCTGCTCAACTTGGTGTAACTGTGGGGTGACTATTACTGGAGAATCCTCCCCAGCTGCCATCTTGCTCCACCTCCCTCAGAACAGGTGATCTTCCTGTGAGGATTAAATGACAAACGTAAGCTCTTGGTGCTAGGTACATAATAAACACTATATAAGCTCTTGTCTGTTTGTTATCATTATTATTATCATTATTGCTGCTGTCATTGGTCCAAGTTGGGTTAGTCTCCTACCCTAATGTTTATTTGCTGACATACATACCTCTTCTATACCTGTATCTTCCTTCTCCCGGTCCAAGGAAGAATGCTGCTGATAGCACTTTGTAAGTGACTAGGCTAGATACCTTATTATTTACTATTGAGATGAGATTTTTCTCCAGTGCTGTGCTTTTAAAATTATAGCCTTGAGGGTCAGGCATGGTGTACGTTCCCCCATCCCAGCACTCAGGAGGCTAAGGCAGGAGGATCACCATGAGTTCATGGCCAGCCTGCATTATATAGTCAGTTCAAGGCTGATCTGGAATACAGAGTGAAATCCTGTCTCTCAAAAAAAAAAAAAAAAAGAAAAAAAAAAATATATATATGTTGTACCCTTCAGCTGGTAATATAGCTGAGTTTTAGGGCATTTGCCTGACATGCTCAGGGCCCAGGGTTCAATCCCCAACACCAAGAAAAAAACCCTTTAGAAATAAATAGAAATTAGCCTGATGAGGCTATGAATGGTCTCTTGAGGGGAGAGCTCAGGTTTCCAAATTGAAAGACTTGGGTTTGAATCCCAGTTCTGCATGACTATATGTTTTTGGTTGTTCTTTATTTCTGAGCCTTACTGTGTTTTCATTTACTAAGTGGAGATAATTACAGATTTGGTGTGAAAATTAAATAAAATGTAAATGCCTGGTACACAGTAGGCTTTCAGATGCCAGTTTCTTTGGTTGCTGTGTTGTTTATTGGTATTTCTCTTACAAATATGCTTTTCAAAAGAATTTAAAGCAAAACTGACTTTTCTACATGATTGTATTATAATGAATTTTTAAATTACTGGGGCAAATAGCTGTAGCTGCCCTTGGAGGTAAAGGATTGTGCTATTTTATCCTTTAAGACAATTCCAGCTTTATTATCCACTATAGTGCCTTCTGGATATTAGGGAGAAAATGTGCTTTCATTATGATAGTAAAATTATAATACTCATCAGGTAATAAGATATGGTCATAACTATAAAAATAACAGATTAAGAAATCTCTGCTGAAAACTGTCTGTAGATTCACGAATTCCATAGATTGCACCCCATAGCTCCCCAGCTCCAGGTGATAGTATGCCTCTCTCTTGAGGGCCGGCCCACATTCTTACTTCAAGTGTGTACTTTAAATTCTGCCTCGTGTACCTCTTTATGCTTCTTTAAAAAAAAATCAACCAGTCAACCAATTAGTCAGTGTGGGCTAAGGGGTGTAGCTCAGTGGTAGAGCACATGTTTAGCCCTAGGTTCAACTCCCTGCACTACAAAAAAAAGAGGGGTAGACACGAATGTTGGAGAAGCAAGCACATTTCTGGTATGGCAGACAACTTAGGAGAACATAAATCTATTTTTTCTAAAATCAAAATACATTAATGAAAATTCTTATTTATCAAGTTGAAAGGAAAAAATCCCAGGATTTTGCTTTAGGAAAAATTGCTTTATTATATTAATTTATGGAACTTAACCTCACTAAACCGTTCAGTAGAGCTATGTGTCAACAAATTATGTAATTTTGTTCTTGTAACATTTTGGCAGTGGTTTAAATCCCTACATCCTCATATATCCAGAGACATTAAAATCTTATTCTGACAATAGGCAAGGGACAAATATTTCACTGAAACAGGGTTAAACATCAGGATGTAAAAAGTGGCTTTAGTGTCAGTCATGGAATAGGAACTGTGGTGGGTTTCTCTCACCTACAAGGGTGCAGATGGATGCAGGCAGTGGTGATTGGTGGCAGGTGCTGCAGTGTAAGTAACCCCACCCCATCTTTGAAAGAACGCAGACTCTTAGATGCATTATGCACAGAGAAACATCAGAGACTACTGAGTCCAGCCACACAGGCACAAAGAATAATATTTGCAAGAACATTTACAGGCCTGAGAGAGCAGGGGACCCATCTTGGGGATATAGATCTTTCTTAAATGCTAAGGGGATCAAGAGATGGCAGGAGAAGAGAAGGGAGGGAAAGGGGATGAAAAAAGGAATTGAGATGTGTTATGTACATGCACCAATTGCACACAAGGAATGTCAATATTATGTACTGCAAATATGTACTAATTTTTTAAAATATGTTTTGGCAGAGACTTAAAGAATATGGGGAAGTAGCAGGGTAGGAGGCTGTAGGTGTTAGGTGAGTGCCAGATCATGGCCATGCTAAGACTTTTGGGCTTTTTTCTGTGGGTTCCAGTGAGAAAGGTTTTGAGCGGAGAAATGTTGTAGAAAGACCAGTTCTAGGGTTTGGTAGACATGGAATAGAAATTCATAAGGGCAAGAGCTGGGAGGAATAGGAGATGATGGCTTGATAGACATTAATACAGGTGAGTAGGTTGTACTTAAGAGCACATGTGAAGAGGTAAAAGAAAGTGAAAAGGTGAGTGATTCCTAGAGTTTCAGAGGGGTCTTGATAGATTATGGTATTATTGATATGTATATGGCGCAAGGAGGAAATCAATGTTTTGTCTTTCGAGGGAGAGCGTAGATTCAGCTTTAGAATATGTTGAATTTGATAGAATCCTGAGAAGTCCAAGTCTTGAGGATTTTGGTTTGTTTCTGTGTTGTGATGAGGATTGCACCATGGGGGCCTTGCACATGCTAAGCAGCCGCTGTACCATGGAGCTACATCCTACCTAGAGGTAAATTTTTGAGTTGAAAGGAAGATGGTGGCTGTTATGATTTAAAGCTAGATGTCCCCCAAGAGCCTCATAGGCGGGGCTTTCGGAAGGTTGCTGAATTATGGGTGGAGGAGGTGGGGACTGGTTGGCAGAGGCAGTCAGTGGGGGTGTAGCCTGGAAGTTTATCTCCCTCCCTGGTTCCTCTCTTCACTCTGATTCCTGGCCATATGCCCCTCTGTCATGCCTTCCTGCCTTGGAGCCAGCTGCCTATAGATTGAAACCTCTACAGACTGAGCAAAAAAAGCCTTTCCTCCTCTAAGTTGTGGGTGTCAGGTATTGGATCTCAATGATAGGAAAGTGGTATACCCCTGAAATCCAGTACTGTGGGAGGCTGTGGCAAAGGGATTGCAAGTTTGAACCCAGCCTGGGCAACTTCTCAATTTAGCAATACCCTGTCTCAAAATAAAAAAGAGCTGGGGGGGGGGGGAGCGTGAAATGTAGCTCAGCAGGAGGACCCTGGATTCAATCTCTAGTACAGTGGGGGAAAAAAGACATACATATTTATAGTTGGGAAACAGTTTGATTGCTGTTTTCTAAGGAGTGTGTAGTATGACAGTAGTAAAGCCCTTGAGGAATGTCACCATAGAGGATAGAAGAAGACAGAGAGAACCCATAAAGAATGCTGAGGCAGAGTGATCACTGAGGACAAGAGAGAGTAAGAAAGCAGTGAAAGCAGGAGTGTGTTGAATAAGGGACAGGAATGCCTGGTGCCTCAGAGAAGGAAAGTAGGATAGGGACATTTCATTTGTGATCACACTTCTCCCATGGAGGTTCTCAGCTACCCTGGAACCACAAACTGAAGGACTTTCCAAATTTGAAAAGCCTATAGAATTTTTGCATTAACATTTACTGTTTTGATGGATTTACTTCATAGAAGCCTTTTGTATACCCACCAATATGCCGTCAAAAGACTGTGCTTAGGGACAGGGATTTAGCTCACTGGCATCGTGTCTGCCTGGCAAGCACAAGGTCTTGAGTTTGATCCCCAATACCAAAAAAAAAAGTTGTTTTTTATTTTAAAAAGACTATGCCTAATACCACTCAGTATGGTGGACCCTTGAGTTACAACCGGCCTCACATATGAACAACTTGGGTTATGAACAGAATTTTAGTTTTAACTTACAACCAAAGTCTTGAGTTATGACCTGAATTAAGTTGTCTTTCCTGTGTGGGGTTAATTGAGAAATCCTGGGTTAATGTCTCTGTAAAGCCACTGAGATCTTCCTAGAAGAAAGTGTGGCCTAAAATTATATAGGAGAGAGATTTTAAGGGCTGTGTAGAGGAGCCTGACCCTTCGATTGACCCTTTGGTTAATGACATTGTCACTATAGCAGAGTCCATAGATGTGCAGTACACGGTGGTGTTGAGGAACTGGTAGAGGAACACTCAGAGGAATTGTCTACAGAGTAACTTCAGCAGCTTCTGGCTGAGCAGCAGGGAATGGCAGCTGAGGAGCTTTCTGAAGAGGAGGGGAAGCATCAACAATCAGTGCAGCAAAATTCTTCTGAAATAAAGGAAATCCTGAAAAAATGGACAGAGCTACAGACATTTGTAGAAAAGACCCACCCAGACAGAAAAAGCCAGTTGTTGCATTCACTTGCTTAATGACAGTGGTCACGTCATACTACAGAAAAGTGTTAAATAAAAGATAGAGGCTGGCATGCTTGGCAGCTGGTTAGCTCAGTTGGTTAGAGTTAATAGCACCAAGGTTTTGGGTTCAATCCCCTTATGGGCCATAAACCTCTGGGCCAGGGATTTAGCTCAGTGGCACTGTGCCTGCCTTGCAAGTGCAAGGTCCTGAGTTTGATCCCCGGTACCAAAAGAAAAGACAGAAACGGGACAACCTGAGACCGGTTTTTAGTTCTGAAAAGGTTGAGAGACCTAGTGAGCCAGAAGCAGGTCCTAGTGGGCCACAGTCTCTCCCAGGGAGAGAAAGGATACCAGAGAGCCAGATTCCTGATGTTCTTATGGAAGAGGACTCTCCTTCCAAACAATAACCACCTTCCATTTCATCCTCCCTTCCTGCAAGCCAAAGATGTCAACTTAAATGGTGAGTACAGTATGAAACTGTTGTTTCTGGTAAACTAGGTACATTTTATAATTTTTTGGTGACTACCCTAAGAAAATTATTGATGTTTCTGGTAAACTACTCACAGTATACAACCCTTTTTTATTATGGAAAAGTTAGTTAAGGGGTGCTTTGGGAGGTTCAGAACACATTATGGCTATTTCCATGATTTCTTATGGGAAGAATAGTCTCAACTTACAACCAACTTGAGTTATAACCAGCCCTCACAAACGAAGTGAGTTTGTAAGTACGAATTGAGTTTGTAAGTCAAGGGTCCACTCTAGGCAAATACCACAGTAACCATTTTATGCAGGCCAGATCCACCACCAATACCTGGTCAAATCACTGGGCAAAAATTTGAAAAGAAATGATATATTTTGCATAGTCTTAAAGTAGCTCTCCCAAGATATTGTCAGTTACAAAGGAATAAATAATAACTTTGCAGTAGAGAAATTTAGATATCACCTAAACCAAATGTTCAAGATCAACACCACAAGTAATAAGACATATCTTCCCCCGCTGACTTCAGTAGAAAGATATAGCATTTTAGTGATATTCTCTTTTTTTAAGGTACCGGGGATTGAACTCGGATCCTTGCGCTTGCACAGCAGATGGCGAAACCACTGAGCTAAATCCCTGGCCCTTTAGTGATATTCTTGGCAAAAATGCCCAATCTCAGCTTCATCATAATAAAACATCATACAAATCCAAATTGTGAGACATTCTACAAAATAACTGAACCAGTACTCTTCAAAAGTGTCAAAAGTAATGAAAAGAATGAAGAATTGTCACAGATTGGCAATAACTAAGCAGACATATGGAATCTTGAAAAAGGATACTAATGTTAAAATTGGTGAAATTTGAATAATATGTGTAGTGTAGTTATTAGTACTATACTAATGTTAATCTCCTGATTTTGATAATCACACTGTATGTGTGTAAGTTGTTAGCCTTAGGTATGGGGAGCTGGGTGGGGTATATATGAGCTCTTTATACTGTTTTTACAACTTTTCTATGAGTCTGAAATTATTACAAAGCAAAAAGAAAAGTAATAATGTCATGTGTATTGGATTTCTTTTTTTGTCACCAGTGCTCACTTTGCTTTCCTTTTGGCCATAAAGGTGAGGGATTTGGTTAGAATCAGAGAGGAAGCTTCATAACAGCATTGCGATGACTAACATGTTTGGAACTCTCACAGGCTGGTGCTGCTGAGCAGTTTATATGGACAGACAAAAGAGCACAGACTCCAGATCAGAACTGTGTAAATTTGAAATCTGACTTCTGTTTATTGGCCTTGAGACCTTGAGAAAGTTACTTTACATCTCTGTGCTTCAATTTCCTCATCTATGAAATGAGTATAATAATTGAAGTCACATCTCATAGGGTTGTTAGGCAGATTAAATGAGCTAATTCATGTAAAGTACAAAGAGAAGATAAGTAACTTACCCAGTATTACAGAGCTGGTAAGTAGCAAACTGGGATTTGAACTAATTGGTCTGATCCCAGAGCCTGTGCATCTAACCTCTGGTTATCGAGTTGTTGAGCACAGGCAGGAGGACCAACTGGCTCGTGTAGGCACCAGAATGACGTCTTGGCTACCTGAGCATCCTGTCCTAAAGGATTAGATTAAGTGGGCCAGGCTAGAGGAGAACACAGTCATACCAGGTGCTTGACTCTTTGAAACTCATCTGATTGTTTCTTGAAGCATTTTGTTGAGAAAATTTTGTCCTAGTGTTTGTTTGGCACTAGACATTCAAACTAGAACTTACAGATGTTGATTGCCTCGTGACTCACACAACCCTTTCCAGCAAACAATTTGTTAGGTTCTTATCATTTTTTAGTACTCATCACATCTCCCGGAACCAATTAACGACCAGTGCCAAGGTACTACTGTGTTATAAGTAATATTCTTTAGATTTCAAGAAGAATGGTGGGGTGTGCCAGCTGTTCTCATTGACAGCAGGTCCCACCATTGAACAGGTTTTGCTCTTTGTGATGAGGTTGGAAAGATACAAAATTTCCAGACTAATGTTATTCTTGTAGAATAATAGCAGGCTATTATAAATGATAGCCTAGTCACACTGGGCATGTTATTTGCTAGCTGGGTGCTAGAAAATAATTTATTTAAAAAGTGAAGCTGGGCGTGGCACACTTGTAATCCTAGCACTCTAGAGGCTGAGGCAGGAGGACTGCCATGAGTTCAAGGCCAGCCTGCATACTGAGACCTTGTCTCAAAAAAAAAAGTGAAATATTTGGGATTTTGGAAATAACAATTATTGATTGTTAGTATTTTTGCTGAACATTAATTATACACAAGTGGAATTAACCATAAGTAGTGATGCAAATGAATTAAACTTTCAGGGCTTTGATAATGAGATATTGAGGCATGGGGCACAGCTCGAAAGTAGAGCAGCCCAAGGGTTCCATCCCTAGTACCACTCGCAAGAAAAGAGAAGAAAGAGAGAAGTTTTACCGTGTTGGTTTCTTCTTCCACAATAAAGTTATACTTCTCTTTTTTTAGTATGGTTGGTGAAAGGCCTTCCAGGATTAAAATGTGCACACATCCTTGGCAGCACGAGGAGCAGATGAAATACACTGCATTAAGTATACATCACTCCATTGTCTTTAATCTAATTACCTCTTAACATCATTTGTCATCATATAGTTAAAGTTCTGGTATGTGTTGAATTAAGTGTAAAGTATTCTATGGAGTAGTGCTATCCAATAAAAATATGTATTACTCTGTGATTTCAAATGTTCTAGTAGCCACATTTAAAAAGGAAAAGGAGGCTGGCGATTTAGCTCAGTGGTTCCGCTGCCTGCCTTGCAAGTGCAAGGACCTGAGTTCGATCCCTGGTACCAAAAAAACCAAACAGACAAACAAACAAATAAAAAAACAATTAAAAAGGAAAAGGAAAAAGATGAACTTAATCTTAAAACTATATTTTATTTAAATATCAAAAATATGGGGGCTGGAGATTTGTGGTTTTGCCGCCTGCTGCGCAAGTGCAGGGACCCGAGTTTGATCCCCAGTACCTAAAGAAAAAAAAAATATGACTTCAGTTTATGATTTTAAACATTAATGATACATATTACATTATTTTCCGTCTTAAGTCTTTAAAATCTGGTATTTCTTATAATTACAGTATATCCCAGTTCAGATTTGATGCAGTTCAGTTGCTAAATACAGTATTAGATAATACAACCCTAGGGTATAAGTTCATGATCTTTGTCCAGAAAATGAATTAAACCTGTCTTTGGACAGAGCCAAGAACAGTATTTATTTTTTCAGATGGGCACCAAAGTATGGTAAAGTCTGAAGACATTTAAATTTTTTAAAAAATTGTTTGCACGCTGAGGATGTGGTAGCCAATGCCTTGCGCATGCTAGGCAAGTGTTCTGCCACTGAACTGTACCCTTAGTCCCTTTCTATGAGTGTTTCTATAGGTTTGGTTTGGTTTTGAACATGTTTTCTTGAGACAGTCTTGCTGTGGTGCCCAGGCTGGCCTTGAACCCCGGGCCCCAGTGATCTCCCCACTGTAGCCACCCACGCAACTGAGACCCCAGGCGTGTGTGCCACCACACCCAGCTGATTTTACATTTTATTTGATTATGGTGTTTATCTTTTATATTTAAATAAAAAGATGATGTAAATATTTGTGGTCTTTACCTTGACAACCTTTGGGAGGGCATTTTGTTTCAGTCTTTCAGTTTTATCTATGTATATGTTTTAATTCAGCAGCTTTACATCTCAAAATTTCTATACCATAGAAAAATGTGAACACACTAATTTATGTATGAGCATCTTCATTTTGGCATTGTTTAATACATTTTTAAAAGAGGAGAACCCTATCAGTAAGAGGTTAAATATATTAACACAATGAAATAATCTGAACTATGAAAAACAAATAGCACATACAGTTCAGTAGGAGGGGGAGCATAATGCCAAATATGAATTGCAGTCATTCATAGCTGAGCAAGTGAGATACATTCTGAGAAATGTGATGTTAGGTGATCTCATCAATGTGTGAACACCATGGGGCAGTGATGGCAAACCTGTTAGAGCTTTCAGTTATAATGAACAGCCCCCTGCGACACACGTGCCAAAAGTTCGCCACCACTGTCACAGAGTGTCCTCACATAAACCTAGATATTACAGCATACTACACACCTCGGCTAGTGGTATGCTGTTGTACATGTCTCACCATCATTGACCAGAGTGTTGTTATGCAGAGCATGACTCTATATTACAGTCCTGTTTTTATATTAAAATATATTGTTTGTACATGGAAAATGCTACAACCAAATTAACACTTTTAATTAATAGTGATTATTTCTGGAGACTAGAAATACAGGAAACTTTTCAGTTCTCTGTACATTACTGTACTTGGATTCTTTGTATAAGAATTATATGTTAACCTTATAACTAGTGGGTTGCAAGCATATATTTTATTTATTTTTTTTTTATTTTATTTTATTTTATTTTTTTGGTACCGGGGATTGAACTCGGGACCTTGCACTTGAGAGGCAGGTGGTGGAACAACTGAGCTAAATCCCCGGCCCTATATGATAGTTTTTTTATGTTTTCTCCCTGTTTTACAAAGAGTAAAAAGTTGGAAGCAATGTACAGGATTAAAAATATGAAAATATATTATGATATTTCCATTCTTGGAATTGTATGTACCCATTAAGATATTATTTAGGGGACTGGGGATTTAGCTCAGTGGTTCTGTCAGCCGGCTCGCAAGCGCAAGAACCTGAGTTCAATCCCCGGTACAAAAAAAAAAAAATCACTGTGCAGAACAAATTATAGGTAGAAGAATTGAATTTTTGTGTAGGCTTTATTTTCCAAACTCTCTGTAGTGAATTTATACTTTTTCTGTTGAATTGAACAAAACGTAATCACTGTTATTCTTTGTTGAGAAAATAATGAAATTTGGGTGGCTTAATTATTTGATACATGTAAAAATGTTTCCAAAACTGTAAAAACATTCTACACATGAAAAATAATTTTTTGATAGTGTTTTGCTCACATAGCCTCTTCCATTATGATGGATAGAAAGGGATACCTCATTGAGTTCTTATGGTATAATTTGGTCTAATTAAGGTCATATATTTGTTCAGCCCCCTTTACCAGAGAATCTCAATGTATTTTATACAAAGTAAGCTTTTTCTATTGGTTGGAAATACGGGTACTCTAACTTAAATTTCTATAACACCTCTGTAACACCTCAGCTAAAGATCTTGGACTCAAACATGGCCTAAACTCAGTTGGTTCCTTCATTTAAAGACAGGGAAAGGGAAGCCCCACTGGGGCTGCTGCATGGAGGTGTTACAGAATCATAGGAGCCTTTTCTCACTCAGAGCCAGCGTCAGTGAGTGATAGCGTTGGTGAGGGTATTGCATTCAGGTGTTAAGACTGCTACGTGTGCTATTGCCAGCAGGTAGCTTTAATGACACTGAAAAATGATTAAGATGTATGCAGTGGAGCGAGATGAGGTAGTCGGGTCCTCATTGAGTTTTTGTCTAGAATAATGTTCAAGGGTTTGTATATTGCTCAAAGGCACAAGTGTATCTACTCATTTTTTGAGCTGTGATATAAATGGATATGTGTTGAACTATTGTCATTTACAATGTACCATTATCAGATTTTTTTTCT
This sequence comes from Heterocephalus glaber, assembly GCF_000247695.1. Next base: position 4,054,224 of record NW_004624871.1, read on the forward strand.
GAAGGATTAAGGAAAGAAAGGGAAAATGCAGTTGTGTGTGGTAAGCATCTATGAATTTTTCTCTGTTCTACTCTGGAGCCAATGTCCCTGTGATCAGCTCTGGAGTGTGTTAACTCATAGAATACATTTCCTTTGCTAGGTTAATAGTTACTAATGTCACTGTCTGATTGTTCCCTGGTTTGTTTAGGTTTCATGTCCTTAACAAGCTCCTGAGCTTCATGGCACCTATTGACCATACTACAATGAATGATGATGCCAGGTGAGTAATAGATTAATTATGTGCCTCAAATGGCTTCATGACAGCCTGATATTGACCTATTCTACAGCCTGTCGCCCCCTTGTTTCTTCTTATCAGTTAACCATTTGTCATTGGCATCATAGCAAGGTCCTTGTCACATGTCTTTACTCCCATAATTACTGTAAAGCCAAATCAAAAATTTCCATAAATCTCAATGCTGCCTCTGGTGGTTGGTTTGTTTTTGCTGTTTTGTTTTGTTTTCAGCTTTAATCTAGGACTCTAGATCATCTGAGTTCCTCTCTAGGACAGAGGGTCAGGACGGCACATGTGCATGCTGTGTGCATTGGGTCTTGTGCTTCATATGCTTCCTTAGGGCGGCTCTAGAGATTGAAGCAGAGCTGTGCATGCATTGTATTTGTTGGGGCTGCCATTGAGGATTTTGAGTGTTTTTATAAAAGAAGTACAGTACACACTCATTTTATACAGCTGAAATGGTGCAAATATACACAGAAAAGGAATGGATACTCGTATTACAATGAGTAACTGATTTTTAAAAAATACTGTAACTAGGACTGGGGATGTAGCTCAGTAGTGGAGCACTTGCCTAGCATGTGTGAGGCTCTTGCTTTAACCCCCAGGATAGGAGTAGATTCTTCTGTGTTTAGTAATTGGCATCCTACTATTGGTTTCCTCCTTTCCTGCATTTATTTACCACTCACTGATTTATTTTTAGTGATATGGACTCATGTGTTCCTATTTTGTTCAGTGAGTTGTTTTTGTTTTGATGTTAAAATTGTCCCAGATTAATGGAAGCCCCTTCAAGCTGGCTTGTGTCTTTTGAAGTGTCCCCCGTTGATCTTTGAGTATTTCTTTTTTTTTTTTTTTTTTTTTGGTACTGGGGATTGAACTTGGGTCCTTGCGCTTTGAATATTTCTTTACTCTGTGGCGCAACAAGATATTTCAAGCTCATCTTATAACTTCCCAGTCAAGCTCTGAAGTCAGTCTTTCTTGAAGGATCTCTTGTTCTTTGAGGTGAGTGATGATCTTTAGAAACCAAGATCTGGACTCTGTGGTGCTCACTGTAGGTGGCAGTCATCATTTTCAGGCTCTCTCAGCTTGTGAACCTGGCAAGGTGTGAATATACATGGGCTTAGGGACCACAGTTAGCATCTCAGAGTGCTTCCTCTTGGGTCTGTGAGTTCTCTTTCAATATATGCTTGTTTTCTTGGTTTTTTTAATAATTGAAATTATAGCCTACTGTATTTTATATAATAGAAGCATTTTCATGCCAATAAAAATATTCAAAAATTTTTTGTTTGGGGGGGATGTGGTTCATTGGTAGAGCACTTGTCTAGCATGCCTAAGGCCCTAGGTTTGATCCCCAGCACCACACACAAAAACATAAAGATTAAAAAAAAATATTTAAATGACTATGCAGTATTTTTATAATACTTACTTAAATACTCACTGACTATTGAGATTTTTAAAGTATTTTAAATTGTCACTGTAAATAATGCCATAGTAGACATTTTTGAGAAGAACAGGTTTTTTTGAGTTTTTTTGGTATTGGGGATCGAACTCGGGTCCTTGGGCTTGCACAGCAGGCAGCGAAACCACTGAGCTAAATCCCCGGCCCATAGACATTTTTAAACATAAATATTTACCAAGTGAAATTACTGGTCATAATGTAGACACATGGAAGTTTTGCCAGCTTATCCTTCACTTTTTTATTTGAAAATAGTTTACTGCGATGCCTTATCATATTTTTATTCCCCTTGCCTGTAAAGTGGTAGGTCTTCAGGTTTAGGGAAACACAATTGTTCTTTTTCATTTGATGTGTTCAGTGCTTTGAGCCCGAAACATCTTATGGGTGGACCTGAGTACATTTACATTGGCTTTTGTGATCCCATATGTTCTCCTGTGCTTTGAAAGTGAATGCATAGGTATGCCTTTTTTTTTTTTAAATTTCCATCCCTTTTTATTTTTCATTCTGAGACACAGTCCTGCTAGATTAGGCTGGCCTCGAACTTGTGATCCTCCTGCCTCACACCCCCAAGTAGCTGAAAATAAGGCATGTGCCCCCAGGTTGGCTGTTGTGTCTGGCCTTTTTGTTTTTTGGGGTTTTTTTGGTACCGGGGATTGAACTCGGGTCCTTGCGCTTGCGCAGCAGGCGGCGAAACCACTGAGCTAAATCCCTGGCCCCTTGTGTCTGGCCTTTTTAAGAGTCAGTGTACAATAAACACATATTAGATTCCCCATCAGAATGGCATGAAAAATTTACATCAATAAGAGAAAAAATTAGGTGTTTAAAACTAAACCAAAGCCTTTTAGGTTAAAGTGAAACCTGGCTTAAATATTAGTGGCATCTGGACCAGGGATGTAACTCAGTGGTACTGCACCTGCCTGGCAAGCACAAGGTCCTGAGTTTGATCCCCAGTACTGGGGAAAAAAAGAAGAAGAAGAAAAGAAATAAAGGCAGTCTTTCATGTAAGCTATTTTAAAAAATATTAGTGGCATTTTTTTTTTTTTTTTTTTTCAGGGATTGAACTCAGGACCTTGCAGCCCAGTTAGTAGCACTTTTAAGGAACTGAGTGAAATCATATCAAGCAAAAAATCAAGAGTTCGTGACTTAGATCCCAAAAAAAAAAAAAAAAAAAAAGAAGAAGAAAAGAAATAAAGTTGACCCAATGTCCTGTATTTTTCTTTTGTGTTTCCCCATTTGATGCTTGGCACTTTGGTCATGTGCTTCATTTTAATTTTGTTGGGAGGGTGTACAGGTGCTTTACATTTTTCTTTTTCAATTTTTCTTTTTCAGTATGGGGGGTCGAACTCAGGACCTTTTGCTTGCCAGGCAGGCACATTGCCAATGAGCTAAATCCCTGGTCCTTCTTTTCCAATTTTTATCGACAACTCTGTTTTGTATTTGGGACTACTGAGATTTACAGATCAAAATAGCTTATTGATTGAAAAACAGAACTGAGATTCCAACCTAGGCCTGCCCTGGGTCTAATAAGCATGCTATCTCTGTATGTTTCATAGGACTCAGAGAACTTGAGACATGAAGTAGAAATTAGAAAATATATAGTGTGACCACCTTGCCTCTTATTTTACACATTGAAGACATTAGGTCCAGATGTGAGAAGGAATTTGTCCAAGTTCCCATAGGAAATGGCAAAGCAGGGAGTCACTTGCTAAATAAATGAATTCATGAATCTGTGGAATTTCCATAGCAGTTAAAAGAAAGATGTTTTTGTACATCTCACAATTGCAAGTTCCCTCTGAAATATCAAGGTATTCTTACACGACCTGTGTTTTAAACAATCAATAACTGGGCAAATAAATATAGATGTTATGCTTACCCACTTTCAACAAATCTCAAATAAAAACTGGAGAACGTAAAATTTCTCTTATTAATCTTGCCTCTGCTAGTCTCAGTTTATCACAATTCAATTTATATCAAGATTCCTTTTGGGAGTAGAACTAGATTAATGATGGCAACTTTTTAATCAAACAAAAGTCTGGTAGAGATTTTGAAAATATTCAACATCTGGAATCTTATTCAGCAAACATTCAGTCACCACTGAGTATCTCTATGCCATGCTAAGTGTTGGGGATATCAAGCTGAACAGAAAAAGTTTTCTGTCTTCAAAGACCTTAAGGCTTAGGAGAAAGACAGACATGCAAGGAGATGTCATCATGTGGTCTGAAGGATTATAAGGGTAGAGAATATACACAAGTAAGACTCTAACCCAATAGAGGTTCTTGGGAAAACTGTCAGTGAATACATGAATATAATTCATACTTTAAAAATCAACTGTTGGGAGGGAAAGGGGATGTTAAAAGAACTAAGATGGGTTATGTTATGTACATGTACCAACTCGCCATGATGAATGTAATCACTATGTACTGCAAAGACGTACTAATAAGAAACCAAAAAAAAAAAAAAGAAACCATAATGGGGAAAAAAATAAGAACAAAGATATATCATGTACAGGTACAAACATCCAATGATAAATGTAAATGAATTGTATACCTAAAATGTA
>NW_004624871.1:4058604-4094628 GCF_000247695.1 Heterocephalus glaber
TTTTTTTTTTTGGCACCGGGGATTGAACTCGAGTCTTTGTGCTTGCGCAGCAGGCGGCGAAACCACTGAGCTAAATCCCCGGCCCTAAGTGGCATGTTTTGAAAATAGTTTACTGCAATGCCTTTATCATATTTTTATTTCAGTACTTCTAAATCATTTAGATCAAGATTCTGTCATTCTTAGTTGAGCTTTTTCTTACATTACCTGATACCCCAGAGATACATATTCAGAATTTTATATTTACTCATCATTTTGAGGGTTCATTTAGACATAAAAATTATTTGAGCCGGGTGTAGTGGTGCATACCTGTAATTGTAGCATTCGAAGGCTGAGGCAGGAGAATCGCTGTGAGTTCAAAGCCAGCCTGAACTACTTAGTGAGACCCTGTCTCAAAACAAAAATGTTTATTTGAAAATCACAGTACCATATAGGATTATTTTGGGATTGATCTATAAGAAACAGTCTGACTGTAGTAGCATACATAAATGCAAGTTTATTTTTCTAATAGGATCATTCTAGCAGAGTTAGACACTTGTTGGCAATGGCTTACCCTTGTTGATGTTAGCATCAGCATCTCTCGGTCTTGCCCTGTAGTCCCAAGATGGCTGCAGCAGCTTCAGCCCCCAAAACCTTCAGCCACCAAACCTCCCTTCCAAGGTAGGAAGAAGAAAAAAGCATGATGCCAGCCATATCTATGGTTTTTTCTTTCCTGGTTTTTTTTTTTTTTTTCTTTTGCAATGCTAGGTATGGAACCTAGGGCCTTGTGCATGCTAAGGTAAACAATGTACCACTGAGCAATACTCCTGCCCTGGCCAACTTTCCCTTGTACTTCATAGGCCACATCTGTGTTACATTGCCACCTCAGGTAAAACAAGCAAGGGAGAAGGGGTTGGTGGGAGTGTGTGTGTTGGGTACAGTCTGTGGCATTCTTTATGGTGGGGAAAAGGGCTGTCCTATTTGGAATGATTGTTAAATTGTTACTGTTCTCCAGCTGGTTTAACCACCTAACAAGGAATTTGTAATAGTCTTGTGGCTGGAGAACTGCACATTTTCCATTCCGTGTGTTTCCTGAGGATAGCAAGGCATGTGTCCATACCACTGCTCCTGCTTCATAGTTTGAATAGGCCAGGTTAACTGAGTATGGTAACTGGGTATTATCTCTCTCTGCTTCTAGTAGGAGACTTCCAGGGTCAGTTGTTTCTCAGCATTAGAAGCTTGCCCTACTTTGTTTTACTTTAGTGGAAAAACTGAAGTGGAAATAATCTACTACCGGCAGCCCTCTTTGTCCATAGGTTCTCCATCCCATTTAGCCAGCTGCAAATTGAAAATACTCAAGGGAAAAAAGTGTGTGTGTGATGAACATACACAGATTTTCCCCTTATCATTCCCTAAACAGTACAGCATACAGCTATTTATGTAATACTACATCATAGTAGGCATTAGGAGTAATCCAGAGATGACATAACCTAGGCATTGGTGGCGAACCTACGGCATGCATGCCCCATCTGGGTGTTTATCATTGAACACTCTAAAAGGTTCGCCATCAGTGACCTAGAGAATGTGCATAGGTTACATACAAAGCACTTAGCATGGTGCAAAGGCCCTAGGTTTGATCCCAGTACTAAAAAAAAAAAAATTGTTTACTTGTAAGATGGGATGAAGAGAGACTTTGAATATTTTATCTTTATATTTCTGTTTGGCCATCTCTAATCTTTGCCATGGGGATGGATTCATTTTAGTTCTTGTGAAAAACTAAACTCTGAAGCAGTAACACCAAACTGTTTATTGCTGGGTGGAATGAAGTAAAAGACATGTTTAACTTCCTGTTGTATGTGTTTCTGTAATGTTTGAATTTTTAACAGTACGTTTGTATTTATATCATTTATTTCAACAGAAAAAAGATATTTTCACTTTGAAAATTACATGTATAAAATAGGCAGCTAGAAAGTTCTGATTATTTCTCTATTGAAGTATAGAAATGAAAGGTCTCTCACCCTGGTTTCTGCACAAACTAGCTTTCAAATGCTCCTTTTTAAGCAGCCCCACCCCCCACCCCCAATTATGGCAAAACACAGGTAACCTGACATGTCCTGCCCAGCTGATCCCTTGTCACTAGGGCAGCTCCTCTGTGGTTCCTGGCTTACCTGTTCTGTGGAGGGAGCCCCCTCTAGGCCTCAGTTGTTCCTAGTTCCGGTTTATTGTCCACAGACAAAGCTAAATTGGATTAATTCACAGTGGTGAGTAATTTTGGGGGGAGTCTGAGTGCTCATCCTTCAAGCTCCCATACTCTGTCCATGTTGAACTCAGTAAACATGCAGTTGGACTGAATTGAGACTGGAACCACTGGCTCTCATTAAGGGCAAGAAGAAAAGAAGTGCTTTCTTTAAAAGGGTAGTAGTGTCTTCATATTTTTCCTCCTGTGATCTGGTCATGTAGTGCTATTTAGTTTTTGCTGGTACAGATATTTTTTCTGCCAGGCATGGTAGTGCACATCTGAAATCCCACCCTTTAAGAGGATGATGCAGGAGGATTGCCACGAGTTTGAAGCCAGCCTGAACTACTACCCAGCAAGACCCTGTCTCAAAAAAAAAAAAAAAATTTTTTTTTCTCATGCTTGGAATTTTTCTCTTCAAGTGATCTATTAAAAAAAAAGGGCCGGGGATTTAGCTCAGTGGTTCTGTCACCTGCCTCGCAAGCGCAAGGACCCGAGTTCAATCCCAGGTACCAAAAAAAAACCCAAACCTTTTTAAATGCAAAGTAGCTCAGCTGAGTCCTTGTGTTACCAAATTTCCCCTTGGGGACATATACTTGGGATAGTGGTTTCACCGCTTTCAGGCCTCTCTTGTTAGGTCTAATGTAACCCCTGATACTCTGTAAGCACCGGCCCAGTAGAGCTGTACTCTTCTGCATCATGAAGCATGGTTTCTCTTGCGTGCCTGATGAACATTCTCAGCACTGAAATTCCTTGTCACTCTTGTGTTACACATTTGCATGGAGGTTACTTCAAGCCTAAACATGACACTGGCTTTGCTGAATCCTTGATATTCTTCACAGGCAGCTCCCGGGGAACCACTGTCTCTGCCCTTCTATCATCTTGGCTGCTTGCTGCGAGGCAGGGAATCCTGTGATTGTGTTATTGAGCAGAGAGGAGAGAGGGTTGACATCTCACTGGTAGGGCACCCTACTGAGCACATTGTCACACGGAAGAGCAGTAGGTCACCAGGTACTTGTGTGATTTACAGGGTTGCTATTGGCTCCTGTGTTGAAGTTACCTAAGCTCCTGGAGGAGATTTTAGAAACAGAGCTTACTTTACATGGTATAAAACCCCAGGGTTCTGTTAGACCAGAGGGAGTTTGCTGTGAAAAAGCAAAGGATCTCGTACTGTGGTTCAAACAGAGTAAAGAATTCGGGCCTTACTGAAATACTTAACTATTTTTTATGTGTTTTAGGCAAACTTTTCTGAGTCTTCATCATTTGTTGTGTGGATGGAAGTCAGGGGCAAATGCTCATGTGATTGTTGGGAGAAGCAGGGCTGAGTGAGGCAGGTAGACAGGTGTTGCTGTGCCGGCCACTGTGGCAGGCTGGGGAAAAGGGTCCTGGCAGCTGCCCACTCGGGAGGCGTGGTTTGGTTTGTCAGCAAGGAAAGGTCCAAGTGACAGCTGGATGTGACCCAGAGAAGATGGGAGTTTGCCTTGCACAGCTGCTGTTTTAAAGAGGGGTTATCAGATAAATTTGATTCTAGCAGTGTTCATTCAACGCGTAGGTTATTGTATTTTTCTGCATAGCTTTTTTTTCTTATTCCAAAAATGGCAGCAACATTGACATTCCAGAGATACTCCATTCCTTTGTAAAGAACTTAAATACTCAATAGGAAAGGAAGGGTTTCAGTTTCAGCACCCATTCTCCCCCAAAATTAAAAACCACCTTTCCCACTCCTTTTATAAAGCTTCTGGCTTTAAAAAAGAACAAGGAGAGGATCCTTTGCTGGGAAGTACTAAGCACCAAATGCATTATTGTTTAAACCTGAGGTTTTAGAAAAGAAATGCACAAATGTAATCTCGTCTTACAAGTGCTTTGTCAACGTCCTTGCCACGTTGTTTGGGAGGTGCCATGGCATAATAGAATTCACACAGACAGTTTGTTGTCACCTTGCCTTTTTTATGTATGGGTTTGCACCCTAAAAATAGGCATATCCTACCACCCTACTGATGATACTCCTTTCCCCACTGTAGCTCAGAGGTTGCCTTAACCATCTCTCACTCCTCCTTCCCTGCTTTGCCTGTCTTTGATAGAAATGTGCACTGATCACGGTGAAATATTCTGGTGTAGCTTGCTCAGCATTTGAGAGCACATCTGCTAATAACCCCAGAAATACCCTCCATAGATCATTTTCTCTTGGTTAAAAACTCACAGGCAAGAATCTTTAAAATACAGTTGTTTTCTCTGAGGCTTCTTATCTCCTAAAGGGACACAGGTTATTCTGACAGGTGAAACAAGTCCAAGCAAATATGCAACATTGATCTAATCAGTGGGAACAAGAGCAATGCTTTAACTGGTGCTACCTTTTACCAGCATCATTAAAGGCTCCCATTACTCTTTTATTAGTGGCTACCTCTCTTCCTTAATCAGATTACAGAACAAACATAACTCATAGCAGTGATTTGATCTCTTGTTAAAGAGGATTACAGCTTTGCATTAACTCGGATTGACACAGTTTATAATTCGCTCGTTGCTACTCAGGTGGGTGGTGTCACATTTAACCCCTCCAGCAGTGCTGAGGGGAAAGGACCCCCATGTATTATCATTAAAGATGGCACCCAGTCCAGAGCCAGGAGGCCTGGGGCTTCCCACTAGGAAAGTCAGAAAGGACAAAGGAAACACTCTCAAGTTCAAGCCTTAGACTTGGGCTAGAGTCTTCAAAGTAGATTGCAACCCAAGTTCGATCCCCGGTACAAAAAAAAAAAAAAAAAACAACCTAGATTGCAAAGAAAACACTACTTTGTTTCTTCTCTTTTTCTTGATTTGCTAATATTGAGCCATATTATACACACACACTCCCGTGCCACACACAACTGGGGATTGAACCTAGGGCCTTCCCATGAGCTGCTGCCCCAGCCCTTTTATTTTTTATTTTGAGATATGTTGGCCAGACTGGACTCAAACTTGGAGTCCTCCGCCTCCCAAACTGCAGGGATTACAATTACGTGCCACCATACCCAGTTTGTTCAGCCTTTTATTCTAGAGAATTTGCATTGTCAAATTGAAGCCTTGGTTTCAAGCAGGAGGTAGGGTGATAAAAGCACATCTCCAAAGATTCCAGATGCTGAACAGATAAATCCTTCAGAATGGAGCTTCTTGACCCCAGTTCTCATTCTCAGCATTTCTTCAGAGAATTGTAAATTCTCTTTTTCTTTCCCAAAGGGATATTTCACAGTCTTTAAAGTGAGTATAGATGTTTCTCTTAAGAATTTGTTGTCTTAAAGTTCTTTTACTTTGTTATTATTGGCTTTCTAAAAATATTATATCTTACAAATTTTATATTAATCACAAGTATCTTGCCAAGTGGGTAGACAATGGCTAAGTTTTTGTTTTACTCTACATTAGTTATTCATGTGTATTATTGTTTTCCACATGAGCACAGAGCCAACATTAGGTTGCTGAGACTTATCCATCCTAAGTCTGCCACCTATTTCTGATTGACAGTGAAATGACATAGGTGAACATCACATCCACTTATTGAGTATTTGCTGTATCTTAGACCTTGCACCAAGCCCCTTGCATACATTTTCATTCAATTTCTGTGGGAAACTAATACAGTGGTTAACATCTGCATATTATAATACTGCTAAGGTATAGAGCTAGTGAGTAACTCGCCCAAGTTAGATAGCAAGTAGCAGAAACAGTATATGCATCTGGGAATACAGCTCCTGCCCCCTATTGCTGTTTCTGGGAAATTGCCAAATTTTAGAAATAGATGGGAATAATATGCCAAAGGCAAGTGCCCTCCCACCAGCCTTTTTTTTGTGTAAATACTTTGTAAATACTTTATAAAGATATATGCGTATACATTGGGATCTTTTTTCCAGTTAACTTAGTATTGTAAGCATTTTAATGCCATTAATTAAAGAGCTCTAATAATATTGTACACTCTGTGAGGCTGAGGCAGGAGAATCACAAGCTTGAGTCCAGTCTGGGTAACTGAACGACTTAGTGAAATCCTGTGTCAAAATAAAACATAAAGGGCCGAGGATTTAGCTCAGTGGTTCCACCACTTGCCTTGCAAGCTCAAGGTCCCAAGTTTGATCCTCAGTACCAAAAAACAAAACAGAAGAAAAAAAGGAACAGGAATATAGCTCAGTGCGAGACCCCTGGGTTCAATCTCTGATACCTAAATAAATAACATTATAAAATTCTATTATGGAATGTTTATACTGTGAGACATGTAGGTTTTTCTTTCACTTGCAATAATGTTGCACTGAGCATATTTATGCAGAAACCTATGTTGTAGGTTTTACTTATGTTTTAGAATAGGTTCTTAAAAGGGTGATTCCTGAGTGTCCCTTGTAATAAATCTTTTTTTTGGTACAGGGGATCGAACTCAGGACCTCCCACTTGCCAGGCAGGCATGGCGCCACTGAGCTACATCCCCAGGCCCCTTGTAATGAATCTTGATGGGTTGTTTTACCTGTCCCCTTTGCTGCCAGCTGAGGCGTATGCCATTGCACCTTTGCTAATAGGAAGTTATATTTTAGAAGTATTTTCACTTTTAATATGCTGTGTTCTCACTCTTATTTAAAAGTTAATAGCAGGGCCAGGGATTTAGCTTAGTGGTTTCGCCACCTGCTGTGCAAGCACAAGGACCCGAGTTCGATCCCCGGTACCAAAAAAAAAGTTAATAGCAGATGATGCCTTATTGAGGACCTACCGTGTGCTAGGCTAAAATATATTTATTTATACTTTATATTTTTTTGTCAAGCATGTGTGATTTTTTGGTTGGTTTGTTTGTTTTTGAAACAGGGTCTTGCTATGTAGTTCAGGCTGGCCTCAAACTCAAGGTGATCCTCCTGCTTTGGCCACCCAAGTGCTGAGTGCTGGTATTACAGGTGTGCGCCACCACGCCCAACCTTAGTGTCTGTGTTTTTATCCTTTGTGCATTTTTCTCTTTGAGCTCCAGTTTTCCTTTGCAGTTTGTATTAAGTGTATTATAATTATTTACCATACTGATATTTTTGGTAAATTTTTGCCATTTTGCTTGCCTGTTAATGTTAATGATTCTTACTGGTCACGTATAAATTTGATTTTTAATCAAATACATAAAAATCTTTTTTCTCCATTGCTTTTATATTTAGGCAATTCGGGCCAGGGATTTAGCTTAGTGGTTCCGCCACCTGCCTTGCAAGCATAAGGACCTGAGTTCGATCCCCAGTACCAAAAATAAATAAATAAATATATTTAGGCAATTCTTCCTGTATCCCAGGGTTGGTTTTTCTCCTGTACTTTCACTTACTTTCATCTGATATTGATCAGTGGTTTCCACCTTCCATTTCTACTGCCAATTTGAATCCGGATCTCCCCCTCCCCCTCCCCCTGCCCCTTCCCCCTCCCCCCCTTTCTCAGCCCTTTCCTGTCACTCTGTTGTTGGGGATGGAGCCCAGAGCCTTGCACCTGCTCACGTGCTGGACAAGTGCTTTACACTGAGCTACAACCCCAGCCCCAAGTCTTTCTTTGCCTTTTTAAGTTTCCACTTAGCACTTAGACCATCACACTAACAGCTTCTTAAGCACTGTCTCTGATCTCCTCAGCCCATTGGATCTCCACATTCACCTTCCTCACTTACCACGCAGAGCTCACCTGCTCTTCTTTGCCTACGGAAAAAATCCACACTCTCAGGCCTTTACTGGAGACCTTCAGTTACTTGTCACCTTGCTGCGACCTTTCTCTCCTTGCCATCTGCTTCAATAGCACACACTTGTGCCATCCAAGGTGGCCCCTGCTGTCCCAGGAGCACACTCCCTGCCCCTCTTCCGTGTCTTCATCCTGCTTCCTTAACCTGGAGCCTCTCCCAACCCCAGCCTGCTCTGTCCTTCGCAGTGGAAACTTCCCAGTCCTTGAGGAGACACAGGTGTCCCCCAACCCCCACCAAGCAGGTGGCTTTCTCCTTTGAACCTGTTTTATTTGTTCCTCTTTAACAGTATTTGTTAACAGTTCACAAAAGTGCTTATGAGGGTTTGGTTTGGTTTGCTAAGAATGTTAAACCTCTTAAGGAAGTAGTCATGTTTTCTGGAATCTTGGGTTTGATGTCATCGAGGTTTTACACTCACACATTTGGGATAATGTATTTTAACTCCAACGGTGTCTTGCCTTATATAGCATTTTCCAGCACAGGTATTTCTTATTTAAGGGCTTTCTCCAGTTCCTGTCAGCCCTCTTTTAGGTAGGAGCATGGCCAGGATGCTCAAGCATACCGTGCACCCCAGTGCTGACATGCAGTGTGATGTGCAGACATCTCTATGTTTCTTGTTTTTTCCTTATAAAGTAAAAATAGTCCTTCTTGTTCATTAGATTCTTGAGGATGAAATGCTCTTTTTAATTTTTTGTTTCTGAGGCTGTTTTAAATGTAATCATTACAGGTAATTATATAAACAAAATTTGTGCTTTCATGTACAGTATCTGTACATTCTGCCACTGTCTCTTTCCCTGCAACATGGACAGACACCCATTTGTTGCAAACCTAAAAACAATTGATTACAGGCTTCCTGTCTGAGATGCCTTTGAAGGCCTTCAGCTTACAAGTCCGTGCAATTGCTGGTAAGATTATTTTTGCAAACAGTCCTATAAAATGGATGAAGAGGAGTTTCTTGCCATTTACTGAAATCTCCAAATCATCCAGCTCCTCTGATATACTGTCCTCTGCTCCCATGGCACTCTGTACATGTCCATGTTATATATAGTGCTCCCCACAAGTTGCCTCCTAATTATTTGTGGTGAATGTCTCCATTCTAGACCATTGCATGGCTGGAGGGCCAGCTCCTTATTTTGTTCATGGCTCATGGCCATGTTGGAAAAGCCCCAGAAATAAAAGATCCAACTCTGGGACTTCTCATTCCCAGCTCTTTGATTAGAGGGTTTTGGAAGTCATTTTTAGTTAGGATGAACTGTGGGGAAAGGGCTTTCAAGAACACTCTTATTTTTTCATCACTTCCAAGAGTGTAACCTTTAACTTTGTATTCTACCCTAGGTTTTCTCCTGGCCATCTTAGCCGTGTTATTTATATCAGGTTTGGTTTCTGGTGGCCCTCTTGGAAAGTATTGGTTACTATGGAAACAGAGAGGCCCGATAGGCCTCTGTGATGACCAGTTATGGCTTTAGGTCAGTTTTTTGGACTGTTTTCACAATTTGTTTTAATAAGAAAACAATTCTGAAATGGATTCTGTATGTGCATTAACAAGGCATGATAAAACCCAGTTGCCTTTGTTACTTTTAATGTTGGTATTAAGTGTCAAATCAAGAAGGGATATGTAGATAAAGGGCATTGCCTATTCTGCTGAGTTCTGTCCTGAGAAGAAGCTGTTACTAATACCCTGGGAAATGAGGTCTTGAATGAGCCATGAGCACACCTTGTCTTCCATCCATTGTCTCCCTCTGGGGAGCAGAGCACTTTATAAACATTAACTCTTTTACCCTCTGGGCACCTCCACTTAAAAGGTAAATAAGACTGAAGGCTCTTTCCTCTCCAATATAGCTGAGGAAACATCAGCTGGAGAGGGAAATTACTTGGTCAGAGGCAGGTGAAGCGTGGTGGCCCGGTGTGTGGGGTCCCACCAGTGTGGCCCGCATAGCAGTGGTGGTCACTAACACCGAGAGCCGCATCCTGTACGCTTCTCTTTTCCACTTCTCTGATGCTGGTGGGGGCTGGGCCTTTTGTCTCTTGTGTGGAATGTGAAATGCTGCAAAGACGAGCAATTGTTCTTCAATGCTTTGTGCTCCTTTATAAGAAAGAAGAAATCAATACACATTTTCTCATACACACACTTGGCAGCACTCTGCCTCCTCTTCTACAGCTCGATCCTGCAGGGGAAGGCACACGTATGCACTAACCAGACCCCCCAGCTTCCAGGGGAAGGAATGCAGATTCCTCATTTTGCACTTCGCAGTCAAGCTTTTTAAAGGCAGTTGTATAACTGGCCAGAGGCCATCAGACTGCTGACCCACCAGGACTGGGTGGTGAAGCTGGGGGGCAGCGATGGTCTTCTTGCCCATGTTCACAACCCCAGGAGTGTCAGGCTGTACCCCTGGAGAAGGTTTACCTGGCAGGTGTCTGACCCAAACCTTCCTTTTTCCAGACTGTTCTCTTTCTTGCAGAGGAGGGATGAAGTTCTTTGGAGGATCTGTTAGAAATGGAAAAAAGATGGAAGCAGCAGTTTGCATTTTAAAAAATTAATACAAGCAGGCCTGGGGATTTAGCTCAGTGGTGCTGCCGCTTGCCTTGCCGAGTTCAATCTCTGGTACCAAAAAAAAAAAAAACAAGCATAAACTGTCCAGACACAAGCCCTATCCCTGATTGGGTTTTATTTTTTAATTATAAAATATGGAATTGCCGGGGATTTAGCTCAGTGGTTCTGCCGCCTGCCCCACAAGCGCAAGGAGCTGAGTTCAATCCCCATTACCAAAAAAAAAACAAAAACCAACTCAATGGGAAATAAAATATGGTAGTGATATCTGTAGTTTTGTGTTACAGCTTACTGTCCTTGAACAGTTAAGTGTGGAATGACAGAATTTGCGGCCATTCTGAACAGCAGCAGTAGTTTGGGTGACAGAACAGCCTTGCAGGTGGCTCAGCTATTCTGCGTGGTGGGGGTGGCTCTGGGGTTGTGGGGCAGGGGCTCAGGCTGCAGGCCTCCTGCCCACAGAGGCACCTGTTAGAGCCCAGAGCAGGCCCAGGGTCACCAGGCAGGGTGCTGAGGAGAGGAGGGCTGAGAGCCAGCATGGGACAAGGGAGCTGGAAGACGAGGGTCGAGGAGCCCCAGGCGAACACTGGCCCTGAGTGGTAGGGCGGAGCAGCCGGCAGCAGGTGGACACTTCACTCTTGGGATCCTGCAGCACGTCCCTCCGTGTTGCCGAGTTGCTGCCTTGTGTCTGTTTGCTCAGTAGTTACGGTACTGCCTTCACATTTGATGTAGTCCTGAATTTCTAAGCAACTCATTACCCAAAGTGGTAGCAGAGTGCCTTGCTGAAACACTCTGGCCGAGCATGAACACCCTTGCTAATTTCTGCAGGTTTGGACCCCACACAGCTTTAGGTTAAAGTGGAGCTGAGTGGTGCGCCCTGTGCCCGGCAGCAGTTCTGGTGCGGATACAAATATAGCCGGGTGTCAGCCTCACCTTCCCTGCGGTAGGAGGGGTGATTCACGTCTAAGCAGTGAAGCATCTCCTGGCTTTAACAGGAGCTGTTAGAGGGGCTGCTGTTTGAACAAGGAGCTTCATCTTCCTGAAGCAGCAGTCACAAAACCGTAAACACAACACCAGCCAACTCTATTGCCAGGATCACAGTGGCTTGACGTTAATATTAAACATCTCCAGCAAGGCAGAGAGCTTGGCAGCCTGGCTCCAGAATAAAAATAAATAAAAATAAAGAGAAAACCCTGCTAAAACAGTGAGGTGATTTGTCGTCTTTCCTTTGTAAGACCATTTGTCTTCTCTCACATCAAATCTGTTATAAAACAGTCAAACTGTGAAAGTGGAAATCATCCCAGGAATATGGAATATTAATGCCCAGGAAAGGAGCAGTGTCCCTTTTGTCTGAAAAGTGGCTCTGCCCCACCACCACCACCACGTGCAAGTTCACTAAGGTAAAATTGTTTTTCTTTAAAAGAATATGAAAGGAGCTAGTTGTAGGAAAGGTGGAAGCTTCAAATTAGTTTTCTTCCTTTGTTAAAGGAGAGGATTTGTTACTGATGAATGAGAGTGCTGTTAAAATTTAACCCTCATTGCCTTCCCACTCCTTTGTCCCGCTTCCTTCTCCTTCCTTCTCCTTCCTTCTCCCCATCCTTTCATTTCTTTTGTTTGGGGCCTGAACCTGCTTCTTTGAACATTTATAAATCTTGAGTCTGTCTGATCTTTAGGGGACAGGCCAGAGGCCACATGTCAACATCTGTAATTTAAAGCTGTAGGGCTAAAAGCATTTGCAGAGGTTTGAAGGACCTAGTTCTGACCTGACCAAAAGAGCGCATTGAAACAGACCTTCTCAAGTCTGCTTCAGGCCCTGGGAGGATGATGATGAGAGCAGACACGCTGTGTAATTTATGGGCTCCGTAGCCAGAGCCGCTGCGCCTGGCCCCCTTAGAAATGAGTCGTGTACTGCCATCTTGTGGCGGATGCGGGCAGCTGCGGTTTTCTGTCTTGGGGCATCTGAAGAGTTGAGCTGCTAATTGGAGATAGTTTCCTTGGTCCCAGATTTATGGAATTAAGGACACAGAGGAGATTCTCTGAGTCATTGCTGCTTTGCTGACTTAGTCCTATTAAGAAAGAGGTCTTAGATGAGAGAAAGTTGCTTTCGTTTCCTTTTACCTCTTGTGTTTTATCTTGAGTTTTTCATTTTTTCTTTTCTTTATTGTGTGTGTGGGGTTATTATTTGGTTTGAGTGTGGTTTGGGCATGGGATGTGAGATTTCAGGAAAGAAGCCTGCAATACACTTGTTGGGGATGTTGGGAGGAGAAGGAGAGAGATCTGTACTGACCTTCCTTGGCTGCATTCAGGAATCATAGGCTTTCTGTTGTCGTGACCTTGGTAGCATTCTAGATGACATTCACTTTATAAGAGCTGTATCTGGACTGGGAGTGATGGTGCACACCTCTAATTCCAGCAGTCTGAGAGGCTGAGGCAGGAGGAATGCAAATTTGAGCCCAGCTTGGTGAATTTAGCATCTTAGTGAGATCTGTTTATTAATAAAAAACTTAAACAAAGACTGGGGATATAGCTCAGTGGGAAGGACCTGGTTCCAGTCCACGATACTGCAAAGCAGAAAGGAAAAACAAAAAACCTAACTGCACTTGGATGGCCTTCCCAACAACATCCACGCTTCTTGAGAATCTGCGTTGATGTGTCACCTGCCTGTGGTCTCATTCTCGTGACATCACAGGGCACTGGTTTCTGTTCAGATCAATATCTTTACCCTCGTGGGTCATGGAGATGTTCTCACCGCCTCGCTGTAGCTCTCACTTGTAAAGTCTGATACAGAGCAGCGGATTTGGGTCAGAAAAGCAGAAGGAACGAAAGGTACAGGAAGGTGCCATTTCATCTCATGTCAGTTGGGAGCCGACCAGGATGAGCCGGGCTCCAGTGTTTGGCTGCTGTACCTGTCCCTTCTCATCGTCACCTATGGTTGTGCACCTTCAGCAGTGGGGACTTTGCTTAGTGCCCCAAACACAGTGTGTTTTAGGAGGTGCAGTTGCCGTCCTGCTGACCAGGGAGCTCAGGATGGTGGGCAGCTTACCTCAGGGATGGGACTGAAAAGGGCCTGTGCTAGAACCAGAGCCAGCGCTGATTCCAGACTGTAGCCCCTGTGCATTTATTATATGCCATGCTCTATTGCTGTGTAAAAATGATTTGTTTGCATTAGGTGGCTGTTAGTAAACTTACTTTTCCTGTTGGATTGAGTATATAACAAAAGAGAGTTGTTGTCCTTGGTCTCTAGGCATCTCTAAGGAGAAACAGAGCAGTGCAGAGCCTATGCCCTTTGGCCCACCTTGGTTTTGGGCAATTAGAGTACAGGCAGATGTTTTCTTGGAAGATGGTCCCATTGGCTGGTGCCACTTGCATGTGCTCTGTGAGTATTGGCATGACAGCTTCTCAGTGGATATTTGGGGTTCCTGGGCAGATTGGAGACAGAAGAGATAGGAACTGTAGGAAGGCAGACAGAAGTACACGTGCAGAACGTGGGAGGCAAGACTGGGAGGTGGCTCAGTGGTAGAGTCCTTGCCTAGCATGCATGGGGCCTGGGAAACCTAATACCACCAAAAAGAAAAGAAGAAGGAAAGAAGGAAAAGAAAACAATACAGGAAGCAGTGGGGCCTCTGCCAGCTCTGAGCTGTCTGGGCGGCCAGTGTTGCCGAGAAAGCCACAGGGGCTCTGAGGGGTCCGTCAGGCTGGCGGGAAGACTGCCCTGGGAGCAGGGGCAGGGACTGAGGCCAGTTCACCTAGAAAGGACAGATGCAGTGAGGAGAAGACATCAAGTAGCAGTCAGCCTTGCTGCTGCCCTGGTTCTGAGGGACAAGGACCCCTCAGGGTAAGTCACAGAACAGCAGGTTAGGTCTAGTGTGGCTTTCCCAGTGGAGTGTGTTGCCCCAGAGGTTTACTGGGGACATTCACTTCCCCAGCCCGTCCTCTGCTGTAATCCTCCACAACAGCTAACAAACTTCAAGTAAGCATTCATATGTTTTTACTAATTTATCACACCTGTGTGTTGTCCTTTGCTGCCAGGGACTATAAATATCTAGTGCATATTCTGAGCTTCCATAGGTCTTAAGTTTTTAAAACACAAACATGAAGAAAATGGCCTAACGCCACTGGTAATTTTTGGGCCTACACATCTGCCATCAGTGACTGTACCAGGCTGGTTCTACACCGACCTTGTCTATGCCAACTCCCGTCACGTCAGGTTCGACCCAGACTCTGTAGACACAAACACTAGTCGAACTGGAACCCTTACTCTGACTTCCCTTTCGTGTGCTTTCATGTCTTCTGTATGTGGAGGGGACTGAGTCAAGGCAGAAACAAACCACCACAGGGTGCAGTGTGAGGTCCTGCAGCATCAAGAGAGGTGGAGGGTTAGAGAAGAGAGGAGGTCGGATGAAAGCTGGGTGTCTCCTATGTATTTAGGGACAAACTCTCTCCCCTACACCAACAGATGAACAATTTCAGATTTACTAAAGGCAAATTATGTAATTTCAGCTAGGAGAGCAACATTTTTGTTTCCACTGGCACATTTAGAGGACTTGGGGTATTGTGCTCGCTCAGGGGCCGTAGGGCACACTGGAGGCTGCACGGGCTTCCTTAGGGAGCCATGCAGTGGCCACTTGCTTTGCGCTGTCCGCCTGCCTTGGCCGTAGGCAGCAGCGAGGTGTAGCCGCTCGGGGGGATGTCTGGGAACTCAGGGCTCCCAGGCCTTCGGAGGAGGAGAGCACTTCCAGAGCGGGCAGTAGAATTCCTTCAGAATCCCTGGTGCCACAAACTACTGACCTAGCAAATTGAAAGTCCCACACAGATCATTTGCAGGTTTAATATGCTCCTCTGTACTGTTTGCCCAAATAACATCGTGAAAGACAATGATCTGTGTTGTGGTCTTGCGAGGAGCATGAGTGTGGAACTGAAGGGAACATAGCTGGGGACCACATTATTATACACATGCAGCCCCATTTTATTTAGGGCCATGTAAAACCTCACTCGCCACTGAAGTGATTGCAGCTCACAGCCAGCTACACGGTGCCTACCCTGAGTCTCTTCAGAAAAAATCACACAATAAGCTGAATCCTAACATGCTTACACACACACATCTTGTCTTTATGGAAAATGGCTACTAATCCATGATCATTTTTTTCCAGAAACAGGTTTTATGATAATACAGTAAAAATATTAAATTAGAAAATGCCTCACTAAGGGTTATAAAACCTTACTATACTAGAGATAGGTAATTATCCCCTCTACAGCCTAAATGACAGTTTAAAAGAAATAAAAATGTTAGTGCTCATTACTTGCTTTTGTAGGTTGCAATAAAGGGTGAGTTAAATTTTAATTCAAGGAAGAGCCCTTCTATCAACCTTCTACCTTAGGTGCATGTCCTGTTAATTATGCTGTCGCGTATTCTCCGTGATACCAACATTAATACACTTTCCACAGTGGACATTCCCACTGGCCACAGAGAGCTTGAGGGTGAGGGGAAGGGGAACAAACCATTTCAGACCAGTGGTCCAGAGCTGGATGGAGTCTTAATGTGATCAGAAGCAGGGATTATGTATCTTTTTGTTAAGAAGCCCAAGTTCATTATGCATAGCCTTAAGGGGACCCGAAGCATTAAACTCTGCACTTGGCGCAGAGAATCAGGTGGAGACAGGGTTAACCTGAAGGATGGATGGTGCAGGGCCTGTGCACAGCCAGGCCCAGTCAAGAAGGTGCCACAGAAGTGCTCCTGCCGTAGAAGCAGCCAGCCCGCCCAGGTGCCCCTTTTGGTTGCCTGGCTTCCATTTGTTTTCCTTGAGATGGTGTAAGGGCTTTGGAGCCAGTTTGTTTATTCTCAGATGTTTCTGCCTTTCCCTCAGCACTGACTCCAGGTCTAGCACCTCTCTGCGTTTAGGGAAAGCTCCATGTCACCATCAGGACTCAGTCTCAGTCCTAGTGCACAAAGACTCCCAGGAGAAAGTAGCCCCGGAGCTTGAAGGAGTTGCTCTCTGGGTGAGCAGCAGGTGCCCCTGCCCAGCCTCTCGCAGAGCCCGGTGCATGCTGGCCCCAGCCCTGGGCAGGGTGAGCTAGGGTACAAGCACAGGGCATTGGTGTGAGTGAGGGACCGAGAAGGAGACACCCAAGGACTGGGTGAAAGGGCCCTCAAAGTTCACATGGGCTCCAGGTCTCTGTTTTCAACCAAATTGCAGGAGAACATGTGTTGGTTTTGAGCTGGTAGATGATTAAAAGCACTTTTCAGTGGAAGATCACTGTGTGGGGCTTGGGGAGAGGATTGCTGTATACAATACTCACAATGAGAAGAATCAAGTGACATCCTTATGACAAAACTCCCATTCTTATCTCTTTTTTCTTGTGACAGGACTTTTCAGTACATACAACTACTCTTAAAAATACAAAACACCAAATAGAATTGCTGCTGAACCCTTTTCATTCTGATAATAAATAATATGCATCTATAGACCCATGAGCAAATGGAAGAAAAGCTTTATATAATTAAGAGCTTCATTTCCAGTAACATTTTACAAATTTATAATACGCTTTCACTAAAGTTATAAAACATTGTATTATATTGTTTTGTTTTGTTTGGTACCAGGGATCGAACTCAGAACCGTGCGCTTGCACGGCAGGCGCCAGAACCACTGAGCTAAATCCCCAGCCCATTGTATTATATTGTTATTACATATATTTGTATTCTAAAATAATTATAATGATAACCCAATCCAGAAGAAAAATTTTAATCACTTAGAGACTTACTGTTTCAAGAAATTAAAATACTGGCATTCCCATTTTTAAATTTCAAAACTTTTGGGAATATTCTATTTACATACCTATTTTTGTGGCCAAGAAATATAGGGTGATCAATAAAAGACTTTCAAGCATAAAACAATTACATTAAAGCAAAAATCTGCAGGGAAAAGTCAAATGGAACTACAAGTTTAAAAAGAAAACCATGCTATAAGATTTCCAAGTTAAAGAGTTTGTTTATGTGTTGTTTGAATGAATGATGGTGGGTGGCAAATTGGTATGGCATAGCAGTTCCATTGGGTGCACTACAAATGGGGATGTAAGGATTTTATTTTAAAAGTTAATATTCACAGGGGCCGGGGATTTAGCTCAGTGGTTTCGCCACCTGCTGCACAAGCGCAAGGACCCGAGTTCAATCCCCGGTACCAAAAAAAAAGTTAATATTCACAACATTCTGATAATTATATCCTTTGTGGCAATTTAAATTTACTCTGAAAAACAGCATGGCAGCCTAGTACACGTGAAGGGATGAGTGAGGGTTTTGTGAGCCTGTTTCCAGGTAGGGCTGCGTCCTCTCGGCTGTGCCAGTCCCTTGCGAATGCAGAGCCCAGCAGCACTGGAGCCCTGCACAGTGGGGAGGGCCTCATGCTGAGGGCGTTGTGCACCCCAAGGAGAGTCCGCTTTGACTGCCCTGGAGCTGCAGTTGAGGGCAGGGAGAGGGGGCAGTGAAGGGGCAGCAGAGGCAGCCTGAGGCCGTCACCAGGTCTCTAAGGGAGGGCACAGCGTGTGAATGATGAGGTCTGGAGCCACAGGCAGGCTGGGGTGCTTTGCAGGTGTGCGTGGCCGCCCATCAGTGGGTGAGGAAGGCAGTTTGGGACCATGCACTGGAACGGTCCTTTCCTTATTCATGTCCTCAGTCCCCGCCTGAGGCCCCCGCCCCGAATAGCTTAAGAACCCAGACCACTGAGCTTCCCAGTTGCTTTGCCATGAGCAGCTGCATATGTTTGTCAGCTTTGCGCACCTGAGTGTGAAATGATGTTCTATCAAAACATGAGTTCAGCATTTCCTTCTCTGCTCCTGACATGTGAACCCCGCTGCGGACAGTAACTGCTGCCTTTGGCCCAGGCGCTGCACTGCTATTGCGGCGCCGAGTGAAGCGTTTGCTAGGGTAATGATGGGGTCTGGTGCAGGCAAGCAAGGCGAGGCTGGGAAGGCTAAATAGCACTGAGCCTGGGATAGCCGTCTCATCAGCAGTGTCATCTTAAAGTCATACTGTCCTTTTAGTCATGGCCACTCTCTCCTTCGGGCCATTTAATTTTGTTGTTGAAGTGGTCAGAGAGACTTGTGCTTCTTGGCAAATAGGCAGGCGCAGTGTGACGAAGTGAGGGCCTCACTGCCGTCCTGCACCAGAGCTGGCGATTTGGAAGGGAAGCCATGCTCATTTACACTGGGGCCGGGCCTCCTGGCTGGGCTGTGGAGGGCGAGGCAGACAGATGTGGACGGCAGGGAACAAAAGAGACCCAGAGATCCCAGAGGAGCCTGTGTCCTTTTGTCTGGAGGCCTGCGGGCTGGTTGGTAGCAGGAGGAGGTGCCACCCAGTTCTTGCAGTAAAATTTCTGTGATCAAATTGGAGACAGGTGTTTTCTGGCCCAGACTTTCCCTGCCTGTCCTGTGGTCCCCAGCATGGCAAGGCTAGTTCACATCTTGGCTTCTGTGCTTTCTTCTTGAAGATTTTCACTTTTTGCTTTTTTAAAAGCTTTGGCATGCTATTCCTGTTGCTAAGTTTTCTCATTATAGTACCTCTGTTCCTCTCCAAACCAAAGCAGGGTGACCTCAGAAAAAGACTAGCAAGCTTTTTGTGTTGAAGTCTGGCTAAACTAAAATATGTGTTTGGAAGGTTGGGTTTTTTGTTTTGTTTGTAAACTCAAGAATTGCTGATGGCAGTGCTGAGACTGAGAACACTTCTAGATGTTTTTAACAAGATGGCAGACAGTGTTCTTTGGCAGATCTGGAAATGTCAGAGCTAGTGTAGTTTTCTTCTGGGGTTGCCAGCTCCCCAGCCCATCACCTCAGCCCACTGCCAGCCGCTCAATCCCTGCAGGGGAAAGTGTTCTGGAGCAGCCAGCACGGTGGCTGGAAGGACCCTAGGTCTTGGCGGATGGCTTTGGCCAGATCTGTGTTGTGTGTTACACTTAACAGGACAGAGGTTGGAAGTGATAATTTACTCAATTTTCAGAAACTCTAAAAGATACTAAGCATGTTTGAATTTTTTTAAAGGTCAGAATCCAACTTTAGAAATAAATTAGCCAGGGCCAGGGATTTAGCTCAGTGGTTTCGCCGCCTGCTGCGCAATCGCAAGGACCCGAGTTCAATCCCCGGTACCAAAAAAAAAAAGAAAGAAAAAAAGAAAGAAATTAGCCAATCACATTATTTGTTAGACCCAGGAGGGGGTGGGGGGAATGAAGAACCTCGGTTCTACTCCTGAACTGCCTGCCGCACATAGGATCATAATTGGAATCTTGTTGCTGGGTCATTTTCATTGTTTTTCAAGTACTGCCAAGTCCAAGAAAATGTATGAAAACTAAATTATATCCCCCTGCATCCCATGTCTGATTGAATCCTCCTCATCGCATGGCAGTCTCATACATTCTATTAAAATATTCAATCTTGTTTTCTTACTTGAAGAGCCTGTCTGTAAAGGGCAAACTTACAGAAGACTCATTCCCTGGAGACAGGGTATCCAGCCCCACTGGTCTGTTTACATATTCTACTACTTGATTGGCTGCTTCTGGGTCTCTTCCTTCTGTTGGATTTGTGAATAAGAGCTGCGAGATGCATTTTTTAATTACATGGCTGTGTTTTCAATTGAAGAAATAGATGAGGGTATTTCCCAGTTTCTTTCTAACCTTGAAAAGCTAACCACTTTGCTTTGTTTGTTCTCCAGGACAGAGCTGTATCGATCTCTTTTTGGGCAGCTCAACCCTCCAGCCACAAGCCCTGGGGAGTGACATTGCCTGTTCCCCTGCCGCAGGACTCTTGACACCATCCTGACCAGACCCGACGGAGGCAGCCCTGACCTGACGGGGACAGGAGTGCCTAGTACGTGCACCAGCACTGCCTCCTCCCATGTCCTTTCTCCATCACGAATAAAGAGTATTTCACTGCCACCCCCAAGTGTGACTTCTTCTGTGCCACAGAGTAAGTCTCATTCAGAGCTCAACAGTGTGGCTCATTTGTTGGGAGGGTTATTTTGTAGTTAAATGAATGGCCTTGTGCTATATAAAACTTCACGTTTTGTTTATGCACTCATCTGTTAATGGATGCTTAGATTGTTTCCACACTGGGCCATTGTGAACAGTGCCGCAGTGCACGTGGGAATGCAGCATTTCCTCCTGCACATGGATTTCCATTCCATCAGATACATAGCTAGAAGAAGTAGGATTGCTGCATCATATGTGTGGGGCACTCTTTTACATGGAGTTTGCTGATTTTACTCTGTGTGTCATGCTAGGGCTCAAATTTAGGCCCTCACACATGCTGAGCGCATGATCTCCCCATCCCTGTTTTTGTTTCTTTTTTGGCAGTGCTGGGGATTGAACCCAGGGCCTCACACACGGTAGGCAAGCATTCTACCACTAAGCTGCATCCCCAGCCCTTCTTATTTTGAGACACATCTTGCTAAATCACCTGGGCTAGCCTTAAACTTGGAATCCTCCTGCCTCAGCCTCCTAACTAGCTTGGATTACAGACATGTGCCACCACACTCAGCTAATACTAATTTTTATTTTGTTTTTTTGTTTTTGGTACTGGGAAACTAATTTTTAAATAACTTCACAAAAAAAGTGATTCCGGGGGCCGGGGATTTAGCTCAATGGTTTCGCCTCCTGCTTTGCAGGCACAAGGACCCGAGTTTGATCCCCGGTACCAAAAAAAAAAAAGTGATTCTGGGCAGGATGCTGCTTTCAGTGGGTGTTCAGTGATTTATCCTGGCCCTGATAGTGAACCTGCAAAACCCTATAAGCTGGCCCGGGAGACTTTGTAACTCAGCAATATCTGCCTGTTTGTCCACTAAACACAGATCTTCCAGGGCCCTTTCCTACTTGCTCCATTCCTAAATCACTTCATTGAGATGAGCTCTGGTGTAAATCTAGCAGGAGGAGATGATTCACTTGTTTTTTATCCAGAGGTCAAAAGCTGAAAATGAAATCCCCATAAGGGGGATTTATTGGCCTGCTGTGGTCAGTATGCAGTGGAGATTATCTTGCATAAGTAATGTGTGTATGGGTGACCTGTGTTCCACCACTGACCATCTTACCGCTCCTTTGCCCAAATTTTTTTTACTTAGAGCTATGAAGTCAGAGAAGAAATGTTGGATCCAGGCAACTAACTGGAGTCATAGAGTCAGGTTTTGATTTTTTTTTTTAATGTAAAGACCCAGTGACAGATTTTCATGCACAGAAATCCTGTGTCATTGACTCAGTGTTTGGGACTGCCCCACGGTGTAAGGACTGGACCCCAAAGGGAATGAGTCCCGAATGGAATCTGCATCGCAGTTAAGTTTTTACATAAATGTGTCTGCTGAGCTCAGAATGGGGCAAGTAGGATGGCGAAGGGTTTCCTAGCTCCTGTTAATTGGACCTGGTGCTCTGTGGTTGTCTTTCTTGTCTCAGCAGTTACCTCCTGGGCTTGACTGTCAAGGAAGTGCTTAATCTGCAGTTTGTCCCCAGTTACCCAGATCAACAGAAATCCGAGTCCCCCACACTCACCCCCTTAAAAATTCACCACTTTTGAAAATACCAAACATCCAATCCTGTCCACCTAGCCTGTAGGTTCCAGACAAGTTTCTTGGAGAATGAACCTTTTTTTTTTTTTGGTATCAGAGATCGAACTCAGGACTTTGCACTTGGGGGCCAGGCACGGTGCCCCTGAGCTACATCCCCAGCCCTCCTGTAGAACTTTCAATGAGCCTGAGCTCACACACATTCCAAAAGAGAAGCCACTATCTGATGAAGGAGAAAGGGTTTAAACAAGTGCTTCAAAAATATTTGGAGTCCAGCAGATTTTCTTTCCTTTTTTTCCAGCAGATTTAATTAAAATAAGTTAAAAACAGAAATGGAAAAGAAGGACTGGCAGAATTTTCACTGAAGGGAGGCTTACATTTTAAAATGCAGAAGACCACCCTCCTTCCAGCCAAGAATAAATTGGAAACTATTTTAATTGACACGGATACTGCAATTCAACTGTTACTAGAAAGACAGATTAGTTGATTGATTTGCATTTTAATAAAACTAATACTTTACATTTTGGTAGCTAATGCTGATTTTTAAATGAGTTGAGAGCAGTTATCAAGAGTTTCAATCCTGAGCCCTTTTTCGGTGTTGACTGAAGCAGTCCTCTCTTTTGTGTGGAGTTTGCTGATTTTATTTTTGCCCAGCTGACTGCTTTGCACGGCACACTCAACGCATTGACCTTGGAGATCTTCCGGGCCAGTGGGGCAGTGAACCAGTCACAGGGCAGCCTCCTGCCTGGCCCTGCCTGGGTCCGCCCCACGGATGGAGCCTCAAGGCCTGGGGCTGCTCTGCGGGGCAGACAAGATGGTAAGGTTGGTTTCCTGCTTTATTTTTATCTTAAAAATTACTTACAGAAAAGTAAAAGGAGCAAGCAAAAGCAAGACTCAGCTGTAATCCCATCACCCCAGAATAGCCGCTTCTCTCTAGAGCTTCTCTCACATGTGCAGGTGCCATCATATCCCAGATAGCCCGGCGATTCTGTAGGGGAAAGAAGCCAGAGAACATGGGATGGGACACTGCGGGGGTGGTGGTGGTGGTGGTTGTTTTGTTGTGTAGGGTTTTTTGGTTTTGATTTTTGGGGGTTGAGTTCTCACTTAAGTTGCTAAATTGCCTAGGCTGGGCTCAAACTCGCGCTCAGATTACAGGTGTGTACCATTACACCTGGCTTCAAAGACTTACAATTTTGTGTTGTTTTTGGTGCTGGGGGTGAATCTAGCGCCTCACTATCACTGAGTTATACAACATGTCCAAGACTTGGTTTTTTGTTTTTTGGTTTTTTTGGTACTGGGGATTGAACTTGGAACCTTGCGCTCGTGACGCAGGTGGCGGAATCACTGAGCTAAATCCCTGGCCCCAAGACTTGGTTTTTACTTTTGAATTGTTTGAAATTTTTTTTACTTACCCTCTTAAAAACAGTAAAAGCAAAATTATCTATAGCTGGGGGTGTAGCTTTGTGGTAGATCTCATGTGCTTAGCATGCATGAAGCCCGGGGTTTAATTCCCAGCACTGAAAAAAAATTTAAAAGTCATAAAAGCAGCATACCTACACAGCTATGTCTCTCTCATGCACCAAACATATGAGCCACCAGATAACCAGGGTTACATGGCATTCTGCATTTTTTATTACCAGTGTACAACAAAAGATTTCTGTGTACAGATATCTTCACGTTGCTAGGTTGTTGGCTTGTTTTTGCTGCAGGATCTTGCTGTGAAGTCCAGGCTGGTCTCAAACTCAATCTTCCTACCTCAGCCCCTTCAGAGATAATCATACTTTAATTGCTAACTAATAATTTCATATATCAGTAATTAAATCCTCTGCTGTTGGACATTTAAATTGTTTCTGGATTTTGCTGTTGCAAATGATGCTACAGGGAAACATTTGTGCATAAAGTTTGTATTTTGACACTTTTTTGGCACATATTCTTAGGAGTAAAATGAACCAGGCAAAGAGTGTAAATATTTTTAAGGCTCTTGGTACACATCACCAAGCTGATTTTCAGGCCCTTGTCCACATCTCCACACTTGCCTAGGCTGAGCCGTCTGCAACAAAGGGAAATGGGAAGCAGAGAGATCGGCCTGGGGTTTGATCCTGGGGTTTATTTCTTGCTCCCCAGGGAACCCTTCAAATCAGCATCCTCCTGTGGGGGGATTAAAGAGCTCCCTATAACGTGCTTTGAGATGCTCCACTGAAAGATGGCGGATAAATAGAAAGTGACACTGTCATTTCCCTCCTCGGCCCCATACTTTGCTTCTGGCTGCTAGATTGCCTATAATTTGCTTTCCCCTGTCCCCCCTGGTTTCCACTCCTGCTGCTTTCTATCCCTTCATCCTGGGGATCTCCTGGCCAGTCTCCTTCACCTTGTGGGACTGCTCTGTACTTTGTTTTGGTCTATTGACGTTTCTATCCAGGAACACGGTCCAGGCCCTAACGTAACTGCACATCATCTGGAAGCCCTGAGTGTTCAGAGAGCCACCAGGGAAAGCCAGCCCAGCAGACTGTGGATCTCTAGTTTAGGAAAGCAGTTTTCCTACTAGAAGAAAGCAGAAGGGAATACCTCAGAACATTGGAATGGGTAAGGGAATTTTGGATAAGACCCCAAAAATTCAGGAAACAAAAGTGAAAATAGACAAATAGATGTTTCTCCAAGAAGACACAAATGCCCAGCAAGTCTATGGAAAAATGCTCAATATCACCAATCAGGGAAATGCAAATCAAAGCCACAATGAGACATCGCCAGTAAGAAGGGCTATTAAAAAGCAAAAAATACCAAGTTCTGGTGAGGATGTGAAGAAAGAGAACCTCTCCCCATACCTTGTCAGAGGGAATGTAAATGAGAGCGACTGTGAAAACTGTATGGAGATCCCTGAAGGAAATTAGAGGGCTGGGGGTGTGGCTCATTGTACAACACTTGCCTAGTATGTGTAAGGCCCTGTTTGAGTCCCTAGTACTAAAAAAAGAAAAAGGGAAAAAAACCAGCCGTATGTTCCAGCAGTCTCACCTCTGGGCACAGATATCCAAAGGGGGTGAAATAGCACATCACAACATCCGCACTCATGTTTACAGTAGCATCAGTCACAACAGCCAACACAGGGAATCAGCTGGTGTCTATCAGCTGACGAATGGATAAAGAAATACGGTCCATATGCACCATGGAATACTACTGAGCCCTTATAAGAGGACAAAATCCTGTCATTTGTGAAAACATGAATGGAGCTGCAGGTCATTATGGTTTGGTTTGGTCTGGTTTGGTTTTTTGAGCCAGGATCTCACTGTGTAGTTCAGGCTGGTCTTAAACTCACTGTGTAACCCAGGGTGGCCTTGAACCCATGGCAATCCTCCTGCCTCAGCCTCTCCAGTGCTGGGATTACAGGCATGTGCCACCATGCCTGGCTCTGGAGGTTATTAAGTAAAGTGTAATAAGCCAGATGCAAAAAAACAAGTCCCACATAATCACACTTTCTCATAGAAGTCAAGATTGAGTGGGTATAGTGGTGGGGGGCAGGCATTTGCTATGCTTGACGATCATGTACTGTATATTTCAATAAAGCTGAAAGGGTTTTGAATGTTTCACCACAAACAAATGATAAATAAGACATATACTTATCCTGATTGGAACATTGCACAATATATACATGTATTGAAAGATCACATGATAACCCATAAATACGTACAATTTTTATGTCAGTTTTGAAAAGACCAATGTAATCAGTATCACTGAAAGGAAGGACGAAAACCCAGTTTCCTCCTACAGGCTGCTTTTCCTGTCTGTGCGTGCATTGCTATAACCTCTCCAAGATGACGGCCTCTTTACCTTTTATCCTGTGAGCCAAAGGGATGCCAGTCAAGGCAGAGAATTAATTCGAATATGAAGTTTATTATAAGCCTTGGTACCACTCCCCACGACTGAGCAGTCACTGTACGTGGAATGTGTTAATGCCAACATCCATGTCTGCCCTGGGCCAGACTTACAAACGAGGTGCCCTACTCCTCAGCCAGACTCGGGGTGTGGGGTGTTAGGAAGGAGCCCGAGGCTGTGGGTGAAGAGCGAGCACGTTTGATGCCAGGGGGTGCCCATCCTCCAACACCTCTGGGGCAGCTCTGTGTGCTGCTCTTCGTGCCACACTTAATACAGACAGACCAGGGCTGATGGAGGATGCTCTCTAAAACCAGCAAAACCTCTCCTGCATCCTGCGTCATCGTTTGTGCCTCTACTTTAAGCTGATGTATAAGCTCATGCACCAGAGGAGTTGTGCAAGGAATGAAAGCAAGCTTGCCTTCATAACAGGACCTTTTGTTTTTAGCTCATCTACTTCACTTTCTGTCTTGTCTTTCTCTTTCTTCATAACATTTCAAAAATAATTGCCAGTAATTTGGTAAGTTCATTAACTAATTCTCTCTTCAGTCTAGGGATCCATATCACCCTGCTGAGTTGTACATATTCAATTTGTCCGACAGCTCTATTGATGGAGCCCTCATTACCTGCTCCTCGTAGGGGAGAGGATGCGCCGTGAGTGCCCTTAGCTAACTTTCGTTTTCCTTGTGTGTCTATAGATTTCCTTTACCCGGCCTCTCCTGCCTGTGGTGGGGGTCTCCCCGTAGGGCTGTTGCTTCAGCAGCATTTATATTCCTAAGAAGCTGGCTTGGTTTATTTGCCCTGCTTCAGAGTTCTCAGAGTTCATTTGGTGAGGTCAAGGATGCTGAATTCTCAGGAAAGAAAATTTAAAAGAATGAGAGGGGGGCCAATCCCCCACATCACCGAGAGTAGAAAAATCCAAGGCCCCGAAAGACACAGCAATGCGCAAACACCTGCCATCCCCCGCTGGCCCTGTCTTCCCACTTTTTATGACTGGAATGGAAATGACTCAGTCCCCACAGGCTCATGGTCCCATGGTGCTGGCTGCTCCCTCTTTTCCAGCATTTGTCCTTCCTGAGTTAGGTAGGTGCTGTGTTTATCTCGGGGCAAGTTGCCACAAGCTGTTAGAAACACGGGCACATAGTTGGTCCTGGATGGGCTTCTGTGATGTTTAAAGGAAAGCTAGGAATGAAAAGTGGAGAAATAGAAAGAATCCCAGGCTGCTACTCAGGATACTGGGGCAGGATAGTACAAGGCCAGTCTTAGTGAGACCCTGACTGAAAATAAAAAGTAAAAGTAAAAAGGCTGGAGAAAGCTCAGGGATAGAGCACCCTTGGATTTGAGCCCCAGTGCCCGCCCCCCCACACACACACATTACCAGACTGAAAGTCAAACCTCCTAGGCCCTAGCAGCTGCGGTGTTACCTAGAGGAAATTGGTCAACCTCCGGGTCCTCATTATAATTTCAGGGTCAGAAAACCCAGTACCTAAGGACCTTCTTTTCTGCAGGCTTTTTCTAGGTAAAGGAAGACTCCAGATTTGGGTTTTTGTTGCTTTAGTTTTTTGAGATCAGGTTTCATTATATCATTCAGGCTGGCTTCAAACTGGAGGCGACCCTCCTGCCTCAGTCTCCCAAATGCTGGGACTACAGGCATGCACCACCATGCCTAGATGGACTTGGATTTAGCATAGATCCAAGAATGTCATTTGCATCCAGTTGTCCACCTCCAACTAAGGACCAGGCCCTGGCTGAGGCCTGGCAAGAGGCTCTGTTGGCAAGGGACTCGATCTCTAAGATGCTCTCTCCTGGCCTCTTCCTTACAATTTTGCCTTCTCTAGTTTGGCTCTGGCCCAAACCATTGCATCCACTGGCATTGCCAGATGATCCTGACTGGTACCCCTAGAAGCCCCCACAGGGCTTTCCCATGGTTCTCCCCCAAGCTGTGAGCTCAGCCTGGCAGGGAAGCAGCAGCCCCCCGGGCCTTCAGGTCTGCTCAGGAGAGCCTTGGGGAGCACCAGGCACATTAGTATGCAGGTGTCACTGAGACTGAGCACAAAGCAATCAGCCCACCACTCCACACCGTTTCTGTCTCCCACGGAGGATGCAGCACGAGGCTTGGTTCCTTTGCTGGTGTCGCCAGCGCTTTCCTCTGTCCTGTGGGGAGGCCTGGGGAGTCCCAGAGGTGCTGCTTCTAAACCCAGGAGTGGCCTGGGGCATCTAGACCAGAGCTGTCCAGCAGAGCTTTCTAGGAAGAGGAGATTATGACCCTGTTGTTCTGCCCCATGTGGTAGTCACAGCCAGGTGTGGCTTTGGGACATTTGTCGCTACGGTCCTGGATGGTGAGGTCCATATGGCTACCCCTCCCAATCTTCCGCAAGTCAGAGCAAACAGCAAAATCGAAAATGAAGTAAACAGTCAACCACTGGGAAAGCAGGAGCTCCAGCTGCCCCGGGGGCCCCAGGCCTCCCACACCTAGGCCTGGCCCAGCAGGCAGGTAACAGGTCCTGCTTTAGACTCTCCAGGTGGCTGGCAGTGTGCCTTCTGGCCGGGCCTGGGGACCTGGGGTGAGTGAAGGAGCTGTGGCAGGAGTCATTTGCTGCCTCTGTGTCCAGAGTGGTTCAGGGGCCCCAGCTCCACAACCCTGGGACTGGGCGAGGAGCTGACTCCCTGATGCCATAAAATTATTTTCCAATTTGACTCTCACGTCCTTTAAAGTTGTAGCGCACTGCACTCTGCTTTAAGAGCTAAATGTAAGGCTAATAGGGAACACTATAAATGTGATAACTCCAAGTTCATATTGTTCCAGGAGATAAGCAGAAAGGGGCAGGTGCTTCTGAATCCACTTATCGGTGTGTTAGCAGGCTCCTCCGACCTCTGCACCCCCACCAATAAGCTGTGATGTTCTCAGAGGATCTGGGAACCAGTGGCTCCCAGCAGCAGGCCGCCTTTCATCTGCTCACCTTGCTGTCGGGGTCAGGGCTTTGTTCCTGGTGGGAAGCTCAGCCCCAGGTGAGCAGAGTGCCCAGGGCAGGCCAAGGCCGGCCTGTGGAGCTCAGCCCAAGCCTAGGAGCCCTGTGGGGAGTTTGCATTTTAAGGTCATATTCCAATCTTCAAGGAGGAGGGTGAGGGGACAAATGTAAGCCCTAGTTCTGGGTTATATAATTAAATTGAGATTCTCCTTCCTGAAGGAACAAAAAGAGGCCAAGGACAGCCTAATTGAAGCCTGGATATTGCTTCTCCAAGTGACCCGAGCAATTGGGCCAGGGAGATTTCCAGCTGTGGCTGGCGGGAGCCCCAGTGAGCAGGGTCCTGGTTTGGTCTCTGCCCAGCCCACAGGAGACAAGGGCTTTGCTTCCTTTTGGGTGAATTTTTGGTTCTTGACCTACACAAAGGGTCCAAGTGGATTTGGCAGCATCTGACAACACCTTTTGTCTGTCACAGCTCCTGCGGTCCTCACTTTCTGCCCCCTCCCCGAAAACGGCTGCACCCACAGCCCAGACCGGCTGGTCTCGAGTGTCAATAAAAGTGTTCGGTTCCTTATTTATGAAGATGTGAGCGAGGCTCACTTTTTGGAAGTCACTTACAAATATGTGATGGTGAAACAGTGATGCTGTATTAATTGCAGAAATGGCTGCTAATTAGAGCCCAGGCATGTGTTCTTTATACCTGTGTATGCACTGGCTCAGGAGCAAAGGACTTTCTCATCTCTCCTCGCCTCTCCCCACCCCCAGAAGAGAATTTCAACTTTAAGACAAACAACTTCATTTACAAGTGTGTCTCTAATTAGCTGCAGAATTAGGAAAGCTGAGTTTTCCCCCATAGATCGGCTAAACCCTCGAGGGAGACTGGCAGAATAGAGAGAATCGCATTTCCAATTATTTTGTTGAATTGCTAATTTAGTTATTGTGCCTGGTGTAATTGTGATGGGTATTGGGTGTGCAATTCAATTTGTTTTAAATATTTGTGGGAAGGCTGATCAGTAATGGAGCTGACCTATTTTATAGCCCAAATTGAGAAAAAAAGACTAAAACACAACAGCCACAAAGATATAGTTTGTTTCCATTTTTATTTTGATCTCTCTCATCCCTCTTAAGACCACTGATGCAACAAAAGGATTAAATTAAAAGATGACAGCACTTTGATCTTCTCCCTTTGAAAGCTTAACTGTCCTTGGTCATTTAATATGCAGATGTTTTAGGGTAGAGTTGGGATTCATTACTGGGCTTGAATAGTTTCCTCCTCCCCAAACTGTGTTTGTGTGGGTCTAGAAGTGACCTGGATGCTTTGACTTGGGAACAGTGGATGAAATGGCAGACAGAGGTCCTGTCTGCACTCAGCCCTGAGGGGAAGGAAGACTTTTTCTGCTCCGGAGTCCAGGGCAGAGCCCGGGACCCTGGATGAAAGGAAAGAACCATCCCTCCAGGTGACTCCTTGCACGGGGGTTGGTGGCCAGGGCACCACTCCAGGCCACTGTGCAGAAAGCTCTTCCCACAGGAGGCCCTGTTCCTGACTGGGTTGAGCTTGTGCAGTGCTGAGGAGGGTTAGGTCTCAGGTGCCCTCCCTGCCAGGTGACTAGCTGCAGCTCCCCAGGTCCGAGCTGAAGTTCCATCTTCCGAAAGGGAGGGAGGATCTGCGGTGATACTGGTGACATTTCTGCTGGGTCCTCAGTCAGGGACTAGGGCAGGGCTGTGGTCCCAGGAAAGAGCGAGGGACTTAAGGGCACAAGCACAGGGCGCTGGTTATCATGAAATGTGTGAGTGCCAGGTGTTGTCAGTCAGGGCTGCTTGTGGGTGCCGGGAGCCCCTCACCCTCAGCGGCATCCTGCAAGGCCCCACAGCTGTCTCAATTCAACAAGGCTTGGCTGGGCTAGATCAGAGGGGGGAGGACAGCAGATTCTGAAGAAAAGTTAATAATAAAAATGGGTCATAGGAGCAGCCGGTGTAATGAATCTGATCCTAAAAGGATTCATTTTGTAACTCGATTAGCTACAAAGGTGCCAGAGTCAGTTTCCATGCCTAGCTGCTGAATAGAAGTTTAAACTTCATTATCCCCATGTGAGGGCTCACCAGGGTCTGCAGAAAGAACTCTTGACTCACCTTCTCTTCTTGTTTAAAAGCTTTTCTAGAGGAACTGGGAGAACAGCTGAGGGATGTGGAGGAGGCAGTGCCCTGAGCTAACAAGAAACCAAGGGCCGGAGCTGGGGCGTGGGAGGGGCGCGGGCGGCTGCTGGTGTGGCCCCTACCCTTTGCTGGTTACATGTATATTTTATGTAACACAAAATTCATCCACTGTAAATGTATATTTAGTGATTTTTTAGTAAATTTGTGGAGTTGTACACCATCAACATACTCCACTCTTGGAACATTTTCTTCACCCGTGCGTTCCTCCACCTCGGTTTTCAGTAAACCCCTGCTCCCAGCCCCAGGTAATAATTTATCTGCTTTCTGTAGCTATAGATTTGCCTTTTGTGAAAGTTTATATAAAAAGAATAAAATAAAACTGGGTGCAGCGGTGCACACCTGTAGTACCAGCCCCCTGGGAAGCTGAGGGAGGAGGATCACAAATTCAAGCCCAGCCTGGGTAATTTAGCAAGATCCTGTCTCAAAAATAGGAAGTGCTGGGAGTGTAGCTCAGTGCAAAGCCCCCCCCACCACCACCATCATAATGTATGTAGTCTTCTTTTGTCTAGCTTCTTTCACAGAGTATAAAGTTCTATATCATGACATTTATAGGTAATTTATTATTTCTTATCGTGGACTACTAATGTGTGGATAATATCACATTTTACTTACCCTCTACTCACCTATTGATAAACATTTGGATTGTTTCCCAATTTTGGCTACTGATATGAACACTCACAAGTCTTTGTGGAACATGTTTTCATTTCTCTTGTATACTTAGGAATGAAATTGCTGGCTTTGTAAGTTAAACTTTTAAAGAAATTGCCAAATGGTCTTCCGCATTGCCTATATCACTTTATTTTGCCACCAGGAATACATGTGAGTTCTGATGATAGCCATTCTAGTAAGGATTCTCAATGTGGCTCCCATTTACATTTCCCTAATGACTAATGATGCTGAACATCTGCTCATGTGTTTATTAGCCATTCGTATAGCTAACTTCTTTGGTGAAATGACTATTCACATTTTTGGCTCATTTTTATTTATTTATTTATTTTTTATTTTTTTGGTACCAAGGATCGAACTCGGAACTCTGAGCTTGCGAGGCAGGTGGCGGAACCACTGAGCTAAATCCCCAGCCCCACCTCATTTTTAATTGAGTTGTCTTATTGTAAGACTTTTGATTCTGGATACAAATCCTTTATCAGATACATGATTTGCAAATATTGCCTCCTGGTCTATCGTTTGTTTTAATTATTTAATAAAGTGTGTGTTCTGAAGCACAAAAAATTTAATTTTGATAAAGTCTAATTCCTTTTTCTTTTGTTTTTGATGTCATATCTAAGAAATTGTCCAATTCAAAGTTACAAAAATTGTTTTCTTCTAGATGTGCTATAACTTTTGCTCTTATGTCTATAATCTATTTTGAGTTAATTTTTGTGATATGAAAGACTAAGAATACAATTTTGTGTAGGTATATCCAATTTTCTTAGCACCATTTCTTAAAAAGACTATCTAGTATTGAATTGCCTTGACTCTTGTCAAAAATCAGTTGAGGGGCCGGGGATTTAGCTCAGTGGCACCGAACCTGCCTCGAAAGCACAATGTACTGAGTTCAATCCCTGGTATTGGGGGGGGGGGGTTGACTATAAATGTAAGATTTATTTCTAGACTTTCAATTATGTTCCATTCTATTTGCTGGTTTTTATACCTGTGAATATTTCAAAGTAAGGTCATTAAAGTCTTCCAAATTTTTATCAAAATTGTTTGATGTTTTCTGGATTTAGGATTTATTTCTATAAAAATGTCTGCTGAGCCAGGTGTGGTGTATGCTTGTCCCAGCTAGTCAGGAGAATTGCTTGCACCCAAAAATTTGGGGCCAGACTGGGTACTGCAGGGACTTACTTTTAAAAGGTCTGCTACTGGGCTGGGGATTTAGCTCAGTGGTTCCGCCGCCTGCCTTGCAAATGCAAGGTCCGAGTTTGATCCCCAGTACCAAAAAAAAAAGGTCTGCTACTATTTTGGTAGGGATAACATTAAATCTACAGTTTAATTTGGGGAGAATTACCATCTTAACATCACTGACCATTCCAATCCATGGATATCATTTGTCTCTTCCTTTATTTTTTAAATTAAGCAGTGTTTTATAATTGTCAGTGTATACCTTTGGATTTATTTTGTGAAATTATTCCTAAATCTTTTTGTTTTTGGTGCTGTGGTCAATGAAATTATTTGCTTAGTTTCATTTTGGATTTCTTCCTAGTATACATAAATACAGCTAGATTTTTGTATATTTTGTTCCTTTGTTTTTGCAGTACTGGAGATTGAGCCCCTCCCTAACCTTGTTTTTCAGTACTAGGTATTGAACTCAGGTCTTGCTAAATTGCCCAGGCTGGGGTTGAATTTATGATCCTCCTACCTCAGCCTCCTGAGTACCTGGGATCACAGGCATGCACCACAATGCCTAACTCTTTTCTTCTTGTCTGTTAACTTTGTTGATCTTCTGTTTTTCCTTTTTTGTTGTTGTTTTTGGGGGGGGCTTTTTGGTACCAGGGATTGAACTTGGGTCCTTGCGCTTGCGCAGCAGGCAGGCCCTTCCTTGTTTTGTTTTGTTTGAGATAGGGTCTCAAAATGTAGTTCAGGCTCACTTTGAACTATGTAGCTGAGGCTGACCTCAAACTCATGGAGATCCTCTTGCCTTAGCCTCCCGAGTGCTGGGATTACAGGCATGTGCCATCATGCTCGGCAACTTTTTTGATCTTCTAAAGAGCTAACTTTTGCTTTTATTGACTTTTCTCTATCATTTACTGTTTCACATTAGTTGCCACTCTAATCTTTCTTCCATCGTTCCATTTATTTTGGGTTTTGTTTTTTTTCCCTTTAAGTTATTGATCCATATCCAGACCTTGCATTGTTGCACTATTTCTTTTTTTAATTTGATTGGTACATTTTAGGTATATAATATAATGACATTCAGCACTGGAAATCTGCACCTTTACATAATCTCCCTAGGTTCTTATTTTTTCCCCATTCCCCTGCCCTCTCTTCAACCCCTCCATCCCTCCCTATTTACAAAGACTTTGTTTCCATTTTTTCATTTTCTCATATTAATTCCATTCCCTTTTTTCCTTTTCTCTATCCCTCCCACTTCCCCTTCCCCTTTGCCCCTTTTCTTCCTATTTCACATTATCTATTGTACTTTTAAGTCCTTATTTACAGTTTCAGTTTCTCACACTAGAGAAACTATATGGTAATAACATGTGTGTCCTATTTATTTCACTTAAGAGTATCACTTCAATGTGCATCCATTTAGCAATAAATGTCTCTGATTTCTCATTCTTTATGGCTGAGTAGTACTCCATTTTAATAAAAACCCACATTTTCTTTATCTAGTCTCCAGTTGATGGGCAATTGGGCTGTTTCCAAGTTTTAGCTATTAAAAATTGTGCTGCTAGGGCCAGGGATTTAGCTCAGTGGTTCCGTCGCCTGCCTCGAAAGCGCAAGGACCTGAGTTCGATCCCTGGTACCAAAAAAAAAAAAATTGTGCTGCTATGAACATGGGTGCACATATATCACTGTGGCATGATTCTTTGGGGAAGATACCCAGCAGGGGAATAGCTGGGTCAAATGGGACTTCCAGTCCTAGTTCTTTGAGGTATCTCCATACTGATTTCCACAGTGTTTGCACCAGTCTACACGCCCACCAGCAGTGGAGCAGGGTTCCTCTTTCCTCACAGCCCTGCCAGCATTTGTTATTGGTTGATTTCTTGATAGCAGCCATTCTTTCTGGAGTGAGGTGGAATCTCAGCATTGTTTTCATTTGCATCTCTTGAATGACCAGTGATGTTTAACATTTTTTCATATGTTTATTTGCTATTTCTACTTCTTTGAGAAATGTCTGTTCATTTCAGATGTCCATTTTTGGATTGGGTCTTTAAATTTGGGAGGTCTGATTTTTTTAAGTTCTTTATAGATTCTAGATAGTAGACCTTTGTCTGAGGAACAGCAGGTGAAATTTTTTTTCCCATATTGTGGGTTGTCTCTTCACACTGTTGGTGTTTTCTCTTGCTGTGCAGAAGCTTTTTAATGAAGACACCCCCCCCCCCCACAAAAAAAGAAGAGATCCCACTTGCTGATTGTTTGCGCTAGTTCATGGGCAACTGAGGTTTTGTTCATAACATCTTTTCCTACACCAGTGTCTTCAAGAGTTCTACCTAACCTCTGTTCCAGCCGGTTCAGTGTTTGTTTTAATATTTAATCTATTTCGATTTTAGTTTAGTGTATGGTGAGAGATATAGGTTTAGTTTTAATCTTTGGCAAATTGAAACCCGGTTTTTTGAGCACCATTTACTTATTTAGGTACTGGGGATCAAACTCAGGACCTTGCGCTTGCGAGGCAGGCACCGGAACCACTGAGCTAAATCCCCAGCCCCCAGGATCATTTATTAAAGAGGCTATCTTTCCTCCAGTGAGGCTGTTTGGCTCCTCTGTCAAAGATGAAGTGGCTGAGTGTCTCTGGAGTCGTTTCTGGATCTTCTAATCTGTTCCTCTGGTCCTCCAGTCTGTTTCTTTGCCAGTACCATACTGTTTTTATCACAGTAGCTTTGTAGTAGTTTCAAGTTGGGGGTTGTGACATCCCCTGCCATGTCTCTGTCACGTAGAATTGCTTTTGCTATTCTAGGTCTCTTTTTCCAAATTAATTTTTGGATTGTTTTCTCAAGGTTGGTGAAGTATGCTGCTGGAATTTCAATTGGGATTGCACTGAAACTATATAGCAGTTTTGGAAGTATGGCCATTTTCAGTATGTTGATTCTTCCTACCCAGGACCAAGGGATATCTTTCCATTTTCTTTTTTGGTACCAGGGATCGAACTCTGGAGCTCAAGCTTGTGAGGCAGGCACCAGAACCACTGAGCTAAATCCCCGGCCCTCCATTTTCTGATATCGTCCTTCAAACTCTCTTTTCAGAGTGCTATAGTTTTCAGAGAAGAGGTCTTTGATTTCTTTTGTTAGTTTGATTCCTAGGTATTTCAGTTTCTTGGATGCTATTGTGAAAGGAATT
>NW_004624871.1:4097937-4148963 GCF_000247695.1 Heterocephalus glaber
GTTGGGATTCCATCATGTTCCTCAGTTCCTCTATTTTTTTATCTGTGTCCTCTCTAGATTTATTAATCACGTCTTGTACTATGGGCACAATTTCTGTTATGTGAGAAATTATTTCTGATTTCATTTTTTCCAGATCCTCTTTCATTGCCAGTTCAGGCAGTCCAGGTAGTTGAGTATAAGACTGTTCCATCTTGTTTCCCTTTGGGGTTGCTTTAGGTGATCTGGAAGTCTGGTTTTGAGACTTGTTTACATGTCTTCTCATTTCAATGGGGGTAACGGGGTGGGGAGGGATGTGTGCTGCTGGCGCCTGTCAGGCTTACCTCCTCTGCGCTGGGGGCAGCTCTGTTCCTTGGTGCTGGGGGTGGTGGTATGGCAGTCAAACTATTTATTTATTTTGTTTGGTACCAGGGGTCGAACTCGGGAACTTGTGCTTGCAAGGTAGGTGGCAGAATCATTGAGCTAAATCCCCGGCCCCTGAACTATTTCTTTTACTGTCAACTTTTACTTTATGTATTTTTGGGAGACCTGTTGCTAGATATGTATATATTTATAATTATTACAGCTCTTTGACATCTTTTATCTTTAAAAATTCTCCTTCATCTCTAGTGAAGTTTTCTAGTGATAGTTTGTCTCTAGTGATAATTCTTACATTTTTTGTTTTTTTAAGACAGGGAGGATCTCACTATGTAGTCCAGGTTGTCCTTGAACTCAAGGTGGTCCTTCTACCTTGGCCTGGGCAGTGCTAAGGATTACAGGCATATCCACTATACCAGGCAGGCAGTTCTTATGTTAATGAATATTTTTTTCCATTATTAACATAGCCACCCCAACTCTCTTATGGTTACTGTTTGCATAATATATGGTTTTCTGTACTTTTATTTTGTTCTATTGAGACATTATATACATATAGATATATATATCAGAGATGTATCATATATACATATATACGGTAATTAAAAAAAATCTACCATGTAATTTTTTTGGGGGGGGTACTGGGGATTGAACTCAGGACCTTGTGGTTTCAAGGCAGGCGCTGGAACCACTGAGCTAAATCCCTGGCCCACTACCATGTAATTTTTAAGTGTATAATTCAGTAAATAAGGTGTATTTATATTGTTGTACAACAGATCCCCAGAACTTTTTCATCTTACAATACTGAAACTGTACCCATTAAACAACCCCCTATTTCTCCCTCTCTCAAGGCCCTGGGAACTGTAATTCTTCAGTCTGCTTCCATGAATTTGACTAAATACTTACTATAGGAAGGACCATACAGTATTTGTCTTTTTGTTAACTGCCTTATTTTTACTTAGCAGAATGTCAAGATTCTTCCATGTTTTAGCATGTAAGTGGACTTCTTTCCTCCTTGAGGCTGAATAATACCCACTATATATATGTATATGCAGTGCTTCATCTATCCTCTATCTGCCAATGGGCATCTGGGTTCCTTCCATCTCTTGGGTATTGTGAGCAATGCTGAATATACAAATATCTCTTTGAGATCTTGCTTTTATTTCTTTTTTTTTGTTTTTTGAGAAAAAGTCTCACTATGTAGTTCAAGCTGGTCTTGATCTCTCACTATGTAGCCCAGGCTGGCCTCAAATTCACGGAGATCCTTCTGCCTCAGCCTCTGGAGTGCTGGGATTACAGGTGTGCAGCACCACACCCAGCTTATTTTTTTGAATATATACCTAGGAGTGAGATTGCTGGATCATATGGTGATACTATTTTTAATTTTTTGAGAAACTTTTCCATAGAGACTACCCATTTTACATTCCCACCAGTGCATAAGATTTGTTTCTCCACATCATCACAGCATGCTATTGTTAATTTAAAATAGCTATCCTGGGGCTGGAGATTTAGCTCAGTGGTTCCACTGCCTGCCTCACAAGTGCAAGGTCCTGAGTTTGATCCCTAGTACCAAAAAATAAATAAAAGCTATCCTAATGTGTATGAAGTGATATCTCATCATGGTTTTGATTTGTAATGTCTTACTGTTTGGTGATGCTGATCATTGCCAGCCATTTGTGTATCATCTTTGTAGAAATATCTATTTGTCATTTGCCCATATTTATTTATTTATTTATTTTGGTACCAGAGATCAAACTCAGGACCTTGCACTTGCAAGGTAGGTGGCGGAACCACTGAGCTAAATCCCTGGCCCCTTGTTTTTATTTTTATTGTTTTTTGTTGTTGTTGTTGTTGTTGTTGTTGTTTTGGTGACAGTGTCTCACTATGCAGTTCAGGCTGGGTTTTAAAAATTTTTTCAATTTGTTTAATTAACTTATTTTAAATTGTTTATTGGTACATTTTAGATATACAATATGCTGACATTCATCATTGGAAATTTGTACCTTTATGTAATTTATCATCTAGCTTGGATTTTTTTGGTACTGGGGATTGAACTCGGGACCTTGTGCTTGCGAGGCAGGCAGTGGAACCACTGAGCTAAATCCCCAGCCCAGGCTGGTTTTGAGCTATGTAGCCCAGGCTGGCCTCAAACTCACGGCGATCCCTCTTGCCTCAGTCTCCGGAATGCTGGGATTACAGACATGGGCCACCATGCCTGGCCTTTGCCCATTTTTAAATATTTATTTGGGGTTTGTTGTTGTGGAGTTATAGGAGTTATGTATTTGGGATATTAACCCCTTATCAGGTATATGATCTCCATCTACAATATATTTTAGTTATATTACTAGTGGTTGTTCTAGGGGTTATATCCAACTACTTAAAATTAATATTCTGGCAAAGTCTAGAAAATTTATTGTAATGTAGCTCCATTTTTCTTCCTCCTGTGTGATTATCATATATATTACATTATATTTTAGGAACCCAAACATACATAGTATAATTATTAATCTTATGCACTTTTTTGCCTTTTAATGAAGTTA
The DNA here is from genome assembly GCF_000247695.1 of Heterocephalus glaber. The sequence continues at coordinate 4,100,829 of NW_004624871.1, forward strand.
AAGAGAACACAGAAGGGTCTTCTTATTTTATTTTTTTTAGTATTGGGGATTGAACCCAGTGTGGTTTTGCACTGAGCTACATCATCAGCCTTTATTTTTGAGACAGGTTCTAGGTCACTAAACTGTCCAGGATGGGATTGAAATTGTGATCCTCCTGCCTCAGCCTCCTGAGTAGCTTGAGATTACAGGCATATGCCACCACACCTGACTACACAGTTTTTCTTTCTTTTTTGTTTTTTTTTTTGGTACCAGGGATTGAACTCTGGTCCTTGCGCTTGCAAGGCATGCGACTGAGCTAAATCCCCAGCCCTACACATAGTTCTTAATATTTATCCATATGTTTACCTTTCCCAGTGCTGCTTGCTTGTGTGTTGATCTGAATTACTATCTGGCATAGTTTCTTCTCAGCATGAATGATTGCTTTGAGTACTTCTGGTAAGGGCTGGTCTGCTAACAGTGAATTTGCTCAAAATTTTCCCTTGTTCTGGGATAGTTTTGTTATCCTTAAAGGGTAGTTTAAGATTCTTGACATTTTTTTTTTTCTTTAGTACTTTATGTATGTCACCTCACTGCCTCCTGGTGTACATTGTTTCTGACGAGAAGAAAGCTGTTGTTTTGTTGTTCCTCTGTATGTGACAAGTTTTTCTAGCTTCAAGATCCTTCAGCAGCTTGGGTCTGATAGATCTCTGATAAATCCTTGGTTATCCTACCTGGGGTTTGTGGAGCATCTTGGATCTGTAGTTTGTTTTGCATCACATTTGGGAAGTTCTTGGACAGTTTTTCTGCCCATTTCTCTCTCTCCTGTCTTCCAGTACTCCTTGTATATGTCCATATTGGTGCACCAATGTTGCATAGGGTTCTGAGGCTCTGTCCACTTTTCATTCTTTTTTTTCTCTGTTCTTCATAATTTGACAAGTTTCCAGACTCAACTCATCTTCTCAGGTCTGTTGAGCTCCTCAATTCAATTTTTCAGAATTTTCTTTTTTTGAAATTTAGGCAAAATATACATAACGTAAACTTTACTATTATAAGTTTTTAAATGTATCCTTCAATGGCATTAAGTACATTCAGGGTTGTATAGTCATTCCCATTGTCCGTCTACAGAACTTTATCACTCCACACTGAAACTTTGCACTCATTAAATATCAGTGGTCCACAACTTTTTTCGCATCAGGGACTGGAAGACATTTTCCAGACTGGAACAGGGTGGTTTTGGGATTAGGTTCTCATAAGGAGCATACGGCCTAGATCTGTTGCCTGTGCAGTACTTAGTGGGATTCATGCTCCTACAAGGCTATACTATTCAGGCAGAAGGTGGAGCTCAGGCGATAGCTACTCTGGTGGGGACTCTGGTGTTACAGTTTTCCCATTTCCTCTTTCCCCTGTCCTTAGTAATCACTGTTTTACTTTTTGCATCTGTAAATGTCACAATTCCAATTATCTCATAGAAGTGTAATTATATTTGTCCTTTTGTGTCTGGCTTATTTTGCTTAGCCTGCCTTCGAGGTCCATTCATGTAGTAGCACGTATCAGAATTTTGTTCAGAATTTATTTTTAAAATAATTTCTTTATTGAGGCTACTGGTTAACTTGTCGCAACACAATTTCCTTTACTTCTTTAAATGTGGTTTTCTTTAGTTCTTTGACCATATATATTCAAGGGGTGCTAGAGATTGAACCCTGAGCCTCATGCATGTTGACCATGTGCTATACCACTGAGCTGTGTGCGCCCCAGCTCCTGGTTATGTGAACAGTTGCTCTGAAGCATCTATCTGGTAGCAGTTCAACATCTGGACACACACAGAAAGTGTGTTGACCTTTTTTTCCTCCTGAGGATGAATTATACTTGTTTCTTTGACTGTCTCAATTTTTTTGTTGAAAACTGGGCATTTTGATAATATATTATAGCAATTATAGGTTCTGGATTTTTTTCTTCCTAAAGTTCTTTCTTTTTCTTTTAAAATTTTGAGACAGGGTCTCACTAGGCAGAGTTCAGGGTGACCTCGAACTTCTGCTGATCTCCTGCCTCAGCCTCCCGAGTGCTAGGTGTGAGGCATCGGGCTCGGTGTGAGCCATCGTGCTCGACTAAAGTTGGTTCTTTTTATTTTTTCTTAATTTGACTGGACAAAATCTGTGAATTGTTTCCCCCATGGTGTACAGGCAATGATGTTTCAATCAATTTTTCCTTTTAAAATGTTATTTTTGTTTAGCTTCACAGGGATTACTTTGTGCCCAAGAGCTGGCCACTCAACAGACAGATGAGCTCTGAGCCAGTAAGGCTTCCACTTCTGTTGTCTATTTGTGTGTGTGTGGGGGGGGTAGTTCAAAACTTAGGGAGTTCTGGCTTTTGTCTTGTATTTTTCTTCATGTGCCCAGAGGTTCACAATTAGTCTCTGAGGATGTGTGGAGTTTACCAAAACCCCCTATGGCTGTCTCACTTCCCATTTTTTGTTAACTTTCTGGGTAGCTGCTGGTCAACTGCTTAAGCCAACCAGGACCACAGCAGCAGGCTAGCTGAGCAGAGGTTTTCCCCATGTTGCCCACTAAGTTACTATTGTTACTGACAGTGCCACCAGGCCTGGAATTTTGTCTATGATTTTTCACCACACTGGAAATTGAGCCCACAGCCTTTGTGCTGAGCTACAGCCCCGGCCCCCGGCCCCCCACCTTATGAGCCAGGGTCTGGCTAAGTCAAATCACTCAATTGTCATTTGTCCAGGTCCTGTGTTGGAATGGTTTACCTCCCAGCTCAGGACCTCTCTGGACCTCTCACTGGGGTCTACCACCAGCCATGCACACAGAAAAGAGCACAAGGTGATTCTCCTTAGGTGGTCATTTGCATTCATTAGTGCTACTGTGTTTTAGCTAGGGAGTGAGAGGTGGCATAGGAAAAGATCACGGAACCCTTGATGTCCAGTCTTTTCCTTATTATCAATGGGGGCTTTACATTTTTGCTCATTAAAATGATTGGTGGCAGGGTGTGGTGGCACATGCCTGTAATCCTAGCACTCAGGAGGCTGAAGTAGGAGGATTTCCTCAAGTTTGAGGTGAGCCTGGGCTACACACTGAGTTCAAAGCCAGCCTGAACTACATAGCAAGGCCCAGTCTCAAAAACAAAACCCACAAAGATTGGTGAAGGAAGTGTCAGTCCCCAACAGAAGAAAGCCCTGAACTAGTTAGGTGGGTTCCCAGAGGTGGAAGCAGTCTTTCTCCACTAATCTTGAGGACTTTTCCCCAGAACCATCAACAGGTACTGGCTCTCCCCTGCCTGTTTAGGGAGAAGAGTGGAGGCATCGATTCCCTGCCCACAGATTGCAGCAGCTAGAAGCAAAGAGAAGCAATTTTCCCACTAGATCCTGTATTTCCTTTCTTGGTCCTCTCTAGAACATCTGGCTTACAGTTATTCAACCTGGTGTTTTTGTAACTTAACATTTGATTTCATTTTAGAGAAAGCTACCCTCCTTTGCTATGGATCCCAGAGACAAACATGGGACCTATGTCAGTGTAATCATCAGCCAAAGCCAGTGGTTCCCCTCTCACCCTTCTTGTAGCCTGTACCTTTCTTTGGAGGTGGTCAGGGACTGGTGCTTATCCCTGCTTCAACTATATGAACTCATAAACTTCCTCAGGGGGAGGAAACTGGGTCAGAGGGCTGCAGATTCAGGTCTAGTGCCTTACATGCCCAGACTTTAAAATCCATTAGTGGAAGTATTAAGAAAATCTGAGGTTTTTCCCTTAAGTCTCTAACAAGGGCAAGGTAGCCCCAGTTTATCAGAAGGTTCACAACTTCCTGCATATGGTCAGAGATTTCTCAGAAAGACGGCAAGCTCAGGACTTCAATGACTAGGTGGCTTTCCTCAGGGATGAGGGGGGACTCTGGCCCAGTTATCTTCACGGAACAGAAGAGTTCCTTCTTACCTGTGACTTTTCTTGTTCTTGCTCTAAACCTATTCTGAGGGGCCACCCTACCAGTATGCCTAACCAGCAGATACATTTTTCGGTGGAAACACACAACAGAAACTTAAGTGACTGAGGCTCACCTGTGGGGGTTCCAGAGCACTGGTGGCCTTGCAGAATTTTACCTTGATTTAGCCAATAGGTCAGGGCAACCAAGGCCAACTTTCTATAGCCTCCTTGTCCTTTCTTATTTGAGTTCAGGGGACTGAGCCCCTGCTGAAAGTGGAACAAGAGATTGAGAGGGTGGGTGGGTGGGCATGGGTTCAAATGACAAACTGTAGCTCTTCTACAAATGTGGCGGTTTATTTTAACAAAATGTGAAAGGAGTAAATTTGACTGAAGCTCCGTGCTCATTGGAGTATGTGTCCATCAAATTCTCACTTTGACGAATGAAGGCTGCTTTGTGAACAAAGTGGACAGATAACATGGCAATCTCAGTTCAATAAAGTTTTGGTCAATACATCATTTACCCTCCTCCTGCCTCAGTAACCTCGGAAGTGTAATGGGCTGTGGGATGATCAGACTACTCATGTTCTGTGGCTCTTTGACTTCTCCGTATGAAAAATTTCTGTCCTGTAGTTGCAGGTATAGGCACTATAGGGTTCTAGAGAGGAAACTGGCTTAATGTGTCATAATTTGGTAAGGAAGGGAGAACATAACCTACCCTACCTCTGAAGAAACGCCAGGTCTCCTGGGGACTAAATGATTTTGTATCATCTAGGGTGTGTGTGTGTGTGTGTGTGTGTGTGTGTGTGTGTGTGTGTGTGTGAAAATTTGATTGCAGAAAAGTGTGGAGGAGTAATCTGGTCAGAGATGGGCCAATTCTTACCTACTAGGTAAGCAAATAACTAGCAGCAGGGAAAGTTTCTTCCTTGACTGAGAATTTTCTCCACCTTTCTCTGCCCTTCTTTGAAGGTGTCAAGTGCCTGTACTTTGCACCAGGGAAGCCAGCAGCCCCAACTCCTGGGGTTGGTCAGTGTGCTCCAGCCCCATAGTGTCCACCTGTGATCCAGAACTGCTGAGAAGTCCCGCCACTCCATCTGGACAGGTGCTTTGGAAGAAGGGGAGGTGAAAGTTTTTCCTGTGTGTGAACTACAGAGTTAAGGCTCAAAACTGTAGTTTGTATAAAAGTATTCATACCCTGCTTCTACATCATCTTAGTGATTTCCTCCTCGGGCATCAGTGACAAATACAATTAGCTGCACTGTAGGAACAGGATGCCACACCAGCCCTCATCACCTGCCACTCTTCCTTTAGGAATACCAATGAGGCAATCAGGAGGCTCTTTTCTTGGATAAACTGGCTGTTGAAAATAAGCTCTCTCCACCACTCCTAAGGAGGCCCCTGCTGCTGATTGAGTAGGGACCAGAAAGCCTGGAAGACAGGAGCACCATAACTGGGTCTAGGGGTTTTAAGGTCATGTGGAGTCTTGTGTTCCCTGGAATCCTCGGCACACCAGGAAGGCCCATCCCTGGTGCTGAGAACACAGCTGTCACCAGGCTGCTTTTGGTGGCTATGGGGAGACCTGCCACTTGCACTCAGGGGAGAGGCAGGGCCCAGAGATCAGGAATGGCAGCTGCCAGGACAGCTGCCCTGGAATCAGAGATGGGCAACTCTAGGCACTGTGATTCTCTCCCTCATAACTGTCAGTGGTCCAGGCTTCTAAATGACAACAGTCTTCCAGGTCCTAAAAAGGATTTTTCTTCTCCTTGGCTTGCTCCATTAGTGGTAGAAAGAGCAGTTCCCTCTGGCTGCTTCTCTGCCCCCTCGGCCTGTGGCATTGCCTTGTGGCTCCTGGGTGAGTCAGTCAAGCATCGGCAAGCTGGGTGGTGGTAGGTCAGCTATTGTTCATGTGCACTGAAGCTAACATGAGGTTAAGCCCCCTAAATCAAAAATAATTTGGCCTATCATCTTCTTTCTGCTTCCTAGATCATGGTTTTCCCCCATCTCTGAATTTTCATGGAACCTGCAGTAGATTTCATGCTCTTATCTTTCTTCATGAACACATGCCTTGGTCTGATTCCTCCCTCTCCACTTAAGGATGGACTTGAGGTTTCCCAGGTGCCTTGGCCTCAGCCCTCCTCTGCTGCCTGCGGCTGCGGCTTACGGGGCCAGGGGGCTGACAGGATAGGAGGGGCAGCCCTGCTTTTGTGCAGTAAGACTTCATGGTACATGCCTGTACCCTTCATTGCCTTCTCAGTCCTGTGCAGGAAGGGAAGACTGTCGACACAGTAGGGGTAATAAATACTGAAGGGGTAGTGTGACTGGGGCTTTGTGATCCTATATCCCAAGATGTCATGCATAACCTGAAACACTTGAGAAGAAGCAAAATGCCACTTTGACTCCAGTGCTGGCTCTCCTGTGCCTTCTTATTACAGTGATTTCAGTCATAAGAGGCAGCTCTAGCCCTTTACTCTGGAGACAGGGCAGGGATGGGCAGGAAGCTCTTCCTATGTGGAAGGGGAATCCATTGTGGAGAGGATCCGTACAATTTCTGCCCGCTGAGTGGGTGAGATGTGCTGGGTCATATGGACGATGGAATCCATGGCAACTTCTGGATTGGCTTGTACCAAGCTGGAGAGGAAGATTGGGAATGGTGAAGAAAAGAGAAGCAGAAGCATCTCGATTGGGGCAGCTTAAGAACTGCCCAGTAATCATGCTAACACTGCCCACTGCAGATGGCATCACTGCCTCACCTCCCTTCCTTTCCTGCACTAAAAACATCCCTAGCAGTCAAAATAGTATAAAGTGAACAGCAGAACATTTTGCTATGTCAGAAGGAAAACAAATAAGACAAAACTTCACAAAAACAACAGGGTTATTGATAATGGAGCCTGAATGAAAAGAGACCCCACTAGCTAAATGTGGGGCAATTTGGCATTAAAATAAGAACACTAATTATAAATTAGTGAAAAAACAAATTCACCAGTTCTCACCAATAATGAATATGAATATATATATATATATATATATATATATATATATATATATGAATGGGGATAAAGGACTTTTGCTTATAGAATTTGAGTGGTGACTGACAATTGGAGAGGCAGGGTGGAGTTGCAAAGTTATCATTTTGCAACCTCACTGTAAGGACTGGTTCAGGTAACAATAAGTGGATATTAAATCTAAGAGAAAATACTGATGGAGAATTAGTTCATGAACTTAATTCTTTCCACAATTCTGGTCCCAAGGACCAAATTGGATGAGAACTGAATCAAATTTCCCCATAAGGTCAACATTGAACCTAGCCATTGAATTTGATTCTGTTCTCATCTAATTTGGTTTGGGACTAGAACTATGGTGAACCGAGGCACCACTGCATTTACATGGCCTTAAAGTATCTTCCCACAGACCACTCATTAGATGCAAGGGGGAGAAATTGAGTAACATCTTGATGGGCAGATGAATATCTGTACCTCCAGATGGTGTACTCTGTGAAAGCCACATCATCATATAACATATAACCCAAATGGAATCATGAGGAAACATCAGACAACTTCAAAATGAGCAATGTTCTATAAATTGTTTTTTTGTGATGCTGGGGTAATTGAACCCTGTGGCCTTCTTTATGTTAGATAAGGGGTCTACCACTGAGCTATACTCTCAAGTAGATTGTTTGTTTATTTATTTATTTATTTTTAAGACAGGGTTTTGCTTTGTAGTTCAGGCTGGCCCTGACCTCACTATATAGCCCAGGCTGGCCTTGAATTTGCAGTGATCCTCCTACCTCAGCCTCCCAAGTGCTGGGATTAACAGGTGTGTGCCACCATGCCCAGATTCAGGTAGACTGTAGATAAAAGCTTTTAGTCAATGTTCAATATACTGAAGTTGATTATCTTTCTATGGCTATATATGAGAATATGCCTTTTCTTAGTGAGCATAGAAATGATAAAGCAAACAGGGTAAAATGTAAATAGGTAAATCTAGGTACAGATATATAGTGGTGTTCTTTGTACTGTTTTTGGGTTGGTAACTTCTCCATAAGTGAAATATTTCCAAATAGTATTATTAAAAACACCCCAGCCATGCTCCTAGAAAGCTACCACACAATCAGCTTTCCTCCCTCTCAGAACTGTTCATCTGGTTTGAGCATCTATATTCAGAACTAATAAGTAGGCACTGTGAGCTAAATCTTCATCAAGCTGAGATGACTAAGTACCCAGTAGCGAAGAAATAATTGTGCCCCGGGGCTATATTTGTATCTATATGTCAACTACAGCAGTCTCAGACAGCAAGAGACCATGGAGATGGGGGGCATCATCTTATGATCTCTTCTGAACTTTTTATTTCAAAGAAATGAGCTCCACTAGCCTAGAGGAGTCCCCTCCTGCTGCTGGTCTCACCTGCGGATCTGCTTGAGGACGTAGTCTCTGCTGATGTATTTGATGTTCTCCTCGACTACTGAGCGAACACCATCTTCCTCTGTCAGCTGCTTTTCCAGCCACTCCACCAGATCTTTATTATTGTCCCAAACGTAGGCCTGCAAACAGATGACTCTGGGTCAGACACCAGGGGTCAGGCCAGGCCTGGACACTTAACTACTCTGGATCTGGAATGTTCACTCCTAAAGCTTTTTCATTTAAAGACACTGTTTCCAAACTTCCTCTCTTGTTGGTGTTGGAGGAGGAGGAGACAGGCCCTCCCCTCATCTTCCTCCCTGCCTTCTGAGCTGCCCAGATGCATATTCAGAGCCTCCACCTGGGCTCTCCTAGGGTATCAGTTTTCATACTGGACTCTGTCCTCTTAGACCCATTTCACAAAGGCTAAAAGAGTTTAGTAACCTGACAAGTTTGAGACAAACAGGTAAGAGCCTACATTACTTAGTAAAGTATGCCTCAGAGGGAAGGGCTTTTTATGTGTATTTGCTTTCAGAGGAATTGAGAGATCATTTCCAAAGTGTGAGTCTCCAGGCCCAACAAGGCCTTGAACTGTGCTGTGGGCCAGGCTGTGGCAGCTTTCTGTGGTCAAGCTAACCCTAAGCTTTTAGTGAGATACAGAGGGGAATGATGTGAGGCAAGCCTCGCTGCTACCACAGAACACCAGGGCAGAAACCTACCTTGTATTATTAGCTATGTGGGTATGCAAAAGGGCTACAGAGTCTACAACCCTGGAGGCCTCATACCTCTTGCCTCCTGTTTTTCAAGATCATTTAACTGAGTATTTCCTAGGTAGCTGACTACATAATAATTCAGGAGTGTGTTAGAAGCCTAATAGCCTTCTCCTTGCTCTCTTCTCCTCTCATTTTCTTTACAAATCATTTAGGAATCATTTTGTTAATGGTTTCCGGAAAACCAAGTACCACCATTAGGGCTCATTCATATTTATGTCATTTTGTTTGGGTAATTAAACACAAAGCTCGTCATTTAAAGGTGTGCTATCCTTCTCTGTTATCACTAACGAAGTCAGAGTCAGAATGACAATGAGTTTGGTGCTGTAATTTAATAGGTGGGTTCACTGGGAACTCTGAGGCTTGCAGTGTGGTTACAGGAAACCCAGATACAGGCAATGGCACAAAAGCCACAGCTGCAGCTACAGGGCCTGCAAAGGCACAGACGCAATGTTCTCACATTATCTCAGAGTCTTCCCAAAGTGAGGAACTGGGTACAGGGCTGTTTTCCAACCTAGTTCATTCCTTGGAAAATACGGTTTCTTTTCAGACTCTCACTTCCCACCCGTCTTAGCTGGTCAGTTAGCTGTAACTGGTTATTTGCTTTGTGTAATTTCACTGACTTCCACATTTCTGAAACCCTTATGGAGCCCTTTACTTGTGAAGGGTGCTATGCCCAAGACTAACATCCCAAGGGCTCAAGGGCAGGAAGATGCTTTTGCTCCTAGGAAGTGCCTCCTGTTGACAAGGAGGACGGAAGCAGCACTGTTTTTCCTGTTCAATATGTGGTGGTCCTAACTCACTCATTCGGTCCAGTTTATGGATATACCTGGACACAAGACATTTTAATTTCTATCTCCATCACTTCTCCATGGTTTGAGAACTTACACCTTCCCCAATTTAGGAAGATCTGGAGAGAGGGAAAAAATAATAAAACAATGTTTCTTGTGTGTCAGAATGCAAAAGAAAAAAAAAACCCAACTAGATTTACACAAGAATCCCAAAGCCTTTAGGAGAATATTTAATACTCTTATTAATCATTTTTAATCCGTTTGCTTTTAATTAAGAAACAGCATGATGCTTTCCTATCAACATATGCCAGGGAGCAGATTAATTGTGGCTTAAGATAACTCTCCTTGATTGGTGTAATGTATTAGCTAACGAGATGCCTGCTTCTAACTACGTTCAGATACTACACTGGAAAGCCAGCTACCCTCTAGAGAAAACTCTTCTTCCTTCCCCTCCTGCAGCCACAAAGTATGCTACGTGTTTAAATTAAACATTTAAAAAATATCCCAGACAAGATTAGAGCAACACATTCCAAGTTTGATAGCTGCTTGAAAATATGGGCTCTCTACATAAAAGATCTGCTATTTACTCAAAGCAAAACTTGATGGCAGCCACCAAGCCCAAACCCAATCAAGTGTTGATCGAAGCCCAGAGCACATGAAAGGGATCAAGTCCTAATCAACTGCATTTTTAGCAAAAGTAAATAAACGTATGCACCCACAGTGCCCCTGGTTCTTCCCAACAGATCTAGGAGGGGTGAATAATACTGTTGTGAGTTGATTTGTTCTACCTGGGAAAAGCAAGTTGCCTGCCACCCTTAGAACGGTTGTTAAGACTCATCATTCCAGCCATCCACAAGGACAGGCCAACTCTGTTCCCAGGAAAAGAGCCATTATCATTTTCTTCCTTAGATTTATGAAAATGTGGTGATGAGTGCCAGTATTCCAATGTGGATTTTATTTATTTTTTGTTTTCTGAGATAGGGTCTCACTATGTAGTTCAGGTTGGCCTTGAACTCATTATGTAGCCTGGGCTGGCCTTAAACTCATGGGAGTCCTCCTGCCTCTGCCTCCGAGTGCTGGGATTATAGGCGTGTGCCACCACACCTAGCATCCAATGTGGATTTTAAAGAAGTATGAGTGCTAGGCTCACCTTGTGACAGGCCTGGGCCTGTCACCTGCACGACACTCATCCCAACCAGAGCCCCAGATACTGGCACTCTGCCACTGAGCATACCCCCAGACCTTTTAATTTTTTTATTTTGAGACAATTCCCCAGGCTGGCCTTGAACTAGCAATCCTCCTGTCTCAGCTTCCTAAGTAGCTGGGATTATGGGTATGCACCACAGTACCTGGCCTTCAACAGACACTTTATACCAATAAAATATCAATAATTAAACACCACAACACACAGTCTGCCCTACCATATGTTTTCTTTCTTTCTTTGGTACCAGGAATTGAACTCAGGACCTTGTGCTTACAAAGCAGGCAGTGGCACCACTGAGTTAAATCCCTGGCCCACCATGTTTTCAATAGACATTTTCTCTCTGCATCAACGGATAAATATCTCAGGTACCACTTGGCCTCACTAACTGTATGCAGTAATTAGTCTATCTTACAAAATCGAAATGAGCTGTTGGAAAAGTTTTATTACTTGCCAGATGTAGTGGCGCATGCCTGTAATTTCAGTGCTCTTGTCTGTTTGTTTTGTTTTTTGGTACTGGGGATCGATAATCTCAGTGCTCTTGAGAGGCTGAGGCAGGAGGAAAACAAATTCAAGCCCAGCCTGGGCAACTTGGAGAGACCCTGTCTCAAAATAAAAAATAAAAAGGAGCTGGGGATTCAATCCCTGGTACCAAAAAAAAAAAAAAAAAAGGAGCTGGGGATATAGCTCAGTGTGAAGACCCTGGGTTCAATCCTTAGTGCCACCAAAAAAAAAAAAAGTTTTATTACTAACATAGCAGAAAGCTGTTAAGCTCTCCTTGGGCAAAGATACAGCAGAGCCAGGTAGTAACCAGGGCACAACTCATCCCTGCTGTGAGCCCTGATTACCCTTCCCTACAAATAACACACCTTGTGACCTGTCTGGGGAGGTTCCTGCCAGTTCTGACTTTGAGTTCAAGAGCAGCCTAGTCCAGTGAGGTAAGGGTGGGATGACACACACATCCTGTAATAAATGCATATTTCAGGAAGGTGTTTTCAATACACTGTATTACACTTACAAGGCTAAGACTTACTGAACAGAAGCTTTGGAAGCAGTGTGATTTTTTTTCAGAGGATTTGGAATAAAACAGCAAAAGGCTATATAAACCTTAGTGGTTTTGGAACCCCATTTCCTGGAAGCCACCCCACCTCAGTCCCAGGCCAACAGTAAGGTAGAGCAATGCTTTCCAAGTTCTGTCTTCCCTCCTCCTTCCCTGGCCCTATATAAGAAGTTTGGTGCATGAGACTTGGCTGCGGGTAGTAGCTTGAGGCCAGTGGAGATCAAGTGACTCCATCAGTGGTGCTTTTTCTTCTATTATTCTCACAAGGACCTCCAATGGAACATTCATTCCATTGGGGAAAGTGAGTAGTTGGCATCTGGACACTAAGAATGCATTATGGCACCAGGCTGTGGGAACATTAGAATAAGCCATATCAAATATTCACTGAATGTCTCCAGTGCTCAGGAGCCAACCTCCTGCCCATCATGAAGTCACATACCTTCAACTCTTAGTCTATGTTGTTATTTTTAAATTTCTAACATGGTGGGGCCGGGGATTTAGCTCAGTGATTTCGCCGCCTGCTGCGCAAGTGCAAGGACCGGAGTTCGATCTCCGGTACCAAAAAAAAAAAAAAAAATTTTCTAACATGGTGTACTGAGGGAACTGCTCCACATTTACATAGTGTTATCGAAACTCACTGAATCCTGTAACATTATAAACATCACTCCCATTTTACATATGGAGAAATGGAGACACAAATAACATGCCCAGATCTTAGTAAATGGCAAAACTATGGTCCCAAAAGTTAATCCACATTCTTCTCATTGTTCCATGCAGAATCCTAATCTCAATTTCTACTACTGGGGTCGGGAGGGAGGTGAAGATCAATGAGCCTGTTTAAAAAAACCATGTCTCAAATTGTGAAGCTAAGAATCAAGACAGAAAACATGCTCATGATACAAATGTGTGCCATGTTCTTATGATCCAATTTAAACTACAATTCTTGTTATATTTTTCAGGCAGCTATAATGATGCTTTGCTTCTGCCTGCAGTGAAACTATGACCCATAAACCCTACTATTTCCTACAGTAGGACCATCCCAGTGGATTCAAACAGAAATTCTGTAACTCATGTTAACAGATACTTCTGAAGGAAACAGAAGAATTATATTCCTCAATTATATAACATTCCAGGGTCAATTTCTGTCCTAGAATCTCTTTTTTTCAGGAATAAAACTAAAAAAAAACAAATAAAAAAAAGAACAAAATAAGATTAAAAAAACCAAAAAACACAGCATGGCTGGTAGAGGCTTAACACTACATGGCTTTCCCTACCAGTAACCACAGTAAGGATTAGAGGGTCATTTCTTGGTGGGAAGGCAGGGTCTAGACTCTGCCAGTCTTTGCACTTGAGTTTCAAAGCATACAACATCTGTCATTTTTTGAAGAACAATAACAAAAAAGGTGGTTTTAAGCCATTTCCTAACACCAAGCAGTTCCACATCAGCCCTTCAGAGGCAGCACAGACAGCTTCTGAACACTGCTACACTCTTCTCTCAAGGACACTACAGATTTTATCACCTCCCATTCCACCCCACTAAACTAGGTTCTGCTGAGCCTGCAGAATTTGGAAGGTTTCAAAGCCACATGCCCTGACTTCATAGATCTTCCATCCTTACTTCCTCTGTGTGCCCTGGGATGAAAAGTTGATGAGAACGCTGTCTTCTGAACACAGAGGCAAGGCAAATAGTCCCAATTCTTGTACATAGCTGGTCCCCAGTGCTTGGGCAGCCTCTTCCTGAACTATGGGGCTGGGGCTGTCTTCTGTATTTGAGTTCTAGCCAGAAGCCTGTGCACATGCAGTCAACTGTTCTCCCCAGTGACAAGAGATAGCAATGACCTATTCAGATACACTGTCCCCTGGGAGCAGGATGCTAAGGAGCAAGTGAGGGACCTATCATTTCATGCTTGGAGAGAAGCTATTCCTTCCTCTCATCCTTTTGCCTACTGAGGCTATGCATGTCCATTAGTGACTAATGTGGTAGGAAGTGGTGCAGGCCTCTCCTGCCCCCCACCCCCTACTACGCACACATTCCCTTTACCTATCTGGCCACTGTTAACTGAAGAACAACCTCTTATTTTATACTTGCGTGACTTTCAATGCCAACTTCCACTAGAAGCTGCCAGTAGCCACTGACAAAACTGTCTCTCTCAATTATGATGCCACAGACTGACCTTAACCTGAACCAAATGTTAGAAAAGGCTGCACTCACCTGCTGCACATCTGAAATATTTATCCAAAGAAGCGTCTCAGTTGTGAAGAAATGGGCAGACTTAACAAAAAGGTGACTGTTAGAAGCATCCACTTCAGTGCCTTTAAAAATTTTTTTAATTTTTTTTTTTTTAGTGCCTTTAAAATTGATGGTGAATCTTGGGGTTTCTTGCTGAGAACTATTAGAGAAGCCAGGCAACACTTTCCTGGAAGAGGCTGGTGTGCCCCTCTTAATAGACCAGGACCCTACAAGCCACTGCCAGCCAGCCCTTTACCAGTATTCTAACCTGGCAGTCACTAAAGGATTTGATCAGAATGACAAATATATTTTCAACACATATAACCAATATTCTGACAAAATATACATAACATGTATGATTTAATCCATATATTAGCTATTAATAAGGTTAATTTCTTTTCTTTTGCCATGGTGGTGGGTACATGCCAGGCAAACACCCTGACACAGAACTACCTCCCTATCCACAACCTTCTTTTTCTTAAAAATGTGTAGAACTACGGGCCGGGGATGTAGCTCAGTGGTATCGCCACCTGCCTTGCAAGCATAAGGGCCCAAGTTTGATTCTCGGTACCAAAAAAAAAGTGTAGAACTAAAGGTTCCAGCTTTTTCTCCTAATCCTCCCATGTACTCTCTTGTGCAGTCCACTATGACAGGGCAATGCACATGCCCTTGCTACATCCACCTGTGAGGAAAGAGCACCAGGAACAGCACCTCAGTGAGGTCACTGCTGCAAGGCATGAACATTTTCCATGAGATCACCCTAAGATAGTTTCCTGCAAACAGGCTGGATATTTCCTTCCAGATGACTTGAAATTGGATCTTTAGTTGTTGTAGCATCTCCTGCCTACATTACTCCCACATCCTTAGCGTCCTGCTTCTACCTCCTTCAATTCTGTCTTCTGTAGCTCCCCAAGTGGTATTTTAAAAATGTATATAAAAAAATAGATATCAGAGCATGTCACTCTGCTGCTCAGAATCCTCAGTGGCCTCTTGTAGATCTCAGGACAAAGTTCAGACTCACCAACAGCTTACAAGGCCTTGTGTGATCAGGTCCCCTACCCCCACCTTCCTATCTGGCACCCAATCTCTGAGTCACAATGAAACGTGCAGTTCCTTGGAAGCACGCTCCTTTGGTTATCAGGTGTGGGATCATACTATTGCTTCTGCCTGGACTCTGTCCCACTTCCAGTCCAACCTTTCTTATGGTTCACTCTAACTTTGCTTTTAAGTCTCTACTGAGACAGCACTTCCTCCCAAAGTCTTCCCAGACCCTCCCACTTCTCTAACGTTGGGTGTTGGCTCTCAGACTACACTCTGTGCTGTCTTTAATGCAGGGCCTCTGACTCTTCTTGTCTCCCCACTGAGATGAATGGACAAAACAATACCTGCCTCTTTCACTACCATGTCCCCATGTCTTAGTACAGCGTCTGGTATAAGCATTCAAAATAGTTTGCTGAATGACTCACAAGCTGAAAACATGTCTGCCCACCTCTACTGACAAGATGTCATGTTACTGGAGTGTGTGTATGAGGAAGAAGGCTTAGGCTCCTAGGTCCCCTTTCCACTCAATGGAAAAGATGTCACTCAATGTAACCCTCAGGTAGGAATGAAGAGCACAGCATGAAGGTATCCCACCTACCTTCACTGTTCCTTCCACTTCCACAAACCAGCGCCTCAACATGGCCTGGATCTGGCCATCAGTCAGCTCAGGGTTAGCATTGTGGATTTTCTTCTTGACCAGGTCCTCCAGCAGGAGACGCCTCAGCCGCCAGTAGAAGAAGGTGCGGGATGTTTTCCAGTCCAGGATGTCCTACACATAGATTAAGAATAAATTTAGTTATACAAGCCCCAATCCCTGCTCAGCATTCAATCTAGAGGAATCCTACAGGCATAAAAACTTACTCCCTAGGGCCGGGGATTTAGCTCAGTGGTTTCGCCACCTGCTGCGCAAGCTCAAGGACCCAAGTTCGATCCCCAGCACCAAAAAAAAAAAAAAAACACCAAAAAAACCTTATTCCCTAGGTAAGAGCTGACAGTGAGTCTGGGCACCTACAGGGGGCTGGGTATGGTGGTGCACACCTGTAATCCCAGTACTTGGGAGGCTGAAGCAGGAGGATCACCACGAGTTTGAGGCCAGCCTGAACTACATAGTGAGACCTTGTCTCAAAAAAACAAAAACCACCGCCCTCAAAAAACAAAAACAAAAAAGTACCTATAGGGGTCTACTAGGACAGAACCATAGCCCACATGCTCTGCTGACTGTGTGTGTAGCCATGGGCCTGGCGAATGCTAACCCTGCCCATGACTAAGATGTTCTGAGGAAGAGACTGAATTCCCAAGTAGCCACAGATGGAAGAGCTGGTTTTGAGTAGATGGCTGAAACAACTTGCATGCAGAGCAAAGGTGAATCAGCTGCTCCTGGAGCCTTGAGACTCTCTGAGGATCACATGAGCAGCTGTTCCCAATGAAGGCTCACATGACTCATTTTACCACCAATGAAATGAAGCTTGTATCCTGGAGTCCAAGAGACCTAAATCATACATTGTTTTAGGATAATAATGGATATAGAAAAACGAAGTCTTGAAAAAGTTGGAAATGAATCTGCACAAGCTGTTTTAATCTGGCTCCAACAGCTCCCTGCCTGTAAGCCTATGTGCACGACGCACTCACTTGCAAGTCTCTGACAAGCCAGGAGAGGTAACAACCATTGTACTTACATTAATAACACCCTTCTCCTGCATCCGGCCTGGTGTGTCGTGCAAGTCAGCAAACTGCACGGCTACCTGATGGTAAATGGGAATTAGGAATTCCTCCCGCTCCTTCAGCTTGTTCTCCAGCTCCTTCCGCTCCACTGGGCTTAGCTCTGGGGTGCCTGCAATTAGATAGACCTGCCTGTCACACTCTGTGGTGACCAAGAATCTCTACATGGAGCAGCCACAGTCCTGGGAAGCTCAACACCACCCCACCCCCTTCACTCTGGAGCCTGACTCTCCATGGTCTTCACTACCTCTTTGCTGCATAACAGGAATCTACAAGATGCCAGTCCTGATCTTATTTTGTTTGCCACAGGGAACCCACATGTCCTTTTTTTCCCTGAGGAAGTCACAAGTTTGAAAGCGTGATGGCAGCTCTGCTTCCCAGGCTTCTCCTGACCAGTTACCATCACGTAGAGGCCTGCACCTCTTATCAGACTGCTAACAGCCAGGACCCTCCTTCCCCACAAGAGGCCAGGGCAGGCACACTAACACCATGCCCCTCCCCACTGACCAGGTTTAGAGGGGCCAGACCATTCCAATGTCGAATGTGTTCTCTTGTGTTCTGAGCACAAACCAGCAGCTCTAGTTTCTCCATGTCCACACGAGTTACCTGCCAAACTGGTAAGCACCTAATAACTCCTAAACTTGTAAGCTATAGTATCTCACAGCTTCTGATCTCAGGTTTGGATACTCTTAACCTCAAATTAGTAGAATCCAATCTAATTAGAGCCAGATCTATATGTCTCAAGTTAGCTTAGTAGATTATAGCCCCTGGTTTTCCAGCTGGCCTGCTACTGACAGCCAACCCTGACCAGAGTGACAAGACATTCTAGTTCTTGGGCTAAAAGAAGAGGAAGAGAAAAAAATAGTTCACAAGCCCTATTTGGATCATTGAGCATATAAATACATAGTACCCTCACTTAACAGAAAGGACACTTTAGAATTCCTTATAGCAAGGAGGGCCTCCTCTCCCAATCAATAGTGTCCTAGTACAGGTGTTGCTATGTTGTGTTTTTCTTCCTAATTACTTTCAGAATGGGATCTGCAATCAATACGGAAAATTTAGCTGCCTGCCTAGTAAGGAGTAAGTCTAGCTGAAAGAGCAATAAGTGACAGCCCCTGGTGTTGGGGACAACCTGAAGTTCTTTGTCACCAAACCTGACAAATACAGGAGCACAAGTGATGGGATAGAGAAGAGAAAGGTCTATTTCAAGCGTGCCTGTCTGGGAACAGGCCTTGTTTTTTTATGCCACTATGAATCATATGCCATAAATAGCCTTGGGCTGCTGAGTGAGCTATATTACATAAACACATGTTAACAGAACAGGGACATAACTATTATAGCTAGTTTCATTTTTATGAGTTTTTTTGGATACCCAATTCCACCTTTTTTTCTTTAAACTCATCTCTATTTTATAAGTGTGGTGAAGAGTGCTAATGAACATCTTTTCTTGGGCTGTCACACAGAGGGCAATCACTGACCTGCTGCCTTAGGCTCCTGATGCCTCAGCAGCCTTCTTTCCAAAACAGGTGAACAACATGATCACACTGGGCCTCATATCAGGGGTGACACCATGGCCCTTGTATTCTACTATGGCCCTGCCTGGAGACCTAATGGGAGGAGGGCTGTCAGGTATCTTCTGGCATGAGACTTTCTTAGATAGCATGTCCTTGATACAGAAGCTAATGCTCTTCCTTCACCACTGAAAGGAACCAAGCAAGACTTTGTAGAAAACATTTGATTCCAACACTGTAGATAGAGGGACTATAAGATGAGTGTGGGAACATGCAACAGAAATCAAGGAAACAGTTGGTGGGGACATGTTAGAAGGTGTCTGAATGTGTTCCGACTGGCCAAATCTGAAACAACTTGAGCACCAAAACAAATTACTTATTAGAATATTTATGGAATAAAATAAGAATCTATCTTGATATAAATAATAGGGGAGAAGAGAAGAGGAAAGCTCTCCTCACAGCAGAAAGAAAATTACTATTTTATAACCATCATATTAACTGATTCTGCCAAGAATCATCAATGGATGTTAAAACTAGTGGGTGAGTCTGATGAGGAACAGAATATTACAGTCTTAAAAGTATCTCTTTACAAATCAATTAATTACAAAGGGGAACAGGGCAACTTTATAGTGGATTAACCTAGTAAACAAAACCTTAAACAAGTAATGAAAGTTACCATCCCTGGAATAGGACTGGCATCATGTGCTTCCTGGTGTGAGGTGCCAAGGACAGAACAACACTCCTGCAATATCCTTGCCAAACACACAAGATCTGAATCTAACCATGGGGAAATGTAAAACAAATGTAAACTGAGGAATATGCTACAAAAGCAGCCTGTACTCTTCAAAAAAAGACCATGAGAGACAAAGGCTGAAGAATTATCCCAGATTTAAGGAGACTAAAAATACATGACAATGAATTGCAATGTGTGGTTTGGGATTAGATTTTAGGTCCAAAGAGAAAAAAGAAAAAGCTATGAAGGCCATTACTGGGACAATGGTAAAATTGTAATATGAATCGTGCATTAGACAATGGTATTACATCAATGCATATAGTTCCTGATTTTGATAAATGTATGGTGGTTATATGAGAGAAAGTCTATGTTCTTAAAAACACATGAAATCATGAAATATTTATGGATAAAGGAGTATGCTATCTACAGATTACTCTAATAGTTCAAAGAAAATTTGTATGGGCATTAAGTGAGCAAGAATAAACATACAAAAAAAAAAAAAGAATGAGCATACACAAATAGTGAAGCAAATGAACAGAATGTTAACAGTAGGTGAATTTAAAAAAAAACCATCAGCAGTTCTTTGTAGTATTCTTGTAACTTCTCTGTGAAATTATCAAATAAAATTAGCCAAACTAAAAGCTTTTCTTGGTTATCTAACACATATAATCAATAATCAAAAGTAGTATTTTTGAACTTATTTTTAAAATTATATACTAATTTTAAAATTTTTAATTTTTTTTTTGGTACTGGGGATGGAACTCAGGACCTTGTGTTTGCTAACCAGGCGGTGGCACCACTGAGCTAAATCCCTGGCCCTAGTTTTTGTTGGTTTTTTTTGGTACCGGGGATCAAACTTGGGTCCTGCTGGTTGCATAGCAGGCAGTGAAACCACTGAGCTAAATTCGGGGCCCTAATTTTTGTTTTTTTGAGACAGGGTCTTGCTATGTAGTTCAGGCTGGCCTTGAACTCACTAAGTAGCCTAGACTGATCTTGAACACACAGGTGATCCTGCCTCAGCCTCCTGAGTGCTGGGATTATAGGCTTGCATCACCACACCTGGCTTCAAAGCTAGTATTCAGACCTGGATGCCATTCTATGTGCTTTAAATCTCTTAACTCATTTAATCTTCAAAACAACCTTATGAGGTTGGTATTCTTATTATTTCTACCTCATAGCTGAGGAATCTGAGGCACTGAGAATTTACAAAACTTGTCAAGGTCACAAAACAAGACAATAACAAAGAGAGTTTGTTCCCTGAAGTTTTTAAACACTGTGTTATGTTTCTTCTTGCTTAGTAGGGGCAGTAGGTATCCCTTTCATTTCTGAAAAGGGCAAGTGATGATGGCAGATTCCTGGCTGACAGAGCTGAAGTTCCATTGTAGTCCCATTCCATAACTAAGACCAGGCCAATGTCTCCAATGATTCCTACCCCTTCTGTAGGTGAGATGTGATTTTGATAGCTAAGATTTAAGAGTAACTTCTTCTTACTGCGAGATCAAGAACTAATATGACAGCCATTTCAACAGTCTCTCTCTGGTTGAACAACCAACATCACACTTGAATGCACATATACATATATGTGGACCACATTTTTTTTTTTTTTTGGTACCGGGGATTGAACTCAGGTCCTTGTGCTTTCGAGGCAGGCAGCGGAACCACTGAGCTAAATCCCCAGCTCTTGTGGACCACATATAACACACCATTTATAGCATTTACTGTATGTCAGGCACTGCACTCAAATCTTTCAGGATCACACAGCTCATTAGTCACCATGCACAATTCAGAGATAGGTCTGGCCAACTGTTAATACTGCTGCCAGGCCAACTATCTCAAAGTTACTGAGTGCTTTCCAAGTTGCTTCACAGACATTATCTCTGATCCTAGTAAGAACCTAACCTTACAGGCAAGGTATCTATTTTATAAACAAGAAAGCAGAGACTCTGAAATGTCAAGCAACTTTCCCAATGGTATCTAGCTCTTAAGTAGCAAAGTCAGGATTTACACTTGGATCTAGCTGCCTTCAAAGCCTGTGTCCTTTCTCATTAAATGGTGTGGTAGGTGGTCAAAGCAGTTATCCCTATAGTAACCACAGAAGGGAGACCTGCTGGAGAGTTGGTTTTGATAGCAAGGGATTAAGAGCAAGGTTGGCATAGGGTGCAGAAGGAGGATATAAGGGCTGAGGAAGAGCTTCTGAAATAAGTCTTTGGCTTGACCATGTTGGAGGGACAGAGGAGGCTGGTTCCTGAACTAACAAAGGTCTCACCTACCCAGTCAAGCTCTTTTAGAGCTTTGAAAGAATAACACTTATAATGCTCTGGCCCTCCTGAGGCTAGGAAGTTCACAGAGCCTTCCCCCAAAGACCACTGTGTTTGATTTCTTCAGTGATGTCTCTGATCACAGTTAAAGACCCATGTCAAAAAAGGCAGCCTAGCAAAGGAAAGACAGAAGCCAAAAATGTGTTTCAAAATGCACAGAAAAAAGCCATGTGTACTTTACTTTAGGGAAAAACTGGTTTTTAAATTTTTATTTTCTAAAAATAAAAGGCTGCTCTTAAGCTAGTCATACCCGTGTGTTGCACATGGAAGGCCCTTCTCTTCTTGTACAGCAAAGCAGCCAGCCCCAGTAATGATTTAGGGGAGATTAACAAATATGTCAATGTCTATTTTCTGCTTAATTTAAAAGCAGCATCTATAAAGATTTTTGACTTCTGAACCCTGTTCTCCTGAAAGAAAGAAGGTAAGAATGAGGAGGGGGATAAAGAGTGATTATCCTATCATTGATCGTTTGTCAGGAGCATTTCTTATTCACTGGACTATTGTAAAAAGCTAAGCTCTCGATCAATCCTGTAAGCTCCCTGTACAATTAAGTATCTTGGAATGGTTTTCTTTCTTTTCTAGCCAGATTGCAGGGCCTCGGGGTTTTTAGGAAAGCAAGTCACTGTGTATTCGTGTGTGAGTGTGTTTAAGAATATGCTACACAGAAGTCATTCTTGTCTAGAACCAGACTTTAGGCAAGGCTGAAACGAGCGAAGAAATGTGGTTGCTCCCATCCCTTCCTCCCCAAAATAAAAAGTCTCCATGAAATCCTAAAAATGTTATAATTAGAAAATGTTAAACACAGAAGTAGCTCTACTCTGATCCAATATGAAGAACTAACATTATTGAGATGTTACTATGTACTGGCACTGTTTAAGTACTTTTCATCTCATTTAATCATCCCATCAATTCTAAAAGATCACTACCCTACAGATGCGGAAACAGGCACAAAAGTTAAATAACTTGCTCAAGGGCACAAAGCCAGGAAATGTAAAGCCAACACTTTGGCCTGAGTAGTCTAGTCTAAGAGGGAAGAGACCTTAAAACACCTTAAAACAACCCACAGCTTAGTGGGTGTGCCCAGGAGCTAGGACACAATGCAAAGCCACATCTCTCCTCTGTGGGGTCAAAGCTGGAGAGAAACGCCTGGACAAACAGCCGATTTCCCTAACAGGAAGTGTTTTTATCAGTGTGACAGCAAAGGAAGCCAAGCAGAGGCAGCCCTACCCTGTGTAGCAGATCACCTCCTAAGGAGCAGGATTTGGGGAATGTGAAGTCTGAAACCCTAGAATAAAAACTGAACTGGTAGACTAAAAGTTTTTAGCACCAGGTGACCTTGCAGAAATCCTCCTTTTTGAGCTCAGTTTCTCATTTAATGTAATAGTTCTCATCTGGCAAACAGGGAAAACATTTTGTTAAAAAAAAAAAAAGCAATATTAAAGTGTGTTTTTGAAACATTTTAAACTTTTAAGTTACACTAAGAACCCTGTGTAAATTTAAACCCAATTTTAACTTTCATGAGTCCTTCCTTTCCTTCCCTTAAAAAAGGATTTGCTTTGATTGGTTTAATACTTATGATGCTAGCTATCAGAGCTACACCACCCTCCCCACAAAGCTTCTGAGTATCAGATATTAAAACATACACTCATACTTCAACTTTGAGACTGAAAAATCAGCATAAAAGAGACTGGAATCTTATTAAGATTCAAAAGTACAAATGTAAGTAGCTGTTTAAAAGATCTATGTAATCGCATTTTCTATGTTGAAAGAAATTTTTCTATAAAGATAGTAAAGATAGAATGGGGGAAAAAATCCTGCAAAACTATTTCTATATCCATAACAGGTGTGCCTTTCTTTATACAAAAGCATTCTTAAAAAACTGTGTAAATCAGATCCTGTTTTAAATGCCTTAAGGGAGCTATTTAGAAGGAACCCTGCAGTGAATCCTTTGGTAAAGCAAATAATCCTTTTGTAATGGGAATAATTTCTTCCAATGTATCTAGTTTTTTTAAAATCCCATTTTCATATATCTGCTTTTCTTCAAAGGGGGCCATACCTATCTAAATACAACTGTATTTGCATACTGATTTTTACAGCAATCTTCCCAAGGGAGTTTAACCCTAAAGTTCCTTGGAATAGTGTTAGTGTTGTGTTGTTCATATTTTAAAAATTATTACAGTAAACCTGGAGATTTCTAAATAGGAATAAAAAATGTATTTTTTCTCCTTTAGTCCTGTCCCCCTGTCTCCTCATGCAAATATCCATAGGACTCAGGGAACAGCATAGAATTCCCTCAATTCTAGTAGAGATATTCCTATGGAGCCTTCTATTATTCTCCTTCCCTAATTTGCTGACAGGTCAGGATTCAGGGACCTAGGTCAACTAAGACCAAGTGGGGAAGAGGGTCTCAGGGGGAGACTTAGTTTCCCTCTAACGAAAGGCCTGCCAAGTCCCCTGGCCTAACAGAATTGTGAATCACTGCTTCCTGGGAAGGGTTGTTTTTATAAATACAATCAGACTATGGCATCAGACTAAGGATGACCCCTCTCTTTCCTAGAAAATGTTGGCACTCTTATACTAAATTGTATTAGGCCAAGCAGTTTCTGAATTAGAGCGAGGAGATGGGTTTTCAGCTATTGCCAACTTAGAGAATGCAAGCTTCTCACCTACTTTCATGATAGAAAATTTTGTATTGTTGTCATCAGCCTCCTAGCTACAGAGGACACAATGGCCACAGTGCCAGTCAGGATACCCATGAACAACAGAAGCCACTTCCAAGACGTGTATATTGGAATTTCTTTCTTTCCTATTGTACTTTTCCAGGAAAGGACACTTTTTTTTTTTTTTTTTTGGTAATGGGGATTAAACTCAGGACCTTGCGCTTGCCAGGAAAGCGCTGTGCTGCTGAGCTAAATCCCCAGCCCAAGGACACCACTTTTTACCCCAAACAACTACACTAACTCATGAAAGTGGACACAAGAGATGGCAAAAACTTACCCAGCTCAGATTATAAGTCCCAAGCCCTTTTCCTGTCATCCTGCCTACTAAGGAGAAGGTCTGGAAGGTAGTATTCCTGAAGATCTTTACAGACATGTGTCTCATCTGCCACCACAATACTCCATCTGCACCCCGGCAGCTTAGGCCAGAAGGGATAGACGGGCCTGGAAGGACCAGGTGAGGGTCGGCAACTGTGCTCAGCCAGTGCTCTGTGCCTCGTGTCACCCATCCCCATAAGGGCATGATCTATGTGGGCACAGCAGAGGAGCTTCATGGCAGCCTGCCCAGGTGTCTGCGAACAGCGCCACAATGCAGAACGAGGTTCCCCTGTGACTCCTTTGCCCATGTGCTCTTTGTACTGTGGGAGAAGGGCAGTGGGGGACTTATAATTGCTTCACACTCGGACTGGACAGTTCTCTCTCCATCTAAATTGCTTTGTCATTTCTCTCTGAACACAAGAGGAGGGTAAGGATCCAGGAGAGGACCTCAGGTCACAGCACTTGAGAGGCCAGGCTAGCGTGGCGGTCCCGCTCCACAGCCACTCTCCCTGCTCCTGGCTTTCTAAGGCAGTAGAGGGATGACAGTGGGACACAAAAAGGCCCTGGAGTGCTGGGGCTCTAGTTCTAGAAAAAGAATTTAATTTCCTTAAGGCAAGCAAAATGCTGGGATATAATCTCCAAAACAACTATACTAAGCCTTGGTTCTGAGAATCAGGGTCAGAACTTGTTCAGTAATGCAAGCTCTGGTATCTGGACTTACTTCACTTTTCTTCCTGAGGTACTTTTCTTTATTTCAATCAAAAATCAATGTATGCACTATTTTTATATTCTATTATAATCACAGACTTGCAAACTAGCAATGCTCCACCTTCCTACCTAAACTAGCCACATAAAATGACAAAAGATCATCAAGATCAGTTTTTAAAATGTGTGAGGCCCCAGCACACACACAAAATCTGGAAAAGATAAAGTTAGCTGCACAGAAATTAAATATTATTCATTATTGTAAGAGAATTAATAATGACTATAGTTTTTTCTTTTTTTTTGGTAACGGGGATCAAACTCAGGTCCTTGCGCTTGCGAGGCAGGCGGTGGAACCACTGAACAAAATCCACGGCCCAATAATGACTATAACTTTTTTTTTTTGTTAAATTCTTTTATTGGTACATTTTAGGTATACAACACAATTACATTTCTCATTGGGAATTGTACCTTTACATAATGCATCTTGGTTCTTATTTTTATGACTATAGTTTTGAACACAGTCAATCAGTTATGTACTGGTTTGTCTAAGTTTTTTTTTTTTTTTGGTACCGGGGATCGAACTCGGGTCCTTGCGCTTGCGAGGCAGGCAGTGGTACCACTGAGCTAAATCCCCGGTCCTTGTCTAAGTGTTTTGTGAGTGCTCCCTAGTGCAGAGGCCGATTTGGGAAGAGATCAGGAATATAAGGTAATATCCACTCCTATAGGCTTTCTCCTAAATCAGATTATCTCAGTGCACTTGGCTTTAGATCACAAAGGAAAGAATCTCTGTTTAATTTAGATCAGGTTCAGTATTCAGCTGAGGTAAAATCTGAGGAAATCTTTTTTAAAAAGTAGAACATAGGAAATGAAAATTCTATTCTGGGCTTTTATGTACATTTATTTTGTGTCTCAGACGATTAGTTTAATCCTGCTTTTTGCCTCAATTTCCCAATTTGGAAAATAATGTCATTTTCACCTACTTTGTGAAAAAGCATTTTGGTAGTCTGTGGTTGTAGGCACTGCAAAAGGAGCCAAAAGTCACTATGAACTCCCAAAGAATTGGGTTCATATCTGGGGTGATCTGCTGTGACACAGATATACCTGTGTGCGTGTGTGTGTGTGTGTGAGAGAGAGAGAGAGACAGAGACAGAGAGAGAGAGAGGGAGAGAGGGAGAGAGAGAGAGAGAGATCTCCCTGAACACTGTAAATGCCTGAGAGAGGGGCGTACTTCTATTTCCAGATGTGGGCCAAAGCCACAAATTTTTGATACCAAACTTGCCCATCTGCCTCTTCTAAGGAAGAAGACTGAAAAGAAAGGATATTTGAGGAATGCTTCGCAGTTTCAAAGCAAATGTACATTAATCTGATCCTCAAATGGAATACTGTTCCCATTTTATTGATGAAGAACTTGATGTTCAGGGAAGTTATACAATTTACCTGCAAGCAATATATTCAAGACTCATACGTAGTTACTTCTATTCCATATCCATTGCTCATGTTCCCAAGTTTCCCTGGGCCAGAGCCTACTTCACAGTTAGCAGACTACAGATTCTTAAGTACCATTTTGGTCAAGGTTAAATAAATATGATTTTCTTCAGTGTGGATAGAAAATTGATAATGAGATGATTTGTAACAAATGATTAAACGGCCATCACTTGAGAATCTCCTCCCTCTCCCCTTCATGTGCTTCAAAAGTTAAAAGGTGCTGGGTGAAGGTGGGAGCAACATCACTTTACTTGAAGAGAAGGAAGCTTCAGCCCCACACCCCTCACCATCCAGTCATTTTGCAAACAGATGTAGAGAAGATCCGTCTCCTTACCATCCTGTTACTCTGAAGGGATGATAACAGCCATTGGGGGGTTAAAAAGAGGCAGTGAACCCCCAGTTAATGAGTAGGAATTCAGCAGGCAGTGAAAGATAAATGGAGCTCTCTCTGCTTCTGCTAGAGTCAGCATGAACTGCGGCCCTGCGGCTTGTTTGTGGCAAATGGAGTGCACGAAATATCAAAGGGCAGTGATCCAGAAGAAGACCGACTTTGACAAATTTTAAATTGGCCAGAAAGAAAACCAGGGGAAAAAAAAAGGAAAAAGAAAAAGAAAGAAGGAAAAAAAGAGAGAGAAAGAATAAAAAATAGAGGGGAAATTATGCAATTTGCTGTGTCCTCCAATTGTGGCATTGCTCTTTGTAGAGAATTAGTGGAAAAACAGCAGCAACGATTGCTGAATGCTGGGAGCCATTATGAGCCATCTAAGTGAGATGCTTATCAGTGGCTGAAGCTTTTAGAGCTCTCTCTATGTACAGTTGCAAGTAACTTGCTCTTGAGCTGCAGTTACTTTAATTAAAGTGTATGGGGTTGGTCAGAAGTAATTATCCTGTTTGGAAAAGAAAGAGAAAAAAACCACCTCAACAATTCTAGGTGGCAATAGATTTTAGAAACAACTTTGCCAATTTCTTGTTGTTAAGTGTGCATTTCCCATAAAAGGATCAGGCGGCAGCCAGTTAGAGTTACTGGTGGCTGTTATGTAACGGCAAACAATAGGACACAACAGGGTTTATTGTAACCCCAGTCACTGTGTTTGACAAGCAACCTAGCTCAGGATTCCAACTACCTGGTGGTGCAGTCTTCACACTGTAGGCAAACACTTGGCAGTTTTTTCTGTCCCCCAGTGGTGAAGACATAGAGCCCACAAATGGTACTTTATTAATGAAATCACTCTTTGGAATACTGAGCTAGAATCTCTTTTTTTACTCCTTCCATTCATTGAATTTCACTACCTTTATAAGACAACCTCTCTGTTCCTTTAGAAAAACCAAACCAACTAACAAAAGAACCCCAACCAATTATCTTTACTAACACAGGAAGGGGCTCAATGGGGGGCAGAGATAGAAAAACAGTGCTTTAAAGAATCCAAAACTCATTCAGACTCTGGACTCAACATAGAGCTCCCATGGTTTATTTCTATGTTCAAATCGCAAGTGTTTTCCAAAAGCTCTGAAAACAAATGAGCAACGGGGCAACGGCTGGCAGCATCAAGCATGAATGCTCCCAGGGCTATTGCTGTTGCAACCACTATTTGGAAGCATACAGTGCACAATCTTTACTTCTATTTCTCTAGCTCAGGATGACCCCAGAACACTGCCTGGGTAGAGACTCCTCTGCTTTTCTATAACAAGACACTGACTTTCACATTCCTCAGAAATGAGAGAGACTATTCAAAGCGACAAACAGAAACAGGACATATTTAAGTCTCGCATATTCTTTGCCTCATTAGCCCGCCCCCAACAGCAACCTCTAGCTAATCATTCTTTACAGGAATATCCTAGAAAAGTGGGCTATATGTACTATAAGGAAATATCAGAAGGAAATTCAGGTGACTTTTGCTTTTTGTAGGTTTCACTTTCCCTCCTATTACACACACTATTTCATTCTACCAGGGTTCTTACCATACAGAGGACAGTAAATAAAGATTATCATGAATTTGATCAAATGCTTCAATGCCTCCTCCTCTCGCCTATGAATGCTCTCATTACAAATCAGCTGAATGGCTCATTGATTTGCCAAGACGACAAGCAGACATACCCAATCGCTCAGCCAAGCGGATGTAGACTGGGTCCACCCTACGCATGGTTTTCACCAGATCCTTTTTGCGGAATTTGATTTCTACTGTCCCTTCTGGCTCCAGAACTGATCCCCTGGATCAGAGAGAAACAAAACAAAACAGAAATAGAGGCACTTTAAAGGAAAGAGACAACAGAATGAGGCCAGTTACAATTTGTGGACCAGGAAATAGCTTCATTATGGTTTTGCCCACCCATGGTTCACAGAAGTCACCCCAGGGAGAAAAGCAGGCATCAGGGAAGTGTCTAAGTGAGGTATGAGAAAGGCCTGGCAAAAAGCAATTAAAATAATTCTCATTTCCACACCAGTCAACTTCCATCTCAACGGGAGAATACAGATTCCACTACCTATAGCTGATAAGGGTGACCGGAATCACATTATTTTCCAGAAAAAAAAAAAAGAAAGAAAAGGAAAAAGAGATGCTATAGGTGCAGTGGCAGGGCAACCACCTCTAGCACTTGAGCTGTACCAGTGAGGGGTCAATGTTGATCATTCTACACCACAGTGGTCAGTCTGTTGATAGGACTAGGTTCAGATACACTAGGCCAGGGCCGGGGATTTAGCTCAGTGGTTTCGCCGCCTGCTGCACAGGTGCAAGGACCTGAGTTCCATCCCCGGTACCAAAAAAAAAAACCAAAACAAAACAGATACACTAGGCCAGGTCAAAGGGTAGGTAAAATATTCTGCCCACTGCAATGGAAATTAGCAAAGTGAAAGGTGTCAGGGTTGCTACTAGTAATACTAATGATGCCCTGTCACCAAAAATTATGCACTAGGGCTGGGGATTTAGCTCAGTCGCCTGCATCACAAGCGCAAGGACCTGAGTTCGATCCCCAGTACCAAAAACAAACAAAAAAACCCCCCAAAATTATGCCCTAAATACATTAAAATTTTTTATGTTTAAAATTTTTCAGCAAATGCCTAATATGTATGCGTAAGGCACCATTTCAAGTGCTTACAGATAAATACTTAAAAAAATTCTATGCCCAGTGAACATCCACTATGAGGTAGGGTACTGATACCTCCATTTTATAGGTGAGAAAACTAAGGTATTGGAAGTTTAAGAAACTTGTCCAAATCTATCAAGTAGCAGACCTGGATCTGAAACCAGATAGTCTGATTCCAAAGTCTTCTGAGGAATGGTCTCTAATCTGATTATCAGGTCAGGAGGTGGATTAGGACTTAAAAATAATAAACTTCTCAAGGTAGAATGCTAGCCTATTAATTTGACAGTAAAAATACTAGACTTTCCTAAGCAGCTTTTGAAGTAGAAGCCTGAATTTTTTTGGGAAAAGACAGAAGTAGGTGTTGCAATAGAAAGAGTGGCAAATGTCAAGGAAATACGCTGTGTGCTTATCTACTTAGGACAGGGTTGAGAAACATTATCAAAGGATGCTGGATTTGATCTCTTTTACCTAAGTAGTTTGAAGTGCCACCTCCCAGAAAACCTGGGCTTCTCTCTTACAGCTTTTTGGGGACTGCAAACATTGTGTCCTCCAGCATCCTGGAATGCCAATGTGAAACCCTGGGCTCCAAAGGAAGGAAACAGAATGTGGGTGCTGTGGTACACATCAACAACCAGCCAGCTTAATCAATAAACAAAGAGAAGCAGGGCCGGGGATTTAGCTCAGTGGTGCCGTGCCTGTTTTGTAAGTGCAAGGTCCTGAGTTCAATTCCCAGTACTGCCAAAAAAAAAAAAAAAAAAAAAAAAGAAGCAGCCTAGGAAGTACAAAGACTGTGGCAAGTTTCTCAATAGTGAGTGAGTTAAAACCCTAGCACTCCAGATTAACAATTCAGTCCTTCTACTCCAACTAACTTTTAAGCTCTCTCTGCTATAAACCTAAGAAAGAGATGGTAAAAGAGGGCATGGTGGTGTATTCCTGTAATCTAAGCACTCTGGGAGGCTAAGGCAGGAGGACTGCAAGTCTGAGCCCAGCCTGGGTAACTTAGCAACTTAGTGAAACCCTGTCTGAAAAGCAAAACACACAAAAAACCAAATATACACACAAAAACAGAAACATATGTACACACACACACACATATATATATATTTTTAAAGGCTGGGGATGTAGCTCAGAGGAAAGGCCCTTGGATCAATCCTCTGTATCATTAAAAACCAAATCAAGGGCTGGGGATTTAGCTCAGTGGTTTCGCCGCCTGCCTCGCAAGCCCAAGGACCCGAGTTCGATCCCCGGTACCAAAAAAACCCCCCAAAACCAAAAAAAACCCAAATCAAAACAAAACTCCAACAATGAAAACAGTAACTAGGTGCAGGTGAATAACAAGAGGGAGGTGAGAATCGGGAGTTTAGCAGTGCCTCGAAGAGAGGACTTCATGGTAAAGGAATTTAGCAGGGGGGGATTATGCTGAGAACGCTCAATTCTAGCCTGGTTTCCATCTCATGGAAGCAGATATTATTTAGAAAGCCTACTTTTCTGACCTGGGAGTCCTGTGGCAATAGAAAGATTCAAATGAAATTGTCTTGGTTATAATGTTCTCTAGGAAGAAACCAACAGCTAGAGGGTCCCTAGAGTCAATGAATAGAAATAAGGAAGGCACTCTACCTGCTTTCTCGGTCAGCATACATCTCCATGTGCCGAGGGTTGATGGTGGGGTCAATCACAACCCAGGAGCCACCCCGAAGCTCAGCCTGGGGAGGAATGTAAACCATCACTGGCTGGGAGCATTCCCGCAAGCCATCCACGATGTAAGCCCCAAACTTCAGCACTTGGTCATACATATCTACAGAGTGAGAAAAATTGGAAATCATGATATTTATCCTCTCCAAATACTGTTCACATCATGGCACACACAGAAAAAAAAATTTTTTTTGCAGGGGGTCAGTACCAGGGATTGAACTTAGGACCTTGCACTTGCAAGGTGTGGTGTCACTGAGCTAAATCCTTGGCCCCAGAAAATATTTTTTATGGCACACTGTGACTCCATGAGGAGGGTGCTCATGGCTAGAGGTGACAGGTCTGGGGGCTACAGTCACCTCAGATCCTGACTGGCCACTCTAAAGACTAAGGATTGGTATATCCACCCATATTACACTCAAGACCCCAGATGATCTTCAAAAGCACAAGAGAGAAATGTACTGTCTTTCATAAGATACAGTGTGTAAGGCCTCCAGATTGTATATCCATTTTATATCCTATCTGAATTTCTGTACTCAGGTTTCACCACATTAATTCACACTTGCTCTGCAAACGTTGAGTATTTTTCATGTCAATATGTGATCTCTCCCACTACATTAAGTTTTCTGAAAGAACTATTCTACCTCTTTTCATTTCCTCTCATGATTCTTAGCATATGATGAACTCTTAAAGTGTACAGCTATTGGAAATTGATCCTTCAGAAATTTTATCCTTAAAAACTAGATGTTTCATCTTTGTAACCTCATTGTCCTACCTAGTTCCTGGAACACAGTGTTCAGTAAGTATTTGCTAAATGAATGAATGAGCACATACACACTTTAGAAAGAATACAAGAAAGAAAACCAAATTACTTAATACTATAGTTACATTTTTTTTTTTTTTTTTGGTACCAGGGATCGAACTTGGGACCCTGTGCTTGCAAGGCAGGCGGCGGAACCACTGAGCTAAATCCCCGGCTATAGTTACATTTTTATAGGATACCAGTGAAAGAAAAAGTATATAATATCACATAACCACATACCACCACAACTTTTTTTTTTTTTGGTACCAGGGATCGAACTTGGGACCTTGTGCTTGCAAGGCAGGCGGCGGAACCACTGAGCTAAATCCCCGGCTATAGTTACATTTTTATAGGATACCAGTGAAAGAAAAAGTATATAATATCACATAACCACATACCACCACCTCTTCATTATGGTAGAGTACATTCTGTAATCCCCTCAAGGCCAGGAGCAGCCTGAAGAAAAGGAAACCTGGTACATAAATAGAGTCTTCTTTGGAAAGCTGGATCAGTTATTTAGTTCTCAACTTTTTATGGACTTCTTCCTATTTCCCAGCTCCTTGAAGTCTAACACTGCTCATGTTTTAGCTTTATGACTCCAGGTGCTTAATGAATACTTCAGTGAAGTCACAATGGATCCTTTCTAACACCAAATAACAGGTTTTTACTGAGTTCAAACTTTCCTATCAAAGAGAAGATCTCAATTTGGAATAGATCAATTCTGGAAATCCAAGGCAAAGAAGCATTTTTCAGGAAGTTAAGAGCAAACCAAATAGAAACTGCTTTCATTGTAGTTACTGGCAAATTAAACTGACACTTTCTCCCAAGTAAAAATGGTTCTATATAAACCATCAGTGAGCAGCTCACTGCAAGGCACATGCCTCTGTCCACAGCCCAACCTGGCTTGTCTGTGAAGACTTCAAAAATCCCAAGTTGGTCCAGGAAACACTCCCTACACTATGTAGAATGTGTATTGTCCTATACTCTGTATACATGATCAGAGCAAAGACATTTATTCCCTTGGGAGGAAAGCAAAGACCAAAAAAAATTTACTGCTAATTATACAACTGCTGTATGAAGAGCAGAGAATAAAGGACTTTAAGCGCTTTACGCTAATTCTGTAGTTATGAAAATAATTGCTCAGTTTAAATTATTTTAACTAAATTAATTCTTTAGTGGATATTTCAACCAGTGCTACATAATAAAATAATTATGTAATTAGCAGTACATTTTTCAGTGCTGCCAAGAGTACAGTTTAGAACAAGTAACAGAAAAGAGGGACCTCACTGCCCTTGTGCACAGAGAAGTGAAGGTATAGACAAAAGGTAAAGATAAATAGAAGACAGCATAAAAAGTCATTCTACCTGGGGAGGTGAAAAAACCAACAACATGTTATGGATAAATGAAGACAAAATTTCTAGTCTCTCTCCTACCCAAAGGTTGAGGATCAATCCCAGATCGTCATGTATGTTAGGCAAGCACTATACCACTGAGCCACACCCCAGCCCCTTTCCTGCTTTTTACTCACTTGTTTGTTCAAATCATTTATATCAAAATCTATCTCTGTACTATCTATGGTTAACATGTCCAACCCCCAAAATGGGAAAACTATTTAAAATATATTTTCATTCATTTAATTTTTTAAAGCCATTTAATTTCATGTTATACAGAAAGTGTCTGGAATGAAGCTGAGTGTATTTGCATTTTTCATGTTTGTGAAATGGACTTTGGTTCCTCTTTTTCATCATTATGGACAGCTTACTGTGTACCCCGGATTATGGTGCGCACACACATATACATATGCACGCACACACACATGAATCATTTAGAGTTTCAGGTGAGTAAATGGAAACTTGCATCAGGGACAGGATTCAAACTCAGATCTTTTCGGCTTTAAAAGTTCACCTCCTACTATCTCACTCTTACTCTCATTTTTATTGCTAGGAAAGAGCATGAGGCTGAGGTAATCTCTTTCTAACCTTGAATGTAATAGCTAAGTAAAAATAAAACCAGAAAAAAAGGCTTGAATAAATGGTTGAATACTACAAGTGTTGCTTGGATTTTCCTCTATGGGTAGAAATGTCAGAAATTGTACTGATGTCACTAGCAGCTATGTGATGGGCTTGGATCTGGCTGCCAAACAAGTATTTTTCAACAGCAATTCAGAGTAGAAAAGGGGCATCAGGCTTCATTAAAGCTGACACGCTTGAGGCTAAAATAATGCCTCTATCTAACCTGAAAACCAACAGACCCTCAGTCTAAGCAACAAAATACCCAAACAGCAGACTATTAAAATACAAACAAACACACAAACAAATTCTACAATCAACATGTTCATACTGAATTGCAGCTGTCCCAAAACGATGCATTTTGAAAGGTAACTTTAAACATTTGGCAACAATCTGATATCCAATTGTCTGAGATCCCTTTATAGTTAAGAGATAGGGGGAAAACACAACCAAGAGTAGCAGGAGAGGAGGATTCCCAAGGGTTGACACTTAGAAATCAATCTAGGGAATTTTAAAGCTGTGCATATGCTGTCAGTTCTCGGTCCTGAAAAATGCACCTGGAAATGGAAAATACTGATAGGTTCTTCACGAGACAGATAGGAACTCTGAGTTTTCTAGCATTCTGGGCAAATGTCTGGTGTTCACATACAGCCTTTGAAGCATGTTTTTAGCACCCAGGCACCAACCCTGCTTAGGGCTTTCATTGTTATACAATGTGGATAAACTGTGGCAGCCATATGTACCAAACAAGAGAACAAGGTGCCTGAGCCACAGAGCCCCACACTCTCAAAGTGGAACAGATTTCATTGGCTTGGGCAAGATTATCTGTTAGAAGCTGAAGGTAAACATCACACATACACAAGCTGTATATACATAATGTCTCTCATGAGTTCATTACGGCCGGGGGAACACTGTATTTCAACATCCAAGTAATCAGAGACTTTAAAATAGACTTTCATTCTAGTTAAAGTATTCAATAAATGTGTTTTTTTATTGTTATTTATAACCTGTCCCAGGAAAAAATAATAAGTATAACATGAAAAGCCAACTGAGAGTGACCCTGTAGCACCAGCAGTGAGGCGGCTTAATATCACTGGGATTTGCATCCTATCAAGCTATTCATGCTGAGGCTGGGACCCTGGTGCTAATTTCTAGTAAATTTCACGCTTGATGTCTCCCTGTTGTGGGTCATTGCCGGTTCGTCTAAATAAACTGCTTCCAAATGGCTCTTCCATCTAAATATTCAGCCAGTTTTTATAATTTAATTTTGCATTATGCTGAATAGCCTTCCGGCCAGATAGAGCTCATTGGAAAAAAGCACCAATACCATCTTGACAAGCTTTTATTTATTTATTTATATTTTTACTGCTCGAATTAGACCTCCTAGGCCGACTAGTAAAGAGTTTTTTTTTCCCCTCCACTAATGTCAATTTTCAGCATAGCAAGAGCTGTCTCTAATCTTTTCCTACTCATTACACACAATTTTGGAGTCATTTTACCCACAGTGCAGTCGGCTCCTGGCTGTGTGTTTGTGTGCACTGAGGGATGGCATAATTGTTTATTTTCCCTCCCTGCATAATCCCCAGCCAGTACTGAAACCAAAACTGCAAACATCTCCCCAAGGGATGTAGAGAATGACAAGAGGCTCTCAGTTTAGGTCCCTTTACATGAGATAATACGCAGGAACATCCTGACCTGTATGTAAATATGAAAGGCTCAGTTCCTCCCTCTCCTACTTCCACAGAGATCTCTATCTTCCCTAAAGCTTATTTATCTCCTGTGATATATAAAAGGATGCATCAGCACCAAAATTCAGAAGACACAACTGGTCCTGCTCTGTTACTCAATTTTGACCAGGAGAGGGGGGAAGAGGGGATAGGCAATTACTATTTAGTGAGTGCAGAGTTTAAGTTGGGGATAATGAAAAAGTTTAGGGTTATAGATAGTACTGGTGGTTACACAACATTGTGAATATTTAACATCACTGAATTATACACTGACAAATGGTTAAAGTGATAAATATTATGTTTTTTGATACAAGGTCTTAACTTTGCCTTGAATTTGTGATCCTCCCAAGTACAGATTACTGGCTTAGATTACTGGCCTGCACCGGGCAGTATTATTATGTATATTTATCACATAAAAAAGTAACATTTCTAAGGTCCTGAAGTTTCTCTTCACAGTAACAAAAGATGTCCTTAAATGAGGGTAGGGGGTAGGTAGATTATAAATTTCTCAAGAATCTTAACACTTTTCTCCAGATTCTCTAGTTTATCTAGTTCCAGTCCTGAGATCTCAGATCAGCCAGCTGTGCTACAGGAAATCAGAAGGATCTACATTCCTCTCCCAATTCTGTCATTTTTAGCTGAATCATCTTGGGAAATTTACTTCAATTTGTGTAAAATGTGGATAACAATATAACCTACCTCTTAGAGATGCATGTTGTGAAGATTATGTAAGACAAAATACGTAAAATGGTTAGCACAGTTTCTCGTGAAAAGCACTCAATGAATCTTAATCGTTGTTCTTCTTATTGTTACAGGGCTAGCAGGCAATCTGGGCCTAAACTAAAATATGCAGCAGAATCGTTGCTTTTCCTGGAAGTGGTATTTCTGACACTTTTGAACTCTGAACTCTAGTTAGATAAGATAGCTGGGCTGACTTCCTCCCACATGTGTGTTGGGAAAAAGTGTATTCACCTGTTGCCCTTGCAGGAAGGCCACCAAGGAAGATATCATTGCATTATCTCTCAGGGCTTTCCAGTCAAGGAATTGGGGATCAAGTGAAATCTAATGCTAACTGAACCTCATATGTAGGAATGAAAGGGGAGTTGGCCTACTCATTTTTTTCCCAGCTTTGATGTGGTACGAACCTCTCTTGAACCTCCTGGTATTTTGTTCATACATTATCACTTTACAATCCTGCTCAAGACTTTTTCCTTGACTTCGTGAAGCAATGCCTGAGACATATTTTTGTTTTCTCTGAGGTTGCTACTATAGTTCCTTGCACACAGGAATTCAATAAAAATGTGTAGAATTGTACTCGGAATCTCTCACGATATTTCCACTGATTTATTATCTTGGTAAAAAAAAAATCACCTTAGTAGTTAAAAAAAAATATACAAACATTAATTTGCATGCACAGTCAAAGTCTCCTCCAAGAAGTGCAAAATGTGAAAGTTCTTTTTTTTTTTTTTTTGATGCCGGGGATCAAACTCCAATCCTTGCGCCTGTGCAGCAGGCAGCAAAACCACTGAGCTAAATCCCCGGACCCTTTGTGAAAGTTCTTTAACAAATATGGGCAAAGGTTACTTTTCAACTAAAAAACCAAAAAAAATGAAACTACTCTACATTTTCCCAGGGAGGTCTGGCCATAAAGGGTTCTTCCTAGCCAGGCAAGGAAAAAAAATTAATTGGCAAAAATTCTGAATATCTCTCACCACATGGTTTTCATTTATAAAGGGATGCTTCCCCACACTATTCTTCCCTCAAAGGATAGGGGTGCTTCTGTTCTTAGCTACTTCTGCATACCATACTAAGAGTTCACTGCTCCACATTTTATATATCCTTATTAGTCTCTAATCACTCCAGCATATCAACTTCTCCTTCCTTCCAATTTCCTTAACCCTTCTGCTACCTCAGTATCCTGAAATAAATGAGGTTTACACCCATCTTCATACTCAGCCTCCAAGTGTACAGTCTCCGACCTTAGCATGGCCATAGGTCTCTGCTGCTGGAGAGACAGCATCACTTTGTTAAGAGGTGAGTTATGTCTCCACTGGCTCTCTCTATATCGTCCACAGTGGCTTTGTTCAAGGAGAACTCTCAGTTAATGGTGACACACACAGGCTAATCACTAAGTAATTCCCATAGTACAAAACAAAGCCTTTGTAATAATGGTCTAATCTTGCTGGAGCCACAGGCACAGGGCTGTTGGTGGGTAATAAAACATACCACAAATTGCCACAAAGAACAGCCTCTGGTACAGAATTTGTTCATTTCCTTCTAGTTGATGCTAATTTCAGTATCTTGGTCACTGCAGAATGTTAAGAGAGTTGCATGGTTGAAAAACATGCCCAGAATAGAGGCACAGAGATAAGCACAGTTCTATTTCCCAAGACCATCAGAACTGTGCAAAACCTACCTATGAAAGCTAAATCCCCAACAACAGCTCAACTAGATAATATTAGTACATTACTCTGTAATTTTGTATGGAACCAGAAAATATACTATATTTTTCCATTTGAGTTGCAACTCAGAAGATAACTCACAGGGAGCATAATCCCCCCAAAAGCCTAGAGTGATGGGCTGTCAGGGCAACCACAGGCTCTGTGGAATCTAAACCCACCCTCCTTCCTCCCCTACCTCACAGTGCCCAGTAATCAGTGATACCCTCTAGCCCACAGCCAGGCCAATCACCTTTCATCCCACCAGAGAAGCCTCTCCAGTTGGCAAATACCATCAAAGGCAGTCCTTCACGGTTGAAGTCCTTGATAGCCTGATAGGTCTTAAATGCAGAGTCTGGAAACCAAACCTGGCCAGCTTGCTGAATTATCTGTTGGGGAAAGTCAAAGAAGACCCAATTAACAATACAGTTAAGATGAATAGGATTTTATTTATTAAAAATGGAAAACTCAAAATCAAACCAACCAACCAAAAACTTGTTCAAGAAGATCATCTCTGAAGGAAAAAAGAAAGGGTCTTGGACCTTTGACATTGTTAAATACTCTTCTTTTTCAGTTTTGATTACACCACCACTCCTTAAAGTTAAAAGGGGGAAAACTTAACTGCATTTACTGGGAGAAGGCAGTCCTAAGAACCCTCATGCAGGTTTCACAAAAGCAACTTTATATGATTCAATTACAACGCCTTAAGGCAAGCCATCTCTACACCTCTCTGCTTAGTACAGTGTTCTCTGTATTGTGGTTTATCAACAGACACTTGATGTGACACTGCTGAGTAGCCTACTTGCTTTCTTTCTTTTTTTTGGTACCAGAGATCAAACTTGGGTCCTTGCGCTTGTGCAGCAGGTGGCGAAACCACAGAGCTAAATCCCCGGCTGAGTAGCCTACTTTTTAGTTCCCCCACTCCTCACTTTCTGGATGGTGTCAGGATTTGAAAAGGTAATCAATCCACCTTTAAAGGAAAAAAAAATGGCTGTGGTGTCCATGCCAGGCATTAGGACAGACTGGATTACTAATTCTGGTTGTAGCTCTTCCACATGGGTACTCAGGGAATCTGGGATCACTGAGACAGCACTGTCTCAGCTGCCTTTCCATAAGGCCATCTCCCTAACAAAACTAGAGTATTTTCTAGCATCAACAAGACTAGTGTAAAGGCCTGTTTAACTTTTCAGGCAGAACCTGGCTTGCAGTCTACCTAGAATCATTTTAAAAGTGAGCAGATTATGGTCTCATACCATTCAAAGTTGGTGGTTTGCAATGCTTCTGATATATTGACAGACACTGCAAAAAAAGCTGTGAACACAAAGAAGCTCTAAGCACAGGCGCACAGTGTGCTTGAGGAGATTTACCTTGGCTTCAGAATCCAGGTTTGCTGGATCAGCTGGGATACTTAGTTCTACTGTTCGGGTTTCTACAGCAACTACACCCATAGGTATTCCTCCTAGCCTGATAAAAAACAGCCACATAAGAACCAATCATGTCAAGATTATAGCCGTTCATTTATTTTCAACCACACATCAACACTTGGGGGAAAAGAAGCAAACACAGTTAGCAGATTGGAATCTGACTCTTCCAGGGGTTAAATATGAGAATCTATGGGTTTGTATTATGGTGGAAAACCACCCTCAGAATCATTCCTATTCTGAAATTCCCCAACATGAATAAATTTAAACCAAGAGTTAAGTAAGGGAAGCCTCTACATTTGGACTCAACAGCCTGTGGACGCACACATCTACCACTGTGGTTGCCAAATGAATTTGCTCAGTTCATTCCAGAGGATCTGCTGATAAGGATGGTGGGAAATGGTTTGAAAGGTGGTAGGAATCTGAAAGTCAGTAACTTTTAATGGCATTGTGGAAATACAGCTGTAGTTTTCTATGGAATATTAATAATGTGGCCCCAGACAAAACTTGAGGGTATACACACTAGGTCTTAGAATTGGGTGTGGATATAGTGTATGTGTGTCATGAAAATGATGAGAAATATGTTCCAAGCTGGGCATGGTGGTGCACACCTATAATCCCAGCCAGTACTCTGGGAGACTGAGGCAGGAGGATCAAAAATTTGAGCTAAGCCTGGGCAACTTAGCAACTTAGTGAGACCCTGTCTCAAAAAAAAAAATCAAAAGGGGTTGGGGACATAGCTCAGTGGGAAGGCTCTCAATTCAAACCCCAGGACTGGGGGAAGAGGGGAGTGCCAAGAGTAGGGAAGTGGTTAAACAAACCCTTAACTTTTTCTTTCACTGGAAGAGGGCAGAGAAATAGGGATAATTATGAATAATAATATTGGTGAAATCTATATTGAAAGTATATATTTAACCTCAAAGCTATGTTAATTTAAAAAGCTTCTCAGGTACTTAAGGCTTCTCTTACTCCATGACACCTTCTTAACTTGTTCTTCATAAAGATTTTCTAGGAAAAATCAGAATTTGAGACGGGAAGAGGGAGGGAGGGAGGCAGGCAGAGGCATGAAGTATAGGGTGAGTTCTTATTCTGGAAAATGATTCAATCTTCACTGTCTTCATCACATTCCTTGGGGTTGGGGCTGGGACAGGTTATATAGTCTCATTCACCACAGCATCTCCATAACAAACTTTCCATAAAGGATGGTCTTTGGTTGATACACTGGGTACTGGAAATGGATTCTTGTCATCACTAGAGGCCTAATGGGGGCATGAGTAGAGACCACCTAGCCCCTTGTCACTTGCCTGCACTGAATAAAAATCAAAAGCCCTCTAGACAACCAGACAACGAGCAGGAGGTACACAGGAGGGTTTAGAAATATTTCTGTTCACAATGATTAACAATCCAACTGGAAACTTGTAATTGCAAAAGCCACCCTAAATCGGTAACTTATAACTTATATATTAGGGCCCATGTGACCTAATAAAGAACATCTTTATCCGAGTATTACAGTTATTTATTGAACTTGAAAACAGCTCAGAACAACTTCTGTTTTCTATTATACTTCATATAAATTTTATCAGGCTAGCACATGAAGATGCTACATCTTGTTTTATAGTGTGTCCCTGGACAAGGTGCCATGGAATAATAAAAGACAATTTACAGCCAATAGCACACATATTCCAAACATACATACCAAAGATGAGTTTTGGCAGCACTTACAGTAACAATCCCAGAAGAATACATTTATATTTATTTCTTGAAATGCCATTGCTTTTGAAAGAAGCTAGTTCCATTTTTGTTTTATATACTTGTGAGCATGTGTATGTGCTTGGAGTAAGAGGCCCAGAACTCATCAGATGGAAAGAAAGGAAGAAGTCAGAGTGGGTGTCGGAATAAACAATGGCAGAGCTAACCAAAGCTAAGCTTGACTGATCTGAGTTGTAGAACAATCCCTATTCTTCCAATCATAAGTGTAAAACATTGTTCTCTTATTTCTCATGGGAAGATCTTAAAGACTTTAACAAATGTTTGACTTTGTGAGGCTTAAAAATCTATCATGTTTTTTACAGACAGGAAAACTGAAGCAGAATAGATGAGAGACAAATTTTCAAAAAGTTGGTCCTAGTGTGATATTAGGACTTTGTAAAGAGCCAACAGATCCTGGGTGAGAGGGCTCTAGCTCTGGCGCATGTCCCAGCTCCAGCTCCACAGTGGGAATTTGACTGGCATGAAGAATAATTCTCACTGGGAGAGAGGTAAAAGACCTGAGACTGTAAAGAAAACAAGCAGTTAGTTTCGGCGAGTTTCTGTCAGTGCTGACTGCAGGCCTGACTCCTATTCAGAGTCACAGTGGAAGACCCTGTCTGTGGGATTTGCCATCTGATGGCTCCTTGTCACTGGCAGCATGAGGTGTGCTGACCTGCTGTACAGAGAGAACCACAAAGCCTAGAATTATTTCCAAGGCTAGAATCTAAATCTCAACCCAAGTGGCATGTTTGAGAATCTTGAGCAGGTGCCACTTTTCACCAAGATAAGGAAAACTGATTGCCCCCCGAGAGGCAGGTGAGCTCCAGATGCAGGTCCCTCGGGCAGCATGTCTCTGCAGTGCAGAACTAGATTAAGATCAGCCCTGGCAGGTGCTTGTTATAGTGAGTGCTGCAGATTATTTCGCATGGAGCTTGCTGTTGAGTGAAGCACTTCTCAGAGTGGATATTAAAATTTAATAGAAACTTCAATTTCCCACTTGAAAAATATGGGTATCCCAGCAGCCTACTCTACCTTATTTTATTCATGCCTGTTTCAAGTAAATTTTTTTCTTGGTAATTCAAATTTGATTATAATCCCATACAGTACATAAATCACTTAAGAAATCTTGATAACATGAAGAAACTTCTCTCAGGTTATATAGAAAAGAAGTCTGATTCACTTGCCACTTGTTCCTGAAAGTAAGTGGTCTTTGGAGGAGAGAAAGTCATTGGTGGGCTATGGCTATTGTGGTTGGACTCAATAGGCCCCCAGAAGGTTTTCTTTCAGCATTATAAGGAGGAAATATTGTCAAAATCAGCCTTAAGATTAAGGATATCATTGGAGTGATACATCAGATAACTACTGGAAACCAGTACTCCAGTTAAGACTGCCTTGGGAATGGCTATATTCCAATATTCTTAGAAAGTTTAGACAAAGAAAGCATTATTGGTAAAAATCTATATAGCCATGGCTCTTTCCTTTTTTATTTTCAGTTGGGAGGAAAATGAGTTTCCAAAACAAAAGTGTTCTTACCTGGCTCTACCAACCACCACAGTTTGTGCCCATGGCTGCATAATCTCTGAGAAAGATCCATAGTCAAAAAATCCACTCAACCACTGACCTTTCTGGGCTGCATAAGGAAAACAAAGAAATAAGTCAATCTATTGACAATGTACTCGATCTGGTGAATTTAACGTAGGATTTGGGGGTAATTTTGGGGAATTTGTTGCTGTTTCTAACCATATTATAATAGATGCAAACAGTAGTCAGCTGAATGTTCAACTGCCTTAAGACATCATCTCCTGTTCCATTTGCTAGTCTGCATAAAAAGAATCATTTATCAGCAAAAGCATCATTTATTGTTAAACGATGGAGTTCAGCTAGCAGAAAGTTTGCATGCTTTTATATAAATAACTTGGCTTTTTTCAAGACACTACAAACATTTGTCAAAAGGTAGCCAA
Organism: Heterocephalus glaber; assembly: GCF_000247695.1. Next base: position 4,144,601 of record NW_004624871.1, read on the forward strand.
GTCATTAGAGATGTTTTCAAAATATCTATTTTAAAACTTGCTTAACAATTTTGTTTGAGTCCACTGATTTTCTTTTAAAGGAGAGATGAAAGCAGTCAAATAATAAATATTAATGATCAAATGAGGACCCAAACTTGGGGAAAAGATAAGGGATTCAATTTTTCTGCTAAAGAAGCAACAAGAAGGATCCACTTTATTTTCAGCTGAAAAATTACAATCTTTTTACAAGAAAGGGCCATGAACATGTACTTTTGACAGAGCAAAAATGTAATGGTTAAGATGCATACACTTAATGCTATTAACCTCCATTGCATATAGAACTTTCTTCACTGACAACTTTCAACATCTTAGTTTAAGAAAAAAACCTTTTGTTCCACAGGTATGAATGTTTGACCAAGGCCCTATAAAAGCTTCTGCAAATAACTGTTTCCTAGTTTGCCCTCTCAGCTCATGGTTTCTCTGTGATTCTTCTAATTTGAACATGGCCCTCCACCCGCTAAAAACCCAAGTCCAAAACCAATTAAAAGTGGAGATCCGAGCAAGCTAACCTCTGCTGACTTAAACAGGATGGAGAGTGTTTTATCAAGACTAAACTTGTAATTACTGTGTTCTACATTCCTTGCTTCTATGGCCCCAGTGTAAAATGTGATCATCCATTTCAAAATTATCTCTCTATCGTGAGCCCAAAGCTGATCGTTTAGATTCCAGTCTCGTGTTGGGCGTCAGTTTGAAGAATATCACAGCACTATCTTCTCTAATAAATGACTTTAACTTTTCACCTAGAAGATATCTGCTTTAACTTATCACAGGGAATCATCTGCTTTCTTTAACGCTTCCACTAAATTAAAATCTGAAGTCACTCGATTTGGAAGCGAATGTTAGCTGTACATGGACAGCAGGATGAATTACTATAGAGTTGATGAAAAAAATATTATCCCAAAAACAGAAAACTTAGTTTATCAGAAATTTCATTTTATTCTGTGCACCCAGTTAATAATGACCAAGACAATGCCCACCTACACACACTTCTGTTCACATGAGAAGAGGGGCTCAAATTTCAATGAAGGCTCCAGATCAAATTTTTAGGTACATCAGAATATTAAAATTTTAATTTCTTTCTTCTCTTTTTTGCTCTTTTTTTTTGGTAGTACTGGAGATTGAACCCAGGACCCTGTGCATGGTAGGCAAGTGTTGTAGCACTGGGCTATATCCCCAGCCCTTTTTATTTTGAGATAGTGTTTTGTTAAGTTTGTCAGGCAAGCCTTAAACTTGCAATCTTCCTGCCTCAGTTTCCTAAGTAATTGGAACCACAGGTGTGGAAACCACCATGCCCAGCTTCATGATTCTTACTTCAATAACAATGATTTGGAACTAGAGGATAAATTTTAAGATGGAAATGTTTATTTCTTTAAAAATCCTCCTGCCTTGGGCCGGGGATTTAGCTCAGTGGTTCCGCCGCCTGCCTCACAGGCGTAGGGACCGGAGTTCGATCCCTGGTACCAAAACAAAAAACAAAACAAAAAAAACCCTCCTGCCTCCTATGCTGCTTAGGCGGAAGGGAGCAACTGGTTAGCAGTTTGGGCTTCACAGTCCCTAAAGGGCAGATTATACTCAGTACAAACGTAGAACTGGGAAGTCTGCTAGCTTGGTTCAGTGGCACATGCCTGTAATATCAGCACGCTGGGAGGCTGAGGGAGAAGGATCACAAGTTGGAGTACAGCCTGGCCAACTTAGTGAGACTCTGTATCAGAATAAAAAATGAAAAAAGGGGGCAGAGGATGTAGCTCAGTGGTTGCCATTATCTGTACTTTAGAATACTAAGGCATAGAGGAAGTGAGTAACTTGCCCAAGTTAATAGCAAGTAGCAGAACTAGTATATGTATGTAGTAGGTCCTGACCCCTAGTACTGTTTCTAAAAACATCAGCAAAATTTAGAAATATATGAGAATAATATGCCAAAGGAAAGTGCCCTTCCCTTGTAGCCTTTTTTTTCCTTCCTTCCTTTATTTTTTTGGTGGTACTAGGGTTTGAACACAGGCCCTTCACACTGAGCTACATCCCCAGGCCTTTTATTATTTTTTATTTCCAGATGGGGTCTTGCTGAGTTGCTCAGGCTAGGCCCAAAATTGTGATCCTCCTGCCTCAGCTTTTCAGAATGCTGGGATTGTATACATCCACCACTTTTGTCCAGCTATCTCAATAAAAAATTTACTTAGAAAAAAAATTTTAATCTTTAAAATGCATTTTGGGCCAGGTGTGGTGGCATACATCTGTAATCCTAGCACTCAAGAGACTAAGGGAGGATCTCTACAAGTTCAAGGCCAGCTTGAACCACACAGCAAAACCCTGCCTCAAAGAAAAAGAGAGCCAGGGATGTAGTTCAGTAGCACTCCGACTGCTTGGCAAGTACAAGGTCTTGAGTTCAGTCCCCAGTAGCGAAAAAAGAAACAGAAAGTAGTTTAAGTAAGTAAATAGTCAAGTCTAAAAGCTTCAAAGCCAGGGTTACTACAAGGTCCCCAAACATACATACTTGGATGAGGACGACCTGCTAGCATCCACCGAGGATCATAAGGGGCCTTTGTAGGGACGAACTCGATGATTCTGTCTATAGGATCCTTGGAGTTGAGGAGAGGAACTGAACTGTGCACACTCTAAAAGGAGATTGGGAGAGAAAGAACACAACAATCAGTGAAGAGCAATCACATACTCCAACTCAGCAACAACAGCTATAGACAAAAGACAGCAGAGACCACATTTAGAATTACATCCATTGCTCCTGACCATTAGCCAGAAGCATCTCAGTTATGCGCCAAGCCCTCAGCACATGCTCAGGTCTCATGCTTCATTTTGGAGTCTGGCACAAAGTTGTACATTCTGATTCTTGATTTCAGTATGCCTATGCTTTCTGGGAAGTTCCCAGAGAACAGAAGGGTATTGCAAAGGAGAAAAACCACAATGAAGAGAGAGCTTTAATATGCTAGGACTGAGCTGAGCCTAGATAGGAGAGAAGGTGTCCATGTAGAAAATCATTTTAAAAAGGCTTCAATAATAAAATCTAAAGACATTTTAAGAGTAGAGGGCATTGGGCCTGGGATTTAGCTCAGTGGTTCTGCCGCCTGCCTCACAGGCATAAGGACCCAAGTTCGATACCCGGTACCAAAAAAAAAGAGTAGAAGGCATAAGTTGGCCTTAAAAAAGAAATCAACAGTTTTCAAAGAACTTTTTTTATAAAAAATTCTTCCACCATAAAGATGGGCCCACTAACATAGAAGACAGTGAGTGTGGTGTGGCAGTTCTGCAGCAAAGTCAGTGTTGGGTAGGAAGGGCTCACCTTAGGCATATATGACAGCCAGTGCAAGACAGTGAAGACTCCTTCAAAGTCATCACAAACAGTGCTGTGGGTCACTCCATTATTGTGCATGATCTGGATGCCCCCAAGCTGGTTATTGGAGGTATATACTTCCCGCCCAAGGACCTAGAGAAATGAACAAAAGACATTTGTCACCACAGAAAAAAAGACACAGTCTATTTCATAATTTTCACTGAAATAGGTTCCTTCTTCCACAAGACAGAGATTCCTGCCTCCATGGGTTGTTCTTAAGGACTATTAGGAGCTTTCTCCTTAAAACAAAAAACAAAAAACAAAAGACTTTGTACAATCACACATCGTGTTGCAATTCAAAAGACAGCAACCTCTTTCTCTATTAGCTACAATAAGATATGTATAGCATTCTTAGACTAAACTGAAGTAGTATGCAGATTGGGACTCTGAGGCAGGGCTACCTCATTATGTGCAGGTCTGGAAGAGTTGTTATGAAAATACACACAAAAAAAGACAACATATGCCCATATTCTGCCTATCTTTAGTGATGATAAAATTCAGTTAAAGAAATCCTGTAGGGGGTTAGGTTCCTCATTTTTCTAAAAGATTAACTTTTCCCATGCATTTGACTTTTAAAGCTGATCTCCACACACAAGCCCCAAGACTGGCAAAATCCTGAAGCACCAACTCAAGATACATACACAAGCCCCTGAATCTCGTCTTCTTTGTGTGCTGGGTGCATGGCTGTGATTTATTCCCAAGCCTGCTTCCCCTCCACCCTTCCCTTCCAAGGCTGGAGGGAATTCAGGGCCTCCTCTCCACTGTTTCTCTGGAGTTTAACCCTTGCCAGGTCGAAGGGCACCTGCAATTGGAAGCCACAAAGTTTCCTTTAAAGAAGAAAAAAAAAAAGGGCCGGGGATTTAGCTCAGTGGTTTTGCTGCCTGCCTTGCAAGCACAAAGGCCCGAGTTCGATCCCCAGTACCAAAAAAATAAAGAAAGAAAGAAAGAAAGAAAGAAAGAAAGAAAGAAAGAAAGAAAGAA
>NW_004624871.1:4150665-4265762 GCF_000247695.1 Heterocephalus glaber
GATCTCCGGTACCAAAAAAAAAAAAAACCAGGGTTGGGGATGCTGGAGATATAGCTCTGTGCAAATGCCCTAAATTCAATCTCCAGTACTACCAAGTTTCTCACCAAAGAACTTTGCAAGCACAAGGTCCCGAGTTTGATCCCCGGTACCAAAAAAAAAAAAAGACTAGGGGACACAATCTATGTCAGGAGCCATTTACTCCTTGTCCATAAGAGAGGGGCTATTTTCCGCTCAGCAACTATTTTCTGTTCTACCTCTAGTACTTGATAATGTCCAACTATCCAAATTTTACACATTTCCAAAAATCAGTACTGGACCAAGAAAGGACCAACCTCAGAAAAAGGGACCACAGTAGTACAAGAGTTGCTTTGTTGTTTAAGTGCACCTTCCTCAGATGTCTTTGCCCTTCATTTCAAAGAGGAGGAGAGCATCTGTGACCGGGTTCTGCTAGAGGTGCTCTGGCACTTGTCTATTCTATCATGTATGTTTTGGGGATGCTGGGGATTGAACACCACCATGCACAGTATCACTTAGCTGTACTGTCACCAACTCTACCCCTTATTTTTACAAAGAGTCAAATGTGGAAGGAGCAAAATTCAGTAACAGGATATTACAAGCGAAAACTCAAGTTGTGATGTGGCATTGTTCTGAAAAAGCAGCAGTATTTCCACATTTCTTTTCCTCTATGTTCCAAAGAAACCTAATCAGGGCTTCACACAACCAAGAGCATTATTTCTGGGGTAAAGAAATGTTTATCATGTGAGAAGGCCCACTTAATTTAGAACTAAAAGAGAAAAAATATAGGATAGACTAACAGTACCAAAATAGATCTCTCTGAATGGCCTTATCTTGAAAGATGGGGGTAGAGTGGGGACAGGCACACAGAAATGGAACCTGCTCTACTCACTACAAACAAATGCCAACAATCACAGCTACTTAACAGTCAATGAGCAGAGAGCGGTACCCTCTGGTTCATTGTCAATGACCGTAGGCACCAGCAGAATGATGGTACACACAATAGCTCCTGATTTACAGGGGTTGTTGCTAACTCAAGTGGTTTTAATGATTTTAAAATACTTAACAACAAAAGCTCCAACCAAGGAAGCCAAATCTGGGCTAGGACAAAATCCATTCTGCCTAACCCTGAAATGATGATGCTGGAATAGCAAAAAAACCCAACCCTTATCGGCATCTAGGAAGATGAAAAGAGCCTACAAAGACAGAACCACTGTGTTATTCATCAATTATATTGTCCTACCATCCTTCTACAAAAAAACCTGGGGTCAACAGCCCTCATCATCATATTTTCATAAAGTAGACAAGCTTCAAGCTTCATTTGGCACTTTAAAAAAACTCTGACATAGGCACTTCTGTATTAGTCACGTTGCCTGCCATATTTCAGTTCCCAAATTATTCCTCTCAAGTTTTATATTGCATCATACAACTTTAAATTTATCTTCTCAACCACCAATCACCGTCTAAACACACAAGCCATTCAAACAGAGACTCCTGAGGCCTCCACTTTGTTACCTTCTTGGTCTAAGTCAGGAAGAAGTACCATGAAATATTAGGAACATCACCATTTTGGGGTCCTCTACTACAGACTGCCCAGGTCACAAAACTGAGTAAAGGCTGAATCTAAGAGGAAAGATCATTTTCACCCAATGCCTCTATAAAATTATGCCTCGTTCAGTGTGCCACTCATTTAACAAACAGCAGGCCTGAAAACTAAGAGCACCACACACAAGTGATTAGTAGAGATGCAATTGTTAAAAGCTCCATCAAAGATGCTACAGAGTCTTTAGAAATGTTGAGATACATAATAGGTACAAATGAATGCAGTCATACATACATGCTAAGGCCTCTGCTGCTGTTGCTGCTTATCTGTAGACATTGCAGACAGCTCAGGTTTACCACAGCTGACAGGCAATGAAAACAGTCTAATATACCGCCTGCTCTTGCCCTTAAATCCCTTTTTGGAGATCAAGATAAACACTTTCTTCCTTTCCCCAGTGCTCCAGACATTTGACTGAAGTGGCAGAGCATTGTGAGGTTTTGTGCAAATGAAATCACTATGTAATACTGAATGAGTGTAGTATTTACTTGTCAGGATATTTGTCAGCATAGGCACTGAGATTTTCAAGTTTCATAGATGCAACTTAACTCAATTTTTAAAAAATTGCTTTTGTCCTGATAAACACATTGTATTGGGAACCCTTAGACTTACATACAAATATTTGCAATCGTGTTATAAGATGTGAAAAATAATGATGCATACTGATGACAGGATAAGAAAGGAAATCTGCTGCTTCCCCACCTTTTTAAACAAACCTTAGTGGGTCAAGGAATTGTCTATTTAAAGAAGCAAGAAGTATAAAATTCCTCCTGCATCTAAGAACTGGCTACACAAACTGAGTCCTTGCTGCAATCCTTCTCATTAGGATATGTCTTTTCTCAAGAGGATTTGAGGGGGGGTTTTGTAAATTTACTGAGCAATCATCATCACTGGACTTCTTCCATGATTCAAGGCATTAAAGTCACTCTGGGATCTGTCAGATTATTGATAAAGGTTCAGCTAAGAAATGAGAAGAGCACATGGTAGCAGGGAAAAAGTGGCAAAATAGGGACAAAAGAAAGGAAAAAGGATGAAAGAGAGGAAAAGGGAGGGGCAGAGAAAAGAGGAAGGGGAAGAAAAAAAACGTAATAGCTCATCTACTCAGTGATGCTCCCATCTTCCTCCTTGACCTGAAAGGACTACATTTTTAAAAGCTGACAAGTAATTCAATCTCCAATTAACAATTTTAAGTGGTAACACACATATTACTGTGTAAATGTTTCTCCAAGAATATATCCAGGGGTAATGGAATTAAATCTCTAGGGAGACAAGATCAGTGCCTCTGTGACCACGAATATTTGGGTGTAGCCACAGGGTTACAATGTCTTTTTCGCTACCTTTATTGTTGTTGCCATTACTGGCAAACTAGACTGCTGGGAACTGGTAGATTCGGCTTGAGGGTAGAGAAGGTGCTCAGTGACGTTTACTGACAAGAAGAGGGAGAAACTCCTGACTTGAGCCACATTTGGACTCAAGACCATCCATAAGACCGAAAATCTCTCTCTAAGCAGCAAATTAGGAAGTGGTCAGGTTTGCTGAAGGATAAATTAGGGCAAACAGACTGTGCTATCAATGGTAGGAAAAGAAATTTAGCCAAAGAGACTGAGATAGATACAAGACAGAAATAACACTGGAAAACCTCTGTTTACAGAAGTATAGGGCTCACCAAAGAATAGAAGAATGAATTAAGACAGAAGAAGGACAACAAAGATTTGAAGGTGAGTGATAGAGGAACAGAAACTCATTTTTTTTTTTTTTTGGTACCAGGGATTGAACTCGGGTCCTTGCGCTTGTGAGGCAGGCGCTGGAACCACTGAGCTAAATCCCCGGCCCCAGAAACTCATTTTTAACATGGAGGGACAGAGAGGAGCCATGTGATAGTTTGCCTGTCAAATGTAGAAGAAAAAGGATAGGCTTCCAAGAGAAAGCTGATTGCTGAAAGAAATCACTCATCCCAGGGATCTTTCAACTGCTCATTTAGCAGGGACTTACGAGTACTCATAATAAATCAATTCCAAATATGGAAATAGTTAAAATTTTTAATAAAGACTGGCTTATTGAAATATAATTAACATATAACAAAACTGTACATTTTAAGGTGCACAATTCTATGCATACCGACAAACATATATAGTCTTATAATCACCACCCCAAGCAAGACAAAATTTTCATCATTCTAAAAAGTTCTCTTATACACTTCTGTAATCTTCCACCTCTAATGACCACTAATCTGCTTTCTGCCCTAATAGTTTTGCCTTTTCTAAAATGTTGTACAAATAAGAGTCACATAGTATGTTGCCTTCTGAGTCTAGCTCCTTTTGGTTAGCATAATGCATCAGACTCATTCATCTGATGTAAATATCAGTAGTTCCTTTTTATGAAAGTACCACAATTTGTTCATCTGTTTCTCTGTTGGCAGATTTTTGGGTTGTTGCCAGTTTTGGAAGACTATGAATAAAGCTGCTATGGATATTCATGCACAGGGTTTTCTGTGTGGGTTAGTATTTTCATTTCTACTGGGTAAATACATAGAAATGGGACTGCTAGGTTGTATGATTAAGTGCATAGCAAACTTTATAAAAGATCAAAAACCAAAAAAAGAACACTCCGTTTTTGAAGTGGCTATATCATTTTGCATTCCCACCGAAAAAGTGTAACAATTCTAGTTGTCTTAGCATCCTCATCTGCACTTGGAATTTGTCAGTTAAACATTAAAAAAATTTTAGGGCAGGATATATAGCTTAATGGTGGAGTGCTTGCCTAGCATGTGAGGTCCTAGGTTTGATCCCCAGCACTGCAGAAACAAACAAAAAAGCAATAATTTGGTAAAAAATTTTTTTCAGTGGTATCAAATTGTGGTTTTAATTTATACTTTCCTAATGATTAATGACAACCATCTCTTCATGTGCTTATTTACCATTTTCATATCGCCTTTAAGAAATTTATTTTTTCAGATTTCTTGCCTAAAGTTTTAATAACTGGGTTATTTACTTAATATTGTGAATTCTTTTTTTTTTTTTTTTTTTGGTACCGGGGATTGAACTCGGCACCTTTGTGTTTGCGAGGCAGGCGGTGGAACCACTGAGCTAAATCCCCGGCAATTCTTTATATATTCTAAATCACAGTCTTTTATCAGATATATTTTCTAAAGATGGACTTTTTTTTGTACCGGGGATCAAACTCGGGCTCTTGTGCTTGTGCAGCAGGCGGTGAAACCACTGAGCTAAATCCCCGGCCCAAAATGGACCTTTTAAAAAAATCTCTTTTGTTTGTTTCTTCTTTTTAAGAGATGACTTGTACCCTGAGTAACATTTTTGGCCATTCTTTTAAGATCACGATATGCAGTATATTAACTATTATTCTCTAATTATTTTTTTATTAAATTTGTTTTCTTTTTCATAGAAAGGAGTGCTTTCTATATTTTGTTTATTAATATCTATTTGTATTACATTTAAATAAAAAAAACCCTTAAAATCCCTGTGTTTCAGTCACCTCCTATGGGTTTTCTGAAGAGGACAATACTGGAGCTGGGTGGCTGCGTGGCTGTGCTCACAGGGGCCAGGCCCTAGAGTCTGGTGCTTGCTGGGGCATGGCTTCTTAGAGAATAGCACTGCCTTCATCACTGGAGCCTTTTTGTGACATGAGTGGGCAGTAATTTTATTTCTTCCTTAGAATACATGAAAACTGCATTACTGTCTTTTACCCTACATTTTAAGCTCCATAAAATAGGAATCATCTTTGTCCATAACATAAGAACAATTCTCTAGATACATAATAGGTATGTAATAAATACATGTGAACTACCATTTGACTTACATTTTCAGGATGTTAAACTACTATAAATGAGTAAAGGTGTGTAACAGCTTTCTTAAGCAAAACAAGGGGTTCTATTTTCCTACCATTTTAGTTTTCCCCAGTGTAGATACTAGGTGTTTCCCTCCCTTTCAAAAATCTACTTTATCTAGAATTCAAATAGTAACTCTATCTAAAGTTGTATTATCTTAGGGGTGCTCTTGTAAACCGGTTTTTATCTGCAAGAAAAGATATATTTTATCAGTAGGTCAGATAGAAAATGATGTTATTAAGGTAGAAAATGAAGAAATGAAAATGAAAATTTTCAAAAGTTGATTATCTGTCTTGACTTGTATTTGGATCTTATACTGTTGGTTAAATTTGGGTGGGTTCTTTTCTTTAATAACACCAATTTTTCACATGTTCATACTATTTAAAGGGCTTAAATCCCAGACACTGAACATTATTAAAATTAGGAACCAGTCAAGAATCAACCAGAAAAACTTGAAGCCCAGGAATGGTAATCTATAATTCAATCTAAAAAGCTCTTAAAGCTTCTCTTTTCATAATTCAACACCACTGACTGTGTACTTTAGCTGATTAGACTGTGTGATGATGGCCACTCTGAATGAGAAGGGGACATAGCTAGATTTGGACCCATGCACAGGGGACACTTCCTAGAATGATGAAAAGACAGAAGTCAGATTTCTAAACAGTGTCATTTCCCGAGTCTTTATCATATCCACATAGCAGTCTGTGCACAGCAAGGTCCCCAGTCTGTCTTCCTCCTGGAAAAGACTAGAGTCCTTGCATTTCTAATCTACCAAAGTGTGCAGTTCTTGCACTTTTAATTTATGAGTGTTTAGGGGGAACCTCTCTGACTTGGGAACATATTGGCTTGGTCTAATGCTTGGAGATTATTAAACTTGGAGCTATGCTCCACTATCAAGTCTACAGATCTTTTATTTAGAAGATATGGTGCTCTAAATGCACAAAGAGCTCCCTGTCACCTTCACATTAAAGCCCCTAGTGCCTGGTAAATGGAATTATATAGCTGTCATCTCCTTTCCCCAAAGTTTTAAGAGTACAATGGGCTCATTTTTTCACACTCCATCCCAGCTTCAGAACTAAGAGACCTACTTTGTATTGATTTAAGGTCTGAGAAATAAATAAACCTGCTTCACCGCTGTGATTCACAACAAATTCATGATACACTATTGCATGATATATTTCAAGCTCTTGCTCTGGGTCTCTTTTTCCTCTGGTGAGTGATGGGGGAGGTGGGAGGTAGTAGGGAGCTGCAAAGCTGACAGCCTGATGGTTATTGGAGATGGCTGCTGACTGCAAATCCAAGAGCAGACACTGTTGGAGAGAATAGGATTTTTTTTTTTTAACTGGGGGGCAAGGGTGAGAAGCTAATTTACTTGAGTTTCAGGCTGGGGGTGGGGGAGAAAAAAAGGTTAAAGGGGAAAAGAACGCTGGCTGAGTACCAAGCTTCAAGTGAACACTGATCTGCAAAGACAGAGCTATGAACATGTGGAGCAAGAGAAAAATGAAGAAGCTAAGGAAATGACTCTGCTTAAGGAGCTATGCTCACAGACCTATGTGGGCATTTAGCTTAAGTTCAGGGGCAAAGCTTTATTAGAGGTAGGATTTGCAGAGATCCTGCATCCCACAGAATGTGTGAGGTAGAGGCATTTTCTCACTTTAATACTCAGGTCACACCAGAATCCTGAAGGTTGAGATGAACACTCTAGAGACAAGGTAGAGACACACTGGAAGGCCACATGGAGGAGAGAGGACAACAGATTCTAACAGTTTAGTGTCTCTTTTGAGTCTCTTTTAGTCACATCATCTTCACTGATTCTATCAAAAAGGAGTTTCTGTTGGTGCTCAAAAAGACCTATCATCTAACTATGTATCAAGGTCCCATCTTTCAACAAAATAGGTGATTGGAAAGCAGGAGATAACTGGGCTCCAAAAGTTTTGCCTGATACTATAAAATGAGACCCCTAAGGTTCCACAGCATACTTCACGATAAAATTAAGTTTTAACCATTTCTTGTGTAATTACTACTTATTTCATACTTTCAACTGGTAAGAATGCTATTTATGAATCTATTTTCTTTTCTATCTTTAAATAGCATTTTCATCTTTGTTTCATTTGTTTTTCTGACAAGACCATACTATGAGGGCAAAAGTTCATGGAAAAAGACTTTGGTTCCATTCAATTTCTCATAGGTCATATCATAAAATTGGGTGGTTTTTGTTGTTTTTTTTTTAACAGTTGGTAAAAGCCATCAGTCTGTCTGTTCAGAGAAACAGATTTTGGCTAAATATAAGGAAAAACTTTATATTGATGAAGGGATGGATTGGCTCAAAAAATACTGAGGTCCCCTTTAGCTGAATTTTTCAAGCATTATTAATGACTATTTGACAATGGTGTCACAAAGGAAATTGAAACAATGGCTGGGACTTTTGATGATCCTTCAATTCCTTACATTCACTATTTTATGGTCACTTGTGATGTGAACAAAACCAAATAACATTTATTTTTCTGTAATCTGGTTAAGAAATAAGAAATTTTATTTATTTGGTACTGGGGATCGAACTTGGGACCTTGCATTTGTGAGGCAGGCGGCAGAACCACTGAGCTAAATCCCCAGCCCAAAATAAGAAATTTTAAATCATCATGGTCTATAACTTCCTAATCTCACAAATATGTAATAACTTTATGAATCACTATATATAATTTCACTAATATATAATACCATAATATGTAATATCTTTTAAAATTCCCTTGCTCCATTTTGCCCAGGCCTAACATATCAATAACAGATCAATATATACCTTCACAGAATCAGAGAATATTAGAAATTACAAGGAATTTAAGATTCAGAGATCCTCTGGTCTTCTATTTTAAGGTGGGAAATGTATTATGCTTCCCATAGATTTAAGCCCAAAGTTGCTTACCCAGTAAATGGCAAGGAGGGGATTGATCAAAAGTTTATTTTTTTAAATCTAAAGGTACTATAATACCAAAAAGCTTGATCACACTTATAATGCAATTATTCCTGAGTCTGTATTCAATGTCCTCAAGCAGGGCCTCAGAGTTCTTACTTTATCTAGAAGCTCTGGACTGCAATTTGAAGGTTCTCTCAAGTCCTCCTAAGCCACTAAACACACATGGCACTCTCTTAAAGAAACTTCTGTGATGGAGCTCTGTTTGGCAATTCTACCTTGCAAGATCTCCAAACCAGTGCACTGAGGACCAGGCTGCTGCAGATCACCAAGGCTCATTAATAGAGATAAACAGATCTGGTATAGTTTTCTTAAAAAACCTATGGAACATCAAACAAAAAGTAAACAAAACAATCCCCTCAAATGAGAACATATTTACTGACACTTTTGTATATAAGGGGGCAGGGCTTGAAAACTAAGGAGATCTGCCATCCTTTTTGAGAACTCATTCATACTATTAAAGCAAGGGTTACTCAGAAAGAAAGCTAAAATACCCTTTTAAAAAAAGAGAGTGATCCCATCTGGAGCTACAGGAGTATAAGGACTATTGTGAAAATAGGTAGTTAGGGACTTTTAAAAATGCAAATTGCTGGATTGATCCTTAGAGTGATTATGGGCTATTGTATCAACAAGTCCTTGGGGACTCTTATAGACAGATGACTGACACATATACTACCCTATCATGACCAAACATGGTGCCTCTCATGTTAATGGCTTTCCAAAGTGTGTTGATTGTCTTTAGATAGCATCTACTGGGAAAGTCAATACACGAATGTACTGTCTTGGTGAGGAATGCCACTTAATATTTTCCTGAAAAAATTTTTGCCATCAGAAAACCAGAGAGTATAGAGAATAGTGTGTTTGTATTTCCTTCTCAGGGCTTGGATAATAAATTGCAATGAAAGGGCCCTAATGCAGTTCAGAGAAGACTACAACAGTGCTAATGTATTCCTGTAAAAAAAAAATCATCTAATTTTCACAACAACCTGGTAGTATGGTACTACAGTATTGCCACCTGCCCCCATTTTACAGTTAATAAAACTATAACCTGGAGAGGTTAAGTAAATTGCCCAAGGTCACACGACTAATGGGTGGCAGAGGCAGGAATTAAATCCAAGCAGCTGGCTTTTAACTTCATTATGTTATATGAAAGTGATATGCCACCCACACTACTGTGAGAACTAAATAAACTCTCCTTCCCCTCTTTAGCCTCCATGATTCTTATGTGTGTGTCACACAGTCACAGGTGAACATGGGTACTGTGCATTGCAGGTAATTGGTATGACACAGGCCCATTTAGGGAAAAATTTTAGTACTGTGCTTAATAGAGTCAAATGCGACAACTGCACGTTTCATGTTGCACAGCTACACATAAATATGTACAAGGAAACTGAGAGGGATCCAGAGAGGTATGTGTACCATGTTTCAAAAGCAACATTAGCAGAGAAGCCCCCTATAGGACAAACAGCCCTAGCCATATCCAGCATATAATTTTTTCACTGGCAGATTCAGTGGAAACGGGGGCCAGACATCACTAAAAGGGATGAGATTATGGGATTTTTTTCTCTCTTTTTGCTAAAAGAAAAACATAAGCTTTAAAATGTTCACTATAAGGAAGTCATATATGATGTCAAGAGTGCATCAATCACCCACATATCATCACTGGCAGAAACCTTACCTCCACAGGCAGTTACTGTCCAGAGGACACCCATAAACTGCAGGTTCTAATTTCTATGTATGGAGAGTGGGTTCTCATTGAGTCTAGGGCAATGGGCTAAGAGCTAGCAGGCTCTAGCCTATATCAGTATTCCCAAAGCATATAGGTCCTTCAGCCTAGCTGTCACCTGATGCTATGTTAAACATATGAAATAGAAACTGAGAGGAGGTATGGTGGAAGAGAGAAATATGAATGTTATTGTAAATGTCTAAGTAGCACCTGGACTAAGGAGTTTATGACTCTGCAAATCATCTCAGCTCTTTAAGGGTCTATCTTGCCAATACCTCAAGCACATAGGTTAATGCCTTTGCCATGCCAGTATCACTCCCTTCACAAAGGATAGTTTGCCACATTCACCAGGTATGCCCCATCACTCAGAAAAGTATTCTGAAGATTCTGCTGCCTATAGTTCCTGGAATTAGGAACCTATGGCCTACTACCTTGAGAGATGCAGAACAACAGGCTCATTAAAATGTCTCTCATTTACATCATCTCTCTTATGACATTTGGAAACAAGAAAATGATCAGGCTATTTCTCTGTAGGCCTAGTGCACACTAAGCACAGAGACCTATGTCCTTCTGCAATGAAACTCTGGGACATAAAACCGATGTTTTGATTCTGATCTAGTCTCTATCAATTCCCTTTTAGTCTTCCTGTCTGTAAAATGGCCCCAATACCATTAGCCCATCACAGAAGATAGAAAGGAATCAGATGTCCTTGATTTTGAGTTTAAAATAAAGCCATCTGGGCTGCCTCTAGTCATGAGCCCATTGCCTTTAGTTCAAATGTCAAATCTGTATCACAACATTCAAGAAAATCCAGAAACCATATTTCTCCTCAAGGTGGTAGTATTTTGAATACTTTACAAATAACTGCAGGCAACAAAGCCAAGAGATAGAAAAAGAAAATACAAATACTGAGATCTCCAATGGAAAGGGAAGAAAATATAAATATGGGAAGTACTCTCTGATTTTGGAACAAAGGATGCAGTGGCAAAGGATGGTGCCCATGAATAAAACGTGTACAGTAAAACCATGGAAGGTGAAAAAGAATACCAGGAAACATTTATATTTTATGTGCATGCTACTACTGTACTGCAAAATATACATATATAATTGTATCTTTATCTATATGTATCTTTTAGAAAGTCAAGAGTCTTTGGAGGTAAAAAGTAGAAAGATTTAAACTAATTAAAAACAGGTTGCCGCCTGCCTCGCAAGCGCAAGGACCCAAGTTCGATCCCCGGTACCAAAAAAACCCACAAAAAATAGGTCAGCAAACATCAGGTGTGTGAGAGATGAAATGTAGCCATAAAAGCCTGATGGACACATACAATGTATGAAGTTGGGAATGTGTGTCTCTTCAGCTTTGTATCTGTTAAAGAACAAACAATTTACATGTTGTTGCATTATATAAGTATGATATGGGGCATGTCAACCTTTTCTTTTTAAATGAAACCATGTTAAGTTAAATCAGTGATGGAGTTAGAGGGGGTGGAAAGGATTGGGTAAAAGCAGGGAGAAAGAAAGTTTTAAAAAAAATCTCTGCCTCAGCAAAAGTTTTCATTAAAATTTTAGACAAATGATCCTTGTGTCCTTCTCTCTTGCTGCCTGGGGCTCCATGCTATTTCTATGCAAATAACAACCTCGTGGTTTATATCTTATTATTTCCACCGGAGCTGCAGCGACATGACCTGAGACGTGTAAGAGGTGGGATGGGGTAGGGAGGAGGGAGGTGGAGAGCAGAGAGAAAGAGAAAGAAGGAGAGAGGGAGGAAGGGAGAGAGAGATGGAGTGGGTGCTCACTCAAGTGTGAAAAAATATTGTCAGGAGTAAGCATCAAGAACAAAAAAAAAATTGCAGGGATAACGTGTTTATTTCAGTCCCCCCACCCGTCCACCCCCACCGCTCAAACCAGCACCTTTTAAAATTCATTGGGCATCAGGCGATCATGCACAATCCATCTGCTTTCACTTTATCATTTGCATTTCATGCCTCCTGGCTTTTGATGTGCTGATACTTTGATGCAGTCAGGAGACGCGCATTATCATTATTTCAATTTTCAAAGGGGTCAACGGGATTGGCACTTGCACACACAAGATTTTTTTCCCACCAACCTCTGTGCACCCTCCTTCTTATTTTTCACCCCAATGTTTAACATAAAGGATGAAGCCTCAAAAAGGTAAGGGTCAAATGTTTATAGTCTAAGACCATATATAAGCTTGCACTTATGCCTGTCTACATTTCCACTTTACACAGGTACGCAAAAATTATAAACAAAATGGCCAAGCCTTAAAAGGGAGCCTTCATAGCATTTCAAACACACAAAGACTTTCTCATACACAGATACTCAGAGATGAACAGAGAGAGGGATCTATAAGCAAGATACAGAAACAAAGTGACAGAGAGATCAGCACTCAAAACACAAGAGAGTGACTTGCACACATCCACAATAAGTGAGACAGAGAGATAACTACAGAAAGAAGGGAAATAGAGACCAGAAAGACATCAGCACAGACAAAGAAGGAATATGCACAAGGAGTGAGTCAGAGGAAGCAATCTGAGCATGGTAACTCTGGAATAGTTTCCTTTTTCATACCTGATAAAGGGGCTGATAGGACATTCTTAATGAATGTCCATGAAATCAGGTGTCTTCCAGCAAGCAAAGCAGGATTGGGTAATGTCTATAAACAATTGCTCCCTAGCTAAAAATGATCATGTCTTTCTGGAAATGAGCAGTGTTTGGTAAGTTACAACAACAGCTTGACTTGTCTTTCCCTCTACAACTAGGCTTTTCCTTTAATAAGCAGCTCTTCAAGGTAAGAAGAAGGTGAATATACTGAATTTAATCAGAACAATTCAACTGAATTTTAAGAAAAATATCCTTAAAGCTTTCTTCATGGGACAAACGAAATGGAACTGGTAAGTTTTCAGCAAAAAAAAATCCTCCAAGCCAACCAAACAAAATACCGCTCAAAACCAACAATCTTGGGCCAGGGATTTAGCTCAGTGGTTCTGCTGCCTGCTTGCAAGAGCAAGGACCCGAGTTCGATCCCCGGTACCAAAAAGAACAAAACAAAACAAAAAACCCAACAATCTTTGGTTTTTATAATATTCTTTGTGTATAACACAATTATCTGTGTGTGAAGCTTAATGCAACAAGATACTTTTCAGAAATTATCTCTCTATACATGTATGAAAATATCATGAAAAACATTTTAAAATTCTATCCTCACATGTAATGGTATCTAAACCTTTTCAATGTTTATCAATATTTTATCCTAAGAGAAACTTTAAAAAAAGTTTTTTTAAGACTCTTGGCTATTTCTCTCACCACAGTAATCTTCAGTAGTAGCAGTTCATAACAAGCTGACTACATCAAACAATTCTCTAATTTATGATATCCCTAAAAAAACTAATTAGATCAATGGAATTATGAACTTTTTCTAAATGGGAATGACAGATGGGACACTTAGTACCTATCCTTCCATTTAAAAATCAAGGTTTGATAAAAATTTCCTGCAAGTCACAAAAACACAATAGCCAATATAATTTAGTATGTGAGTAATTGTATAAGCTTAGTCACCAAACTATGTGAGACAGGAGAACTGAAATTTCAGTGAAAGGGAACACTTTGTCTCCACAAATGAGCTACTCATATTTGCTCATTTGAGCACTACTACATTACTTAAAGATGGAAATTATTATCCCTCTTCAACAGGTAGGAAAGCTGAGGAGGAAAAAGGTAATATATGTTGCACAAAGGCAGCCAGCCCTGGACTATTCTATCATATATTTCTGCTTCTAGAGAGAAAATAAATATCTTATCCCTACAAAGAAGTCAGAAACTGCATTATCCTTTGTATATTCTTTTTTTCTTGGATGGTTCTCACTCTTGGATATCACCACCCCCTGTAGAAAAGCCCCTATGAACTTGGGCTAAAAAGGCATAAACTAAAGCTAGGGTTGTAGCTGAGTGGTGGTATGTGTCCTAGGATTCATGAGGCCCTGGGTTCAACCTCAGCATGGGGGTGGTGGTGGTGGTGAGGTGGGATTGTAAAATGGCATAAGCCTTTCTCAGGAAGGGAAGATAAATGCCTATGTCATGGTCTTTCCCAACAAACCTATTCAATGCATTCATTCACCAGTCTTCGCACTCAATATTTACTAAGTACTTCCCCTATGTATAAGGGACTACCATATATGTCCCTTTTAAGAGGTGTATTCATAATTTCTCAAAATATTAAAATTAGATATTCTCAACACCTTAGATCAGTACTTAGTTATGTTAAATAGGACCTAGTATAACTAGACTCTAAGACAGCTCTGTGTGTGAAAACATAGCTCCTGACATCCTTTATTTATAAGTAAGAAAAATGGAGTGAGTGGGGGCAGAACAAAAGCATTCAGATAATTCTGACTTTCTAGAAAGAGACTAGGATATGAGCTTTTTGGAGCAGGGATTTTGTTGAATGAAATGAATGAATGAAAAGGCAAGCGAGTCAATGGACTAAAATGATGGGGGGGGGGGGAGGTAAGACACAGACTGAGGAAAATCAGGATCTTGGACTAAGAATTCATGATAATCTTCAAATAGTTTAACACACTTCTCTCAAACCCTAAAAACTTACTTTGTTGAGGGCACCAGCTCCTGTCAAAATTAAGTGAGAGTTCTCAACCTGGATGGTTCTCTGTCCCAGCCGAACAAGATAAGCCCCAATTCCAATGGCCCGGCATGTCACCTTAAAAAAGAATAAATCCTGCATGTCACATATTTATGTCCTCTCCCAAATGACAAATCTAAGGCATACATAAAATGTGTAAAATCTACATGAATAGAAATAAACACTGCTTTTTGTGAAGTCTGAGTAATAACAATAAAAAAAAAATTTCTGGTCTAAGAGACAAAATTCATCTAATAATTCCAGTAGCAGACACTTCAAGAATCATAGCCCCATTACTTGCCCATTTCATAGATGACTGGCATCCCCACTACAGATATGAGCAAGGAAAGTACTAAAAAGAGAAGAAATTTAAGCTAAAAGAAATTCAAGTTTAAAATCTGGTAAAATATTATATGTGCTGCCGAAGAGAGCACTAAAACCCGGTAAAATATTTAGAGAAAGAAATTAAAGGCTAAAACAAATAGGTTTACTTGGAAAATTTGGTAATTTATATTATCATATCTTCCTATTATCATGCATGATTAAAATAAAACTTTTCAAGAAATGGTTTTGGACTGGGTGTGGTGGCACATGCCTGTAATTCCAGCACATGGGAGGACAAGGGAGAAGAATCACTGTGAGTTTGAGGCCTGCTTGGGCTACACAGTGTGTTCAAGGCCAGCCTGAACTCCACAAGGAGACCCTGTATTAAAAAAAAAAAAAAAACCAAGGCAGAAAAAAATGCTTTCATTTTGGACTGAACAGTGATGGGGGCAGCAATAAACCTAGTCACAGAGCCAGCTCTTCAAAAATTTCACATTCTGGGGGCTAGTGACATAGGTCAGCAGTAGAACATTTGTATAGTATATGTGAAGCTCTGAGTTTTGTTCCCAGTTCAGGGGAAAAAAATCACATTTGGGAAATATTTACCAGGCTGATGGTGATGATCTCATCATAGGCCAATGAAGATTCTCCAGCAATTATTCCTGAACCTCGAAGGTTCTCTGCTCCAAGCCCTTCTTCTTTCCCAATAATATCTGTTATCTTGTACCTATTGGATATAGCCATGCCAAAGCCCAAAAATTAAACACAGTAACAACAATCCATTATGTGGAAAATCATCACTAAAAAGCAACTAAAAGCATATTGAAAACTTGTATTTAATACAAAGGCCTTAAGGTCTTTCTTTTATATTCTTCATTCATGTCTTTCTTCTTAGTTTGATTCCTATTTTATCTGGAAGTATAACAGAAAAAGCAAAATCTAGGATTAAGTATATTGGTTTAAATCCTTGTTCTGATATATGCAGTGATACCACTCTGGGGTAATAATAACTTCTGTAGAATGGGGATAATATTACCTACCTTTAAGGGTTGGCACTAGAATTAAAGCAAGAAGGAGAAAGTTTGATCTAACTGGCCATCAGATGTTTTTTTTTTTTTTTTGGTGCCAGGGATTGAACTCCAGTCCTTGAGCTTGCGCAGCAGGCGGTGAAACCACTGAGCTAAATCCCCGGCCCTGGCCATCAGATTTTAGATGCCCTTTCTTACTTTTTTTTAATCAAGTTTCTTAAAAGCAGGGTCAATATATATATCACTATAATAAGCAATTGATTAAATCAAAATTTTGACAATTTATATATGAATTAAAAAATCCAAATAAAGGGGTAGTAGAAATGCTCAACTCAGTTTCAAGTCAAAAATTCTTTTTTTGGGGCTGGGGATTTAGCTCAGTGGTTTCGCTGCTTGCTGTGCAAGTGCAAGGACCTGAGTTCGATCCCCAGTACCAAAAAAAAAAAATTCTTTTTTTTCAAGATAAGGACAAAGAGAAAGGTCAAAATGTATACTCTCATTCTTGCTCTTTCATAATTACCAAGTGTATACATGAGGGTTCTTGGCTATAGTTCTCTGGAGGGGCAGGTAGAATGTGTGTAGAAGTGAAATGCTGGCCAAGTTGTACAGAAAGCATCCTGTGGGTCTACTGGGAGTCCCTCATCTGTCTTCCTGCCAGGGGATTAGGAGTGATAGCTGATAATGGGAAATGGGAGATGGGAAATGCAACTAATAAAAGGAAGGAAAAATAGAAAGTTGGAAGTAGAGATGGGCATAATTATTTATGGTTCCATCTATACTCAGAAGGCTTGGCACTGGGCACAATTTTACAAATTGAAATAATAAATAAGTATCCCACAGTGGCTCTTAAGCTACTTCTTCCTATCATATTTCTCTGCTCCCTTCTTTCTGTCCAGCCCAGTGCCATTGGTCTGAGTCTTTGCATTTCTGCTCCTCAGATTCTCCTAGCTTTCATTTTTAGCCCCTCCCAATAGTCAATAATTCTCCTATTCTTCCTTTAGTTTTATATCTAGACCTTAGAGTCTAGAGTTATGTTATAAATGAAGATAATCTTCCTTAAGGAGTTAATGAACCACAATCATTTGGGGAGGGGTAATGTGTTCTTTTTATAAGGTTCACATGTCATATAGTCACAAATATTCATAGGCCCGGGCAGCCTTTCCTGTAAAGCATATTCTCTCCTTGTAAAGGTTGCAGATTCCTTCAAAGGTATTCGTGATTTGTTAAGTGGCACCTTCTCCCTTCGTTTTACATGAAAAAGAATTAAAATTCTCCATTTTATGTTTTCTGACCTGAGTCTTCTACACATGGGGCTATCATTCTTTAAAGTAGAACTAAATTTTAATATGATAATAAACCTTTGTATAGTGTATTACAATTAATACATTTATGTACATATTTGATTCTTACAACAATCCAATGTGATAGGGAATATCATTCTCATTATTACAGATAGTAATAATAACCAGGATATTTAATTGCTTACTATGTGCTCACAACTGTGCTAAGGGGCTTGGTTCATCTTTCAGATAGGAAACCTCAAAGAAAAAAAATGACTTATTTTTTAACAAAAGCAATATACAAAATTAATAGTTTTCACAAAAGCTAGTAATAAGTAATTAAAAACATATATAACAATAGAAAAATCCTGTTCAGATTAGCAAGAAAAACTACAAAATATTTAGAAATAAACACGAAGAAAGTAGCAAAATTCCACCATACCCACACCAAACCTCAAGGTGTTCCAGGACACCACAGTGAACCCCCTAAGGATACTGCAGGATACTTTTAATTTTTTAGAGAAACACTATGACATTTGATATCTGTTGGATCCCAAGTGAATGACTAGCTCTAGGCAGTGCATGGTTTAACATTAGATAGTCTACATTCCTTTTGACAATGTCCTATCTTTACAAAGCTAGGTTTTTGCAGTTTGTGGGAAAAAAGCAAGCTCTACACGAAAATTAACGAAGAACAAGAAATAAGAGTGGTTAATCCACGGAGGTTCTAAGGTTGGGACTGTTACATAGATGCAAACAACCCACTAGCAAGTACATAATTAAGAGTGAAATAATATTTTTCAATTCATGTGTATTATTTTATTAAAAAATCATGAAATTGTTAGGACATAAACATGCAGTTATTGGAGTTTACCTACTTAACTGACAGAAATACAGTATTAGGTAAATCCTTTGGCCTTAGGGGTTGTGTGAAAAAATGAGCTGCTAAGTGTGTCATGAATCAACAAAGTTTCAGGACCTCTGGCATAACCTACAAGAAAACTATAAATCTTTTAAAAAGATACTTCAATAAAAAGAAAAACATACTATGCTTCTTTTGGGGAAGAGTTAATATTAGTAGGGGAAGAGTTAATACTAGGAAGATATTCACAAATTAATGTATAACACTAATGCGATAAGATTAAAATCATTATGAAAAGTCTTGGGGAACTAATTTTATAAAAATGATCCCACAGGGCTGGGGATTTAGCTCAGTGGTTCCGCCGCCTGCCTCGCAAGCGCAAGGTCCAGAGTTCAATCCCTGGTACCAAAAAAAAAAAAAAAGATTCCCACATATAAAAAGGGCAAAAACAGCTAAAAAGATTTGGGGAAAAATTAAGAACATGAAGAAATCTGCCCTACTAGAATAGTTAAAATGGTATGCCATTAGCACAGGGATAGATAGAACAAAAAATAAGAACATATGAGTTATGCAATAAATAAAGTTGGAGGAATTAACATTTTAGGAACTACTTGCAGAGAGATTATAAAAATGTTCAGCTTCACTGGTAATCAAAAATACAAGTTAAAATAACAATTGCCATTTTTATCTTACTTTATTATTTTTTTTTTTGGTACCGGGGATCGAACTCGGGTCCTTGCACTTGCAAGGCAGGCGGTGGAACAACTGAGCTAAATCCCCGGCCCTATCCTACTTTATTAATTGATAATCAATGTTGGCAAGGGTAGAAAAAAATTAAAAGAGAAGAAACAAGCACTATCACATACTACTAATTAGGAAAGCAGATCTTGGGAGGACAATTTGAAATTATTTTTTTAAATCCTTAAAAATGGACTTCTTTTTTGTTTTTCTATACTGAGGGTTGAACCCAGGGAACACTGAGCTATATCTCCAACCCTTTTTAAACTCTGTTTTGAGACTGGATTTCTCTAAGTTGCCCAGGCTGGGTTCAAACTTTTGATTTTTCTGCCTCAGCCTTCCCAATAGTAGGAGAATAGGTATGTTCTACCATGCCTAGCAGAAATATTATTTAACCAGTATTTCTGCTTCTAGAAATTAACCCAAAGGAAATAATCAAAGATACTCCTTAAAGTTTATATAAATGAATCTTTAGCTCAGGGATATAATAGTAAAAAATCGGAAATAGCCTGAATGTTCAAATATAATATATTCATTATGATGAAGTACAATTCAACCATTAACATTCATATATTTTAAGTTGGGTGTGGTAGTGCATGCCTGTAATCCCAGCACTCTGGAGGCTGAGGCAGGAGGATAGCCACAAGTTCGAGGCCTGCCTGGGCTACATAGTGAGTTCGAAGTCAGCCACAGCTACACAGAGAGATCCTGTCTCAAAAAAAGAAAACCCCAAAACATAAAAATTTCTCTAGAAATAGTTTTGTGAACAAAACAAATTCAAAAGAAAATCTTATCTATTATAATCCCAATTATGTTGAAAAAAGGGTATGAATATGGAAAAGATACTCAGAATATATATATTCATAACTGTTGCCTCAGGATCAAACTGTGGCTGATATTTTTTCTTCATAATTGTTTACATTTTAATTTTTCTAAAATGAATAGGTATTCCAAACAGAATTTAAAAACCTCAATAATAAGGTCTTTCAGTTAATAAGTGGTAGAGGGGGTAACATAAAAACCTAAGACATCTAGATTAAGTAACAAGTAATCTCCACTGCTCTTCAAGGTCATGATCAGCAGAACAGTAGGGAAAAAATAATGTATTCTCTTTTCTTTAGTCATGGCCAAATTATCTTGATATATAAATACTTACCTGGATTCTCCTTCATCCTCCACATGTTCACAGTGGACAGAGTTGAGAGCACTGACTCTCTTATAATCTTGAGGGGTCAGATATAAATACTTGTATCCCTGTGAAATACAGTTTTTTTTAACTCATTATTTACCATTGTCACATAACCAGAAGACACAGCAAAGCATGCATAATAAGCTTGTTTCAAAGGTAGCTTTAAATTGCCATATCACTTCTTAAAGTTACCATCTAATAGGATATTAGCATAGATCTCCTTTAAAAGACAGAAGCAGTTATTTTTTCCGTTACTGACTGCCTGTCCTTGAGACAAGATACCTTGTAGCTTCAACTGCAAGTATATTCTATTGATTTCAATTCAATAGGGGTAAAGGGTCATTTTCAGATCTTTAGTGACACCTCTATTAAACATATTAACATGAGGGCTGGGGATTTAGCTCAGTGGTTCTGGCACCTGCCTTGCAGGCGCAAGGTCCCAAGCTCAATCCCCGGTACCAAAAAAACAAACAAAAAAGATATTAGCATGAATTAAAGACTTATGAGAATAACTACTCTTCACTCTCTTAAATCTCTATATAAAAAAATCATCAAATCTATAGTATCATATTATCATTGGGTAAGTAACTGTACATGGGTAAGTAATAACTGAAAGGATCATAAATCTAGAAGATTCAATATTAAAAATCAGAAGTCTACAGATTGCTAACAGTGAACTTATTTCTTTTGCTTTTTTCAATAATTCCTAATTACTTTATTTTTTGTACCTGGGATCGAACTCAGGTCCTTCCGCTTGTGCAGCAGGCAGTGAAACTACTGAGCTAAATCCCTGGTCTCCTAATTACATTTTTAACATTATACCATTTCATAATTAATTTACTTGTATACATACATATCCACACTGTATTCTTATACAAAGTACAATGACATGGTATGTGTCTAACATGCTGTATGTGTATACAATTCAGTAGTTTTTAGTATATTCAGATGCTGTGCAACCTTCACCACTAATTCTAGAATGCTTCTATCCCCAAAATCTCAAAATGGTCAGCAGTCACTATCAATTTCTACATACTTTTTGAATGAATTTTAATGAACTGCAATCTACATGCAATAAATTTTATCAACTTTAAGTGTTACAATTTGATGAGTTCTGAACATGTATATACTTGGGTAACCACCACCACAATCAAAATACAGGATATTTCTATCACCCCTTAAACAATCTTACACGTAAAGACGTTAAAAGCACCAAAGGAAACTGAGAAAACAGCCAGGAAGGTAAAACGACAGAAAGACAAAAAGGGCAATTCTGAGGTCCTGGAAGCCAACAAGAGAAAAGTATTTTAAGGATGAAGGAGTGATCAACTGTCAAATGCTGCTGAATCATCAAATAACTAAAATGAGGACTGAGAATTCATGTGGAATTTAGCAATATGAAACACTGATGACCATAACAAAAGCAGCTATAGTGGAATGGGGAAGCTTCACTGAAGTAGATTTAAGAGGGAATAAGAAAAGTATATGGGGATCACAAGACAACTCTTTTTTCCCCCTTTCAGTATTAAGGATTGAACCCAGGGTGTCAGCCAGGTGAGGCAAGCATTCTACCAATGAGCCACAGCCCTAGTCCTTTTCATTGATCTGAAGATAAGATCTTGCTGTTACCCAAGCTGACATTAAATTTGCAGTCCTCCCTTCTTATTCTCCCTAGTAGCTCGCATTTCAGGTGTGCAACCCCATGCCTGGCTTGGAATATACTTTAAGAAGTTTTGCTCTAGGCCTGGGGATTTAGCTCAGTGGTTCCGGCACCTGCCTCGAAAGCTGGCATGGTCCCAAGTTCGAGCCCCGGTACCAACAAAACAAAAAGGAAGTTTTGCTCTAAAAGGAAAAAGAAAGTGGAATAAGGGTAGTGTCAAATGCTGCTAATAATAAGGGTATATAAGGGCAAGTCATTGTATGCTAAAATGGTAAATCCAGAAGGAATGGGAAATGCAGTGATGCAATAAAGAGGCAGAAGTGTTGGTAAGTTGGCAAGAAGGGAGATCAAGTGTATAAGAAGAGGGATGGCCTTGGACTGGAGGAAGGATTGTTTATCCAAAGCACAGGAGAAAAAGCAGAGAGTAAGGGTACGAATGTAAAAGCTTGTGGAGCTCTCTTCTGATTCCTTTTGTTTCTCAGTAAATAGGGAACCAAGGTCTAATACTGGCTGCAAGTGAGGATAGGGGAAGAGAATACAAGGGTTTGAGGAGAAAGAAGGTGTGAAACTGTCATCCAGGAGTTTGGTAAGTTTGAACTGAATTTAAAGTACGATCAGTCAACAGAACTGCGTGTTTTTCTCTCTCAATATTCAGCTATGCAGGTGCACACATGAGAGTAGATGGAGAGAGTAGATTTAAACAAGGTTTTCATAAAGGCACAAAATAAGCAGAATGAAGAGAGAAGCCAAAAAAAAAAAAAAAAGAGTTAAGATTATAATGGCATTTGACCCAGCTATTCCCCTACTGGGTATCTTCCCAAAAGAACTAAAAGAATCATACCACAGTGATATATGTGCACCCATGTTTATAGCGGCACAGTTTGTAATAGGTAAAGCTTGGAAACAGCTCAATTGCCCATCAACTGGCGACTGGTAAAGAAGACGCGTTTTTTTTTTAATAAAATGGAGTACTACTTACCCATAAAGAATGAGAAACTACAGACATTTATAGCTAAATGGATGCATATTGAGGCCATACTCTAAAGTGAAATAAATAGGACACAAGTGTAAATACCGAATAGTTTCTCTAGTGTGGGAAACTGAAAGTGTAAATAAGGATTAAAAGGATTAATAATGGGGCCGGGGATTTAGCTCAGTGGTTTCGCCGCCTGCTGCGCAAACGCAAGGAACCAAGTTCGATCCCCGGTACCAAAAAAAAAAAAAAAAAAAAGGATTAATAATGAATAATTCATACTTTGAAAGAGGAAAATGTCCAAAGGGGTAGGTGTGGTGGGAGGGGGAGGGGAAGGGGAAAGGAAAAATTATGAGAAAAGAAAAAAAATGGAAACGAAGTCTATGTAAATAGGGAAGGATGGAGGGGGTGAAGGGAGCACAGGGAATGGGGGAAAAAAAAAATAAAAACCAAGATACATCATGTACAGGTACAAGCACCCAATGATAAATGTAAACGTACTGTATACCTAAAATGTACCAATAAAAGAATTTAAGGAGAACAAAATTAATGGTTAACCTTGGAATTTAAGCTAAATAAGAATAAGATGTAAGGAGGGAGTGAGGAACAGATGGAGGGGTGGCAAAGAAAGGGAAGCTTGAAATTGAGATTTTGGGAAATGAGATGCTGAGCTAGGCAGCAGGACAGGACCATCACAAGAGAAGAAGTCAAGGATCCAAGATAAGGCAGACTATGGAAAGATTATGTGGATACAGCATTCACAAGAATTATCACATGACTAATAACATTAGAGAAGTCAACAAGGTGCCAGGAACTAAAAGATACAAATAGTAAGGGATTGTGACCAAAGTGTGGGGAAACACCATAAGAAGGAAGAGTGGTTGGACAACAGCATAATCTAATGACAGGAGATTAAAGGTGCAGTTTTTTTTCAGGAAGAAGGGAGATGGAAAGGTCTGCAAGTAGCAATGAAGTTTCAAGAAAACTGTATTCCCTCTCGAGGCTCAGTAGTACAAGGGAAAGAGAGAAATCAGGCACTACTTAGGAAGGTCACAAGGGAAACCGTGTCTTTGCATGAGAGATAGGTTTCAAATAGGGCAAGCAGGTTAGAGAAGATGAAGACACAAAGGATTTTGTTGATGACTGGCCACAATCCTAAAAGCTAGAGTAGAATAGTTTACAGATACGTATTTTGGGTTTAGCATGTCTTGTGCTAAATGCATTCCTATTATTTTATCTAATGTTCAACCAAAGAAACATCCATCTATTTTAAAGCTGGAGGAAAAATCAGATGAACATATTAAGAAACAATTTGTCTCAAAGATGGTGTCTTAAGAAAATTTTGTAACTTTATTTATATCTAATTTTCATTATACAGACTGACATTCAAATTTAAACTTCCTTTCCTCTACCTTTTACACATGCACGTGACACACACACACACGCGTGTGCACATGCATAACCATACAGTATACTGAAGTATTATCTCTTCTTAGCCTGTACCTTGTAAGGATCCTCAGGATCTACCCAGGCCACATGAAACATATGGCGAATTTCTTCTGCCAGTCCAATTCTTGCTCCACTGTTGGCTGCTACATAGATGCGTGGAATACCCTCTGCCCTGGCAAGTTCAGAAGCTCTGAGAAACAGCAAATCCTCCTGGGGCCCAAAGGACCCAATTAGGTATGTGATGTCATTACCAATAACAATGATATCCCGGCCCTCTGGATATTCAGGACTTTTCAGGATCATTTTCCAAGCTACCATGCCAATCTGCAAAGATATAAACCAACTAGTAAATATAAGCCTCTTATAGTGAGATTTTATTTTTTCAGGTTCCTTCAATGTATGACACTATAACTAGACACATTCTTCATGGGAAGGTGTGCATTGCTGAAGAGCCAACCTCCCTGTTAGAAACTAGAAAAATTCTAGTATACTGCTCTAGATTTGCTGAGAAAAGCTGGTTAACTATGTAATCTAAAGCTGACTTAGTTCCTTTTTGGGCCTACTCAAAACCGAAGACTAAAATGCAATTAAGATATGTGTGGAAGAACAAGATAGTACAGGCAATTAAGTCTACAATCTTACTATATTAAGACACTATTTCCAGCTTTAGTGAGACTGGTTCCAAGAAACCTTTAACACATAAGGGACCAGAAAGAGAATCACCTTTCATGGACTGGATAATTCCTGTGATCTGAGATCCTTTAACTATCCTCCCGCATTTGATATGAAAAATGAAATATTCTTTAGTGGTTTGCTCCAGGAATCTTCCAGTTCTGCAAGAATTTCCTATTGCTCAACATCGCTTTTTTTTTTTTCTCGCAGTACTGGGGATTGAACTCAGGACCTTGTGGTTGTCAGGCAGGCATGGAGCCACTGAACTACATCCCCCGCCAACACTGCATTCTTGAGAGTGTCTCCTGCTGCTTTCTCTCAGCAGCAAAAAACCAATGGATGAACAGAACTAATTTTTTGCTGCACTGTGATATATGTTAACTCTCTGCTCTCTATTCAGTAGCATCTGACCAGCCACACAAATGATACCTACTTAAAAGGCAGAGGTGGTGTGTCTCTTCCCAAACTCTCACAGCTCTCTCCTCTTTTAATCTTCTATGTGAAAACGAATCAATCCTTCCACTTGTTTATTCACTGGTTTCATTTCTTTTCTATTCATTTACACCCCAGTTACAGATGTAGTTTTTCATGTCTGTCTGTTTCCCATATACTTGGTTGGATAAGTGATGCTTCTCATTCTATTTTTCCCCTCTTTCTGCCTCTCATCTTCCTCCCTGCCCCCACCACTCACCTGCCAAAACAGCCTACCAGATGAGCATTCCTGGTCCTGCCTAATGGAGCCCAGCCACACATCTGCAGCCTTGGTCCCTCATCCCCAGGCTGCTGCGTATCACCTCATTGGGGAGCTGGCCATCAAGAAGGGCCATTAACAGATGTAAATAGCAGCATCCCTGGAAAGCCACATGCATCACCCAGACTCAACCGGGCCAGTGATCATAAGCTCT
Source organism: Heterocephalus glaber (assembly GCF_000247695.1). The sequence continues at coordinate 4,176,553 of NW_004624871.1, forward strand.
GAGTACACATTCCTCAATCCAATTGCACATCCAATGTAATCAGGCTGGTTGAGGCATTCCACACAGCTATTTGTGATTCTCAGCATTAAGAAATATATACGAAATACCCACAGATAAATATAAGCTATTTAATATATTATACCATTGGCCAAATACAAATCAAAATGGATATAATACACAGGGAAAAAATCCAATCACCTTCTGAGATAAGGTATTACTCTATCTGCTCACTAAAGACAGATAAGGAAAGGAGAAACACATCATTAAAAAAATAGCACAGAGAAACCCCAAATATCAGGATAATTTTGCTTGTGTTTTTTAAGAGAGCAGTTTATATAATACCTGTATGTAGTGAAATATTTTATCTGCTTTCTCACGTGTTCCTCTAGCCCAACTGCTCTTTTGTTTTTCAGGAAAGAAAAGCTATTTCCTGTCTACTTTCCTCTAAATGCATTTGTAGTTAGGAAAATTGGGTTTTACACCAAATTTTATGATATATTAACCTCAGCCTTCTAGGCCAGAAGCAGTTTAGATACAAACCCGGAAGAATCTATTTTAGCAGTTTTGTGTTAATGCAAACACTATAACTATGTGGCACTGGACAGGCAAATAATACTCTTATCTTTTGTTATTACCTGGGGACTCTAACTGTATCACTTGGGCAGTCAGTTCAACAACTGGCCAGGTCATTATGCTCGCAATATTGACTTCTAATTAGGTGTCAACACAGCAGCACCAAGAACACACTACTGTTTATCATTGTCTTTCCAAAGTGTGTTCCTCATCGACCATACTCCCCTCCCACCTTAAAAAGTACTATTACAGAATGGAAAGTGGTATCCCAGTCTTAGTATAGCAAGATTCTCTACTGGAAGAGATTCAAGTTTTGAGTTAGTACAATGGATAAACATCTAAAGAAAGCTTTTGTTGCTCAATTTATATTAAGATCTGGATGTCACTGATGATCAAACAATAAGGCATATAATGGTGAACACGAACTTTGGAGTCAACCAAACTCAAGATTTAAATCTAAGATGTATTGTTCATTAACCCTGTGACCTTGGAAACATTATTTAACCTTACAGAGTTTCAATGTACCCAGATGCAAAATTAAGAATATAGCCCCTATGGATTTGACAAACAAACTACTGGAAGCAGAAATCTATTATGTTAACTTTAATATACAAAGTTTGCCATTTTCTCTCCCATTAACTTGTTCAAATCCTATTTCAAAAGGTTCATTCAAATTCTACTTCTTCAGTAAAGCTTCCTCCAGCCCAAAGTGACTCATCTCTTCTCTAATCTCTTACTAAAACTTTCATGTAGAGAATCTATTAAAAAAAAGAGAGAGACAATCTATTTGATAACCAGTCATAACCTGCCTAGGACTTCTTTTAGCTTATGTCTTGAACCACTTTATCTCCTCTAGCGCCTTGCAGGATCCCTACTACATAATACAGGAGCTATAAATACTTGCCAACTCCATAGTTATTTCATTTTAAAAAATGACATTTGGACTTAGTCAACAACATGGGCTTAGAACATTGTCCAGCACTAATATCTAGAGATTATAGGATAAAAATCTTAAATATCATTATTTTATTTTAAAAATAGCTATATATATATATATATATTTTTTTTTTTTTTTTTTTTTTTTTGGTACTGGGGATTGAACTCGGGACCTTCCACTTGCGAGGCAGGCGCCAGAACCACTGAGCTAAATCCCCGGCCCCTAAAAATAGCTATATTAACTGAACATCTATTACATGCTGCACTACACTATAAGTTGACAAATACTGAGTGATTAAGGGCTTAAGTGAAGAAGTCAAGCTGTCTTATTCCAAATTTCAGCTTTAAATTAGCTGTAAAACCTTGGACAAACCAACTCTTGATAGTAACACCTTTCTGTAAGGATTGTTGTGAGAAACACCACAACAAATTAGTACAGAGTCTGGTATATAAAAGCCCTCAAAGGTAGCTATAATTGGCATAAGGAAATCCAGGCACAGACTAAATAATTTGTTCTTACAGCTAGTGTAAATTGTTTGTTTACTAATCTGTTTTTGCGATACTCAAGATTGAACCCATCGGGTGCTAAGCTGCATCCCTAGCCTTTTGTTATTTTATAAGAGGATCTCACTAAGTTGCCCAGGCTGGCCTCAAATTTACAATCTTTCAGCCTCAGACTCCCAAAAATCTGTGATTAAAGATGTGCTCCACCCCCCCCAGCAGTATTGTTTATTTTTAAAATATTCACAGAAAAATACAGATTTTTCTTTACTAGAGAGATTAAGGAAATATATTCCACATTAGTTCTACTGCTTTTAGGTGAATACATATGGAACATGAACAACAATTATACTACGAACATAAATGTCACTGACCCTTAAACTCATTGTGGACTCAGGGACTATATCATGGAACAGAAAAGGACATTCTTAAAAAAAACACTTGGGCCAGGGATTTAGCTCAGTGGTTCTGCTGCCTGCCTCGAAAGTGGAAGGTCCCGAGTTCGATCCCTGGTACCAAAAAAACAAAACAAAACAAAAAAACTTATAGGAAAAAAAGGTCTTTATTTAATAGAGTTGTACCAATATTGATTTCTTAGTTTTGATAATTAGACTATGATTATGTAAGATATTAAAATTAGGAGAAGTTGAAGCTGAGGGTATACGGTAAGTGCTTAGCATGTATGAGGCATTAGGTCTAATCACGAACACCAAACAATATATTAGAGGAAGATGGCTAAAGGGTATAAGGGAATTCTTTGCAACTTTTCTGAAAAATCCAAAATTATTTTAAAATAAAAAGTTAAAAAAGTAAATATCATGCTTTTGAAGGTAAGTACTTTGGATATTAAGGTCTCTGTTAGTATTCTATACAGTCTTATAAAGTGCTGACTATGAAGACTATAAATAGCATTTTAAAATACCCATGATGTAATATTAAATTAGAAAAGGTAGGGCATAAAACTGTATGCATATTATAATGAGAGGCAAAACAATATGGTGGTTAAGGGTAAAGTCCCAGGATTCTGAGACACTGAGCTTAATCTAACAGACTAAAGATTCAGTTTACTAGTCATATAACCTTAAGTAAATTACTAACTTTTCTGTGCTTCAGTTTCTTCAGTAGTAAAGAGGGGTAATAACAACCTACTGTGTCAGTTTGTATGCTATGTCCTAGAATGGTACATGCACATAGTAAGTACATAATATATTTTATAATTCTACCTCAAAATATTCTTAGGGCAAAACAAACAGCAAAATGAGATAATTATTAGGATGATGAAATTGTATGGTTTTTTTCCCATTTCCAAACTTTCCTTTTTTTTTTTTTTTTTTTGAGGTAAAGTCTCGCTATGTAGTCCAGTCTGGCATTGAACTCACTATGCAACCCAGGCTGACTTTGAAATTGGGGTGCTCCTCCTGCCTCAGCCTCCTCAGTGCTGGGATTACAGGCATGTGCCACCACACTAGGTCTCCTTTAATGTTTTTATATTGTACTGATGTCTTTTTAAAAAAAAGTTTCTTAAAAGAGGGAATATCTCACCAGCATAATGGATTTCTCATATTTCAGAGAAACTAACTCTAGATTTCAATCATATTATAATAGATTGTTTTCATGTTATGATTAAAAAGAAAAAACAAAGATACAAAAATTAAAAATCAAGATCACCTTAAAAGAAAATCAGGAACTATCTTATTTTGTTGTTGCTATAATTTCATTTTTTAAAAAGAAATGCTCTGCGATGATGGGGGTGAATGTAAACATATGTATATATAGGTTTATACAATATTAATATCTCTACCTGAGAAGTAACTGCTTCAGTGTTTTTCCGGTCTGATGGTTAAATACATATTTATACTTTTAAAGTCAATATTTGTACAATAGACAAGAACAGTGCCTATCAGCTAAATACATATTTAGGACTGTACCACATGTATTACAAACATGTACTAAAATCGAAAGCTTATATTTATACAGTCTTTCATCTTGAAGGGGGCTAAAGAGCTTTGCAAACATATGTACATAAAAGGACGTTTGCACTGATAGACAGGCAAGGTATCAATTCACCCACTTCCCTATTTCTTCTAACAGTACTGGGTAGGAACACATGGTGTCAACAGATGCTGGTCTGTAACAGCTGCAAAGACATGTAACACAATAATCCAGTTGTGATGCACAGTCACTGAAAGGAGAATTGCAACTTGAGAATAGCAACTGCTCTCAAGTGCAGAAGGACCACAGCCATTTCCAGCATTGTGTTTTTAAATTATTCTCTACCAAACTCAACTAATCACTTGACAAAATTGAATTTGATACTGGAAATGCCTTCTGAATGTAAAATACTTTGTCTGATGATGAACACTAGGATGAAAAACACTTCGCTCTGCCCTTGTTGGATTTGGAGCAGGGAGGGGGACGGGAAGGCTATTCACAACATTCAGGAGAAATCCCTCAAAATATACTAATATACTGAGGCTTTGTCTCAGAGACTGTGTCATTACTTCAGAAGAGTCATACCCCCACCCCATTTAATTAGGACAAGGTAAATGTTTCAGTCAAATTACTTTATATAGATAGGCCTATCAATGTTATATATACAATGAAGATTTTATATCACAAATTCTGGATGGATAGAAGCAGAGAAGGAGATGAATCTCTTGCGATAGGGAAGAAGTCCAAGGGAAAAAGCGAGAGGAGAAAGGGAAATAGGTAGAATAACCAAATGCCATGTACAGGAAGCTAATAACCTCAATTAATGCAAACATATGCTATAACATGAGCTAAGATAAATAATATCAACAAGAATGAAAAATGGGATGGGGAATTGGAGGAGGGAGGGTAGGGGAGGGCTGGGGAAGAGGATTAAAAAAAAAAAAAGAAGCTGTGGTATGTACATGTAACCACTCCCCAAGATGATTATAGACTGCATGAACTGGAAACACGAACCAAAAAAATAAAAATTTAAAACAACCAAAGGAAATCCCATCATTTAAATTCCTCTTTTCCTATCTTCTCTGTTTCTCTCACATTTTTACCAGGTAAAAAATGACACTTCAGGACTAAAGGCTGAGTAAGGCTGAAGGACTAAGGAAACAACAAAAAGCAACCTGTAGCTTACTTGTGTGAGTAGATAGTTACGGTCTACAGAGTTTCAGACTCAGGTTTCTTGGTACTGGCAGCATCATCTTCTTCCTTGCTCAAGCACTAACAAAGTGATCTCTATGCACTCACTAAAAACTGTTTTCACTAATATAGTTTTTTTGTTTTAAAATTTAGTTTATTGGTATATTTTAGATATATACAATGATCACATCAATCGTAGGGAATCTGTACCTGTGCCATTAATAATTTTAAAAAGTTTTATTTTAGATGATTTTTTTCATAACAGAATTTCTAACGAACAGGTTTCAAAGCTTTTATTAGGGTTATCAATCTAAGCTAATTATCTTAACGTGAAAAAGGGAAGAGCTATAGTAAATAAACTAAGAATCAGCCGAAATAAGTATTTGTTTTTCTTATGCAAGTCCTAAGGAAGAAAACATTTCTCTGGATCCTAGAATAAACACACTTAAGTGAGGGAGGAGGAAATGGGGAGGAGAAAGAAAGCAGAAGAGAACAGTCTTATCTAACTGTTTTTATGTTGGTAAAATGATTTGTGCCACAGTGTTTCCATAAGAAGTGGGACCATTATTTTCCTGTAGAAACATATTTGGTTTGAAAAGTATCACTGGACAGGACGTGAAAATCAAACCAAATGAATTATTCACAACCTCCCATCAGAGGTGATCATTATTTCTGATGCTCCAAACAGTGATTAGGATTCTGCCCCAAGATGTCATTTTCTCGCTGAGTAACACCAGCAATACAGAAAGGCATTATCTATCTATCTATCTATCTATCTATCTATCTATCTATCTATCTATCTATCCATCCATCCATCCATACGTATTTTTTCTTCTGGGAGGTCCTTAGTTTAATGTTACTATAACAGGTACTAAAAATATGATAATATTAACATTTATTCTGGTGGTACCCATAAATGCCATTAGTCTGACACAAAGTGTCAACACTAATCATAACCCAAAATTAACTCCAAAATTGACATCAACATTAATTGTACTATCAGTGTGAACAGAATGTGCAGGCACACGTGGGCATTTCCTAAAGCTGCTATCATAAAATAAAACAACAGTGTTAAGCTCAACAAGGAAATTTGAAGGGAAAGCAAAAAGGCAAAACATGATAGGATTTTGTTTTTTGAGGGTGTGAGGAGCATCCATCAATTCTAGCTGTGCTGTGGGAGACAAAAAGGAACCTCTGCTATAGCTGCCTTTCTTCTATTTCCATACTTCAAGTTCACCTGTACCAACATCTCTTTCCGTGCAGATTTAAATACAGGTTAAAATGTGGCTGAGGTGGTGATGCCTTATTACTAATTTTCTATGCTAAAAATCTAAAACTTGAGGGCTTTTTGGCAAAGCCTCCAGTAGCTATTGTTCTAATCCTACTAATGCCAGGAAAATGACTACCTTGCAAGGGGCCAGAGCAGCAATACAAAGAACACTGGAATGTTCAGCTGAAATAGATTTAGGCATCATCTGCAATATAAAAATAAAAAATAAAAAGAAACTAAGACCCAGAGACAAGGAATTGGAACTTGGGTGTCTTTTCAGATAGGTAACAAAATGTTACTTTCTGTATCTTACATAGAATATTAAATCTCTATTTCCTATTAGAAACTAACAAAATGTTAGAATAATTGCTGTATCAATTTTAACTCGTTAGTCTCATATGATGAAATATCAGAAAATACTATAAAGGTTTTAAAAGATGTATTTTTAAAAAATAAAGATGTATTTTTAAGCCATAAGGCAATGGACTATTTGACTTAATTTGTACTATTTGTGAAAACTGATGAAAAATGTCAACACTTTTCCACGCTATATTATCTGCCAGATATAGCATTGTTCCATTGCCTAGTGTTGTATGATAACATAAAAGAACTCAAAACAATTTTCCTGGCCAACTGAAAAACTCTTCTTTCCGTCCTTTGATAATTCAAAAATGGCTGAACAAACTTACCTCAACCCTTCTAAAATGTGATGAAAATATAAGTATTTTTAGAACAAAAAAATTCACCGTAGAGGTAATTTTGGAAAATATTATCAAAGATCAGAAATAATTTAAAATAGGAGAATTACTTTATAATACTTATATACACAAAACCACAATAATTTTGCATCTGTACATACTGTAATTTATTGAGTATTTTCTTTTTCTGGTACCAGGGATCAAACTCAGGACCTTGCACTTGCCAGGTAGGCACGGTGCCACTGAGCTACATCCACAGGCCCAGAGGATATGTTTTTTTAAAGAACATACAATGGAGTACATATAAGCCTATTTGAGAAATAGGGCACAGGATTAATTGGTTGGTATGGAAATTAACCAAGTTGGCCTACAAACAGTTCTAGAAACCTTGCCCATTAATCATAATTGAATGTTGAACTCTGGTGTTCCATACACCTTATCCTCTTGTCATCTGTTGCTGCCCTAATGTTCATTATTGCCTATAGTTGGTGCTGTAAAATTTCTTGGCCTAAGGTATGATGACAAATTCTTTTTCAGTAAAATCTTAAAATGTAGGGCATGTACAAAAAAATGCTGGCAAGTACATTCTTTTGTTTAAGGATTACAGACTTATTTTTCAAAAGAATTGTGGAAGGGGCCGGGGGTTTGGCTCAGTGGTTCCGCCACCTGTCTTGCAAGTGCAGGGTCCTGAGTTCGATCCCCAGTACCAAAAAAAAAAAAAAAAAGAATTGTGGAAGTACTGCTTTAAGTGGGCCAGTGAATGTGATTTCCAATGTCAATCAAACTCATTGAGCCTTGGTTGGCTAACAATAAAGTGAATCAAAATCAGCTAATCAACCTGATGAGAAATCTCCAACACCAATAACAGTTATTCAGAAGGAATCCTAAGAAAAGTATATGCATCTCAAAAGAAGAATGCTAGAAACTCAAGAGAAGTTAATTCCATGGTAGGAAGACTTATTTTTCAAAATTAGCCTTAAATATTTTTCTAATGAAGGACCTAACTGGTAGAAGATAATTTTAGACAAAAATGTGTAGCCAAATATGCTCACTTAGAATGAGGATAAAGGAAAAAAATATAATGATTATAAATAAACCTACCTTACCACATATTTCATAATACATCTTTCTCTATACTTGGAATTCCTATCTTGTTAGGCCTGAAAGGATTGAAGGTATTTTTTTAAGCCCTTCATAAAAAATAGGGCAAGTACAAATATAAATGTTTATAACTACTGTATGTGACCCTTTTATGCTGAGGATCTCAAAGCAGTTACATTCTTCCATCTTCAGGGATAGTTTGGTGGCTGACAGATTGTCCCCAGTCATCACATAGACCATGGTCCTGTTTATCTGAGGTCTATTTCAGAGCTCATCTTCAGCACACTACAATTCAAATATCCTGCTTTTCTTTTTTTTCTTGGTACTGGGGATCAAACTTGGGACCTGGCGCTTGCAAAACAGGTGGCAGAACCACTGAGCTAAATCCCTGGCCCTTATCCTGCTTTTCTAACACATATCTAAAAGAAATGACATTGTCTTAATCTTTATTCCTGGCATAAAAAGGTAAAATGATTTCAAAAGAATGAAACAAAAGAACAGTAAAAAAAAAATCTAAATTAACTTTACATTCATGAGGTTAAACTGAATTGAACAATGTACAAAAAAATCTTATAGTAAACTAGAAAAAATCTGGATCCTATGTTCATGGGAAATGGCAAGCCTTTCTTTACACAATCTGACAAGCATACCTACAGTCTCTCCAGGCAGTTTTAGACTATATTGGGTATCACTAGAATTTCAGTCCAGAATAACCCAAGCAATTCCTTTGAAAGTACAGAAAATGTCAACCAAGTGAAACAAGTCAGAGGGTTATGACAGTTTTTTCTAAAATAAGAAGTCTTTTGGGTTAAGAGGTCCAGTTTAAGAACTGTCATAATGGATATACTAATTAATTTCTTCTAAGTCTTTTAGGCTTAGTTAATTTCACCTTCTTTCCCTTACCTAACTTCTAATTTTTTTACACACAAAAATTTCCAAGGATTATATCAATATATAAATGAGAAATGCAGTCAAAGTGGTTAAATTTGTTTAAGCTGGTTGGTAGACGTAGGGATATCACAGCTTCATATTTTTTTTTGTAATTTTTAAAATAAAAAAATTAAGAAACATTATGCTTTGAAGGTACTGAACAATGGCACAATGAACACTTAATTAAATATGAGTACACGTCAGGTTGCGCAGTTCCGGAACTTAATCCTAATAACTATTTATCCCTACCATTTTACCTCTGAGAACATAAAGCAGAACTGAAACCAAGGTATCAGTCATGATGGCAGTCTTTAAACTTTAATTTATACTACTTTATTTCCTCTTTCATCATCCTTTTCCTCAATAACTGCATAGAGCCATAATATGGGTTGAATACATCTCCAAGAAGAGTTTAAACTGCCAATTGCACATTGTAGGAGCATTAGAGAAACCCTACTATGCCAACTGAATAAAAGGGTAGAACATAAGTGGATTTGTCTCAACAAACTGGGAATTCAAAAGGCTTGTTTAAATGCTACTGCTAAGAAGGAAGAACCCTGACACCTAGTGCCTATCTGAAAAATTGAAACCTTGGAGCCACCACAACTTTTAAGTGAAATACCATGTGTGGAGGTGATTGTTGATTTGTATTCAATTTGGAATATACTTTTCTCCTATAATTTTAAGGAAAAAAAATTTACACCACGAAAGAATTTCAGTCTCTAATTACTAATCCTTTTTTGGATATGTATACTGTACCTATTATTAACTGCTTTTAAACACATCTTGCCTCATTTTTCATTATGACAGGAGTGATGAGAGAGAATGTTAAAAAGCCCATGTTCTGAAATGGTAAGGAGAACAGGGACCTAATTTTTAGCAGCATTAAAATTACCATAAAAGTTGCTAGTCTATGATATTTTTCATCATTATGCAATTTGGAGGTTCCTGATTTAATTCTGGAGCTGTTAAAAATAAATATTTTAAAGGCCGGGGATTTAGCTCAGGGGTTCCGCCGCCTGCCTTGCAAGTGCAAGTTCGATCCCCAGTACGAGAGAGAGAGAGAGAGAGAGAGAGAGGAGAGAGAGAGGAGAGAGAGAGAGGAGAGAGAGAGAGAGAGAAAGACAGAAAGAAAGAAAGAAATAATTTAAGCACTAGTAATTTATCTCAGACAAATACGAACATAGTCTCAAGAAGGCTAGGATTTTCTTTGTCCTCCCAAGCAAAGTTAAGTTGTTCTCTGTCAAGTCTGTTATACCCCTTGGCTTGATCTTAGCCCGAGCTTTTTAATAACACGATGTAGTGCGAAAAGCAGCTGCACTGGATTGTGAACTGTTACTCAAGATGTTCCCACCTGCAATTACAGCTTCTACCAAATGATCAAAACAGGTTAGCACACTGGCAGGAAAATGAAAACAATTCCTCTAAAATAAAGAAGTAGTAATGTAGAAGTGCTGGTTAGCTGCATTTCTTCTGCATCCATGCTTAACAGCACACATTCATCTAGCTGCGTATTTACATACAGTGCTCATCACTATAGCATCATAGCGGCTAGAAATAAAATCAGTTTAGTCTATGTTGCAATCAAATTTTCCTTTTTACTTGGAACTATTAAGAAAAATCCTGGACAACTCATCTTTAGGGCTATTTGCAAGTAACATAGTTCACAGATTTGGTCTACATCTTTTTTATTCCTACTCTAAATTCATACTAAATGCAAAGCCATCCAAATGTGACAAGAAAAATGTGTTCTGTACTTTTCATCATGCATTGGGTAGCATTCCTTTTGTTAAATCTTTCTTTCTGGGGAAGGGATAACTGAAAAAATGGAAAGGAGAAACAGGCTAACAGGGAACCAGAAAAGCTCTTTCCCACTTTTAACACAGGCACAAATGTTCAACATGCAGGTCACATCTCTGCTGAAATAGCCAATATTCTTCCTCAAATGGCAAACAAGTTACCTAAAACTAAATGAAACTGAATTGGTCTAAGTCCTGGTCCTATCACCATCTCACCTATTTACTGTCAAGGGGAGGGGGACGACAGGAACAGGGACAGGACCAATATAGACGATGGACTGTTAAGTGCAGGTTTTCTGTCTTTGATTGCAGAGAAAAGAATCTCAATCCATGAAAAAACTCGGCAGGAATCTCTTGCTTTACCCTTATTCCTTATATCTGTGAGCCAGCTTTTTAACCCAGAAACTCCAATCCTTCAAGGTAATGCAAAACCACCCACAATGATGACCTGGTAGAGCCGTCACCTATGGAGAACATCACATTATGATGATTTAATGTCTATGTAGCATCAATGCATTTACATTGAACCTTGGCTCTCAGAACATTAACAGGTCAATTTTTTATTCCTTTTTTTAATACAACTATTTCTCAAGGCTCTATTTAGATGTCCATTCTCTTTGGGACAGGACAGATTTGTTCCAAATCTCATCATCATGAACTCTTTTTGTTTCCTTCACATCATTCTTGGGCTAATATGTAGAGTGTCAGGCTTGTGACAAACTTGTCTCTTTGGTCAAAGAAAATTAAAGTGCAATAGCTGAGAGTCAACTTGCCCTGATAAAAACTGGGCTCAGCACAAGGCTATACAGCCTATTGACACCTTGTCATCTCTTAGGCACAGCTGTCCCTCAGAATTCTGACTGCTCAAATTCCATCCTTAGACTGGTCAGTCTTTCATTGGACATCCTCCATTGTAAGTTCAAACTATTAGTATAGAATTTGATACTAATACCCTAACCACATTCCTGTCATGCAGTGCACTATAATGTAGCTAAGGTCACTGACTTCACCAGCCATCCTGGGCATTAGTCACTAACTGCTCACAAAAGAACATCAGTCTTAGTCCTCCCAAGCTCAAAGGCTCAGAAACAGCAAGCTAACACTCAGCCTCAATCGCAGTCAATCATTTGAAAAAAGAACAAAGAAAATAGGCAATTAAGAAGGGAAAAGTGTAGGAACAAGAAAAAAGTGAGAACTGGCAAAATGCAAAAATCATTTTAACCGATGCTATTAACTCCCTAGTTTCAAAACTACTAAAGCACCAGGCATAGGAAAACGTGGTCCCTATAATACTAGACTATTACTCATAGCTATAGTCCCAACCAGCTCTTTAAGGTATCCCTTTTCTACCAAGGTTTGCTAGGTCTTAAAAGGGTTAAAAAAAACCTTTAGTTTTTTTTTATTCTTGTGTGTGTGTGTGTGTGTGTGCGCGCACGCGCGTGCATGTGTGGTCTTCGGGTACAGAGTCCCGTATAATAAGACTATTTGTATTCATACTGGCAGAGTAAACACTACATGTTCATGCCCAGGCAGCTCTGTGCTTGTAATTTCAGCAAGAACAGAGCTCTGTCCCTCTGGGACTTCACTATTTCCCCAGTCTCCATTCGCTCAAACACAGAATGAGAGCAGAGAGAAAGCAAGGGAGAAAGATCATGGCAAGAGGTTTCACACAGCACTGAAGCTAGCTTTCACGTGGCCAAAAATCTCATTTTGTGTTTTAATTACATTAGTTAAAACCATTTTACTCTCAACCCCATGTTCACAAGGGTGCCTTCTATTCCTTAACAGTGGCTCAATGAATCAGAATTTAAGTCTAATACAATAGAGCTTTTCTTTCCTGCTGAGATGCTCACTAAGGCAATGCTATACACAGTGGCACAAATCTCTGCTTCAACTTTGCATGTTGACGAGGATATATTTATTCTTGTCAAAATTCTATCCTCCCTTTCCTATGCATTCTCCCTATGAGTCTTCTTGCCTTTGCTATTTGTAAAGGCTAGATTAGAAGAACTACAAGCCTGATACTCTCCATCTGGTCCAGTGCATGTTTCTATTTTAAATATTAAATTATCTACTCTTGGCAGTCCCTACTGTATTTTTGAAACACCTTGTACTTAGAGGAAAATATTTTTTAAACGATATGAAATAAAATGAAAAAATATCTGCATATATTTAGTGGTCTACCCGGCCTTTCATGGTGAACACCCAGGTAAAGACATCTCTTTCTAAGGAAAAAGATTTCTCTGGAGATTACATTTAAGGTTAAAGTAAGAATATCTCTATTTTTAGGTTTATTACTGTTTTTATCATTGGTATAACTGTAAATTAGAAGCATAGTTAAAACTGGAAGAATCTTAATGCATAGAGAAAGGTACAAGAGTACAGAAGAGAATATGATCTTACATCATTATTAATATGTCATTATATGAAAAAGGACACCAAGGTTAGAAAATGCATTCTTGGATAACTACCAAGAAATGAGTTCTCTGTTTCTTTTATATTCAAACCTCTGGTTCTGACTGAGTCCCTAGAAGAATACATTCATCCTGCTTACAAGAGCACCAGATCAAATGAATGGAGCATGGAAAAGATATTTTAAAAAATATTTAATCAGTATGCAAGTAACTAAATGAGGAAAAAACATTAGGCAAAACAATATTTTAAATATTTCTATTATAGAAAAGTCTCAAATTTTCCAACACATACAAAAATAGAGAAAGTATTCTCATGTACCTAGCTTCAATTATCAATTCATGATAATTATTTCATGTTTCACCTATATTCTCATCTGCATGCTTCTTTATTTGAAACAAATCCTAGACATCAGGTAATTTCATCTGTAAATTATTTTAGTATGTATGTAGCAGAAAACAATACTCTTTCAAAACAATACTCTTTTAAATACTCTTTTTAAAAAATCATAATACCATTACCACATCTAAAAATTTAATGATAATTCTTTGATATCCATTCAGTGTTTTCTCACTAAAATACTTGACTAAGACAATTATGTTACCTATGCCACTTAGATCTTAATTAATACTACTTAATCACCACCCCCATAGAAGGCTGGTACCAGAAGGCACACAAATAGGGAGAGGGGGTTTCAACTACTTGCCTCATTTCCTCCTGGAAGCCTGTTCATGTGGACCAGCTGACCTTGATCATCCAACACCAGTTCAGTATATGTCAGCATGTCAGAAGGCAGAGGGGGTGATGGAAGGAATGCTTGAGTGGACATAGATTCCCAGAGTTTGATCAGGGACTAGTGGAGAAGAGAAGTTTGACTAATCAGTTACAAATACTATCTCAATACAGATAAAAATAATTACTAAGATTTGGTTAATCTGGTTTTGTTTTCTTTACAAAGTGTTCTGCAGAGAGTTTAAGCATTAGACTAAATCTTCCAATTTCCATTCTCAGTTAATATAGATTTGTAATTATTCTTTACATACCAAAAGTCAGATATTTTTCCAACAAAGTTGAACTGTTGAGTGAATCTGAATCAGCACTACAGCATTAACACTAAAGACCTAAAACTATTTCAGAAATGTTAAAATGAAGAACTAAGTAGCAGCAGCATCTCAAAAAGAAGGGAAAATTTTTTTCTAGAGAAATCTTGCAATGTAAGAAATTCTAGCTGTTATGCAAGACATGACACTCAGCTAACACAAAGAAAATCCAGGAAAGCTAGAATAAGGTTTCTACTAGAGGCTGAGGGAAGAATCCTCTTTCTAATATTTTTCATAACTACAGGCCCATACATAGGAATTACCTCACTAAGACATGTATGACTATTTATAAGTGTGTGATCAATACTGCTCAAATCTGAAAAAACAGACATACCTATCTATTTAAAAACCATTATGATTTCCATTTTGTTTTTGGTTTGTTTTGTTTTTTGTACCAGGGATAGAACTCGGGACCTTTTGCTTTCGAGACAGGCTAAATCCCCGGCCCATGATTTCCATTTCTAACCTTCTCTATAAATAAGACAAATCCTTTAAGAAGTAGGGAACTACTTCAGTTCTTTCTTCGCTTGCCTCAAAGCAATATTTAATGGTCAAATGACTCATACATACCTACATGCCCTAATCATTATGTTACATCTATTATATAGGAAAAATACCATAGAATAGGATTTCTATTTATGGCACTGATGTTGAAAAACAACTGATACTCAGTTTTCAGATTAGCAATGCTATAAGGGGGAAATACTGAAAGAAAGTAGCTATGTTTCAAGAGACAGAACTTGTAAACAAATGGTTACATAAAGGTAATGTAATCTTTTGGATTTGTGAATAACACAGGAATTACAGATAGATTATTTACAAAGTCTACATATATTACTTTATTGAAATTCAAATACAGGTGGTACTGACTAGGAGACTTGGGAAAATCCTGTACTCATAGATTTTTTTAAAAAGACAAATACAGTATTCTTTTGATACCTTATTCTTTATCTGTTGCTTTTCTGCTAGTGATATACTTTTCTTGCCTTCTATTGATGGAAGAAAAATCTGCAGCACAGAGATGATTCACCATACAGATCAAAGGAATTTATTTTCATATAGAGGATGAGATTCATAATGTCATATTTTTCATGCTAGTTTTTATTCAGCTATAATAAATCTCCCACCAAAGAACTTATACTTTAAACTGTGTAACATGAACTCTATATTCATTTGTCTATGCTATCCATATTGATTCTCATTGTATTAGCCTAGGCTATCAGCTAGAGAACTGGGTTATCCTGGAATATAAGAAAATGAGAGCTAGCATTTCATACCTTTTTTAAAAATATCCTTAACTTGAATACAGACTTAGAAAATATAAATGTAACTTCCCACACAGATCATTATAAACTACCAGCACAGGCATGTGATCTTCATTACCGTCTTCTACTCGAGAGAGACTGGTCACCAATCATGACTATCTGATACTTGAGATGGCAGTCCCCAAGTCTCCAATAAAATAGAAATGAGAGTAGTGTCAAGATATTTCCTGCCATTTGGGAATGCCCTTTACTAGTCAAAGTTGAATGTGATGGAAATTCAGGAAAACTTTGCTCCCTGGAACATGTCAGGCCCTCTATCCTTGTCAGCAAGCTTTACCTGCCGAAACATCTCTGGAATATCATATATATATGTTGTTCCTAAGGACTGAGCCTGAAATCTCTTTGACTGAAGGAGGTCTTTAGTCACATATGGAGTATTGATTAACATTCCATGTAGCGGTCCCTGTTTATCTCCATATGCCTGAAACATGATCTGCAAGAAAAAAACATAAAGGAATGGGGAGTTAAAAGATAGATGAAAAAATAAAACAGTTACCGAGAATGTTTTCTTTCCTTAAATGTTTTTCCTTTAAAAGCATTTTTGGTGGGTTGAGTAGCTGAGACATGTCTCTTAACATTTGGTTCTTGGTGCTCTTACCTCTCCACAGGTTAACCAACTCCAAAAAGATGATATGTAACCAGCTCCATACCACAGGCTACTCTCATTTTTTGATTAGTTGAAATCAACAAGAAAGCACAGTGTTAATTTCATATTCTAGAGACAGATTGATGATGCTTGCCTTCTAAAGTGCCTTGAATCCCATATACTTAGAAATGACATATATCAACTTAGTAATCTTAGAAGTCCTAGTACTTAAACTAGGAACAACTATGCACATTAAAGATAATTCTTGTTCTTCGGCCAGATCAAGGCGCTAGCAATAGCAATTCATCAAAACTTTTAGTCCACTTGATTAGAAGGTGCCTCTTAAGTATTATTCGCCACACAAAAGCTTCAAATGTTTCGGCCAAAAGAGGATTTTATCTATCCACCTAAATAATTAATTCTTATTAGCATCTAAGATGTAGCTTATAGTAAAATACTATTTATCAAATCAAACATTAAACTACATATATATTTCTCCTGTATGCTGTCTACAACTAGTGAATAACTCCTGCAATACTTATCTTGCCACATAATGAAATCACCATACCAGTTTTTAATCATTTTAACGCAAATATTTCTAGAAGAGTATTCCATACTCCATATATTTAGCTAGTTTTATTTGCTTATAAATATTAATAAGGGATGCCATTATTTCAATTCAATTAATATTTATTGAGTGCTCAGAGGTTGTATAACACTAAACTAGGCACTTTATGTATGAATACATAAAATATAGATTTCCAACACAGTGAATACAAATGGAGATTGAGATGAAAGGGTATGTGTAGTACCCACATATCTATTTGGACCTAAAATATAAGTACAAGTCTACCATTAATGAATAGATTTTCAGACCTGATATGTAGGCATAGGAATGGAATTCAGTACACTCCTAAACCCTGGGGATAGTCCAGCTAAGTGAATCTTTAGTCCTTTAGCTCAGAGGAAGAAGACTATTCTGCTGATTTATCAATCTGAGCACACTTGCCTCAGCCTGCTTAAAGACCAACAGACCACAGCTCCCAATACTTTTCCACCAATGGGAAAAGTCACCATGTGGGAGACAGAGTTACTACTGTGTTAGGAATGAAGAGTAGTTTTGCCACACTTTGGGATGAACTTAGGCTGGTCACATTTAAGAAATATAATTTCACAATGAGGAAGGGGTGTGTAAAAAGCCTATGTGAGTACATATATTGCTGCGGGATAATCACTTTGGCAAAGAGTTTGTCAGTTTCTTATAATGTTAAACATACATATACTATGAAGGAACAATTACACTCCTATGTATTTAAGAAAAATGAAAATATATCTATACAAAAATTTATAAATGTTCATAGCAGCTTTAGTTCCACTACCTCAAACTAAGAAGTCAAGCCCCAAATGTTTATCAACATGTGAATGGATAGAAAAATTTTGGTAAATCCATAAAATGGAATATTATTCAGCAATGAGAGAGACATACTCATAACCCATGTGACACAGATGAATCTGAAACAAAATAAAACGCAGAGCAA
Source organism: Heterocephalus glaber (assembly GCF_000247695.1). Next base: position 4,194,445 of record NW_004624871.1, read on the forward strand.
AAGAAGCCAGGACCCAAATAGCGCATATTGTCTGATTTTAATTTTATGAAATTCTACGACAGGTAGAACTAACCTACAGTGACAGAAAGCAGATCACTTGTTGCCTAACACTGGGGTTGGTGCTCTATCATTGACTGCAAAGAGAATGAGATGACTTTGTGGGGCAGAGAAGATGTTTCTATCATGACGGTGATGGCAGTTATCACGGTATATATAATTGTCAGAATGAAGCGAGTTGTTTCTAAAAAATGGGCCCACTGTATTCTATGTAAATTATACCTCAATAAAGGTGATTTTAAAATGTTATTTTTCCCTTACACTACACATTGGAAATCAATTCACATATGCAATGGATTACCCAAATCTCTTCTCCACACTATGCCTGACATCACCATTCATTACAGCCTATATCACAAAGACTATAACAAGGAAAATGGAACAAAAGGAAACCCACCCCAGTCAACCTTGCTCCTTATTGGCAGAATGAATAAATGATTATGCTAGGACAAGAAGTTGATAGTAATGGAAGCCACTGAATGAGCGGCTATCTGTGGTAGTTTCATTTTCTACTATAATGAATAGAGTAAACACTGTAAAGCATGTTTTACAAGTTCATGAAAATATGTACACATTTTATATATCAAATCAAACACTTTTCACCAGAGGCTATCAAAAGAGCTTCTCTTAGAAAACAATCTCTGGCCCACATAGTCTATTCCCTTAAAACACAGTGCTTATTTTGTGATGGTATATATCATCTACAGAGAAACTATTTATGTGGCACCTCCCATTGTTATGTAAATTTCTTGAAGATTATTTTTTATCTTTATGGCCATACTGCCTAATATACTATAGGCAGTTAATAAATATTAAACTAATGAACAAAAGAATGAATGATAGACATGGTCCTGTAGTGATTCACTAAAGAAAGGAGAAAAAATGTGGCAAATAAGCACGAAGTAGGCATTGGGAATAAGGGATCTGGGTTGGAGACTGCTCCTTCTGTTAGGAGCGCTACCAGCTCCCACTACCAGTCATGGGCTCACAAACTAGTTCCCATGCCATGATGGCTCTTGAACTCTCAGCTGAAGAAAGAGCCTAAGGAAGACTTCTTCCTTCAGGGCTCCTTCATTACGCAAGACCACTGATAAAAGGGGCTCCTCCCTCAGGTTGAGGGTGGCTAATTCATTCTTTCAGATGCCTACTGAGTGCTTATTTTGCACCAGGCATAGTACTAGACCTTGATTGGAAGCATCTGTGCTTTTTATGCTTCTGTGTCACCACTAACCAACATGAGGGAAAACTATGAGCTTTCTAATAAAAAAAAAAGTAGTTTTGAAGAACAAACATTTATCAAAAACATTAAAGTCTCAAGTGGTCATCATATTTTTCACAAGAATAGGCCTGGCTTGACGCCATTGTAGAAGGTTAATTAAAAATATCCCTACCCATGGAAAGCTTTAACTGAAAATGTCCTTAAGGTTGTCCTGAAAAACATCAAATGCAACAAAAATTATTGAATACTCTTTCTCTCGCTCACCCCTTGCGCTCTTGCGCATTCTGTTTTAACTGCTCACTTCTCATAGGATAGATATCTGTGGCCATCTAACTGGGAATCAAAGCACAAAATGAAAGGTCACTATAACAACTGTCCAAACTGAGATTTTAAAAATTCATCCTCAAAAGACTAACTAAAATGTCTTTTTCTATATCTAGTCACAGATTCAAAAGGATATAGATAAAACAAGAGATACAATCTCTTTCTGGCGCCCAAATGCACAGTACAGACTAAAACTCCTGTTTAGGTATTCTGGAGCAAGTTCATCCTTTCATCAGAAAAAATATACGTCCCAAGTTCAGACCAAAGCCCTAAAATAATACACTAGCTCTTAAAAAAGATGTGAGCAATGATGAAGCAACCTATGTCCAATAATAGCAAATGCCCCAAATATTTAGAAACTAAAGTTACAAACAGATTAAGGTTTGCTGCTTTGCTCTTATACAGATATGTAACACTCTGAATTCTTTGAAAGAAAAAGAATGTGTATAAACGAGTAACATAATGGATAAATATGATAAAGTCATTGCTTGATATTGTTTGTGTTATTATTATACTATGTTGAAATCTTCCCTTTTTTTGGGGTACTGGGGATCGAACTCAGGACCTCGTGCTTGCCAGTCAAGTGCTGTGCAGCTGAGCTACATCCCTGGCCTGAAATTTTCCTTTTTGAAGGTAGATGTTGATAACATACTCCAACAATTCTCCTTCCCTCACTTGCTGATGAATGGTCTAACTACACAGAAACTAGGAAAGATAAATCAGACCAGAGAAGACTAGATTGCTAATGCAGCCTAAAAGCCCTCTAATAAAGAGGCCTAAATTGCAGAATTATATTTGTTTACATGGCATCCGTTAGCATTCACCAGTTTGTAATAAAAGGTTGAGGGTTTCATAACATTCATAATTTAGAACACAGATAGATAGTATAAGGTAAATGAAGTTTTTCAAACTCACACAATCACTTGAGCTCAAAGAAACCAATGTAGTCTGTGAGCTTGGGTCTTCTATAACAAAGACAAGTATCCATAGGATCAACTCAGAACTCAGAGGAGCCTGCTTGACTACTGTACCTGTGCTGTCCTGGAGTCAGTTACTTCCTTGTATAGGCTGATGTCCAAGTAATAGCCAGACTCGTTTGTCAGGAAGAGGCGGATGGGAATTGCTTTTCCAGTTGGTGTCAGGCGAATGTTGATTTTCAGTTCTGCCTGGAGGACGCGCAATTTCCACAACCGGCTTCCATAGCGCATTACCATGCTCCGCACAGATTCCTCAATCTGACAGACACATCACCAAGCACAAAACTTAAATACCTTATAACTAAGACCTGTTTCAGGTCTGCCCACCTTTGGGAAATGAAGAATGGAAAAAAAGATGCTGGTTTGTAGAGATGTATACCACATATTCATTTTATAATATATGGGCAGCTAGATTTTCCCCTACTGTTGCTTAGAACAAGTCAGGGACAATTTCATACTGGTCTTGTATTGGAATGGTTTTCTCGGGCTCACAATCTACATAACTCCTTTTCCTTTCCCAATTATATTCATACTTTATATCAAAGATCTGTAATATCTAAAATTAAAAGCCACAGGATTTAAGAGAAAGCTCCAAATAAGAATAAAATCCCTAGTTATATAGCTATTAAACAGCATTTATATGCATGGTAACTATGTTTCACTGCACTTACAGGACCTTAAATCAACATAGCAATTACCACGATGAGGTTTTTTTCTATACAATTTTATTAAACTTTATAATATATGTCTCTTAGTAAATTGTACAAATTAAAGAAAGGCAATTTGTAGGTGGTGCTGGAACATTCTCTCTAAATATTACAGCTCTGAGGTTTGGTCCTTGCTAAATCCAAGTGAGATTTAAGGAGATGGGGCAGATGCACCCTAGTTTCCATAAGCTTTAAAGCAAGGTAGCTTGGTACTCAGTTCAGGGTTAGAAGAGTTATTTTAACTGAAAGGTCTTAGACATGAAAGGTGATTTTATTACTGACATAATACAGCAAAACTTTGTTTCTAATACAGCTACAAGTAGCTAAGACATATGTTTCCTTAAGCGTATTTCCTTTTTTTTCCTTCAGTACCAGGGATCAAACTTAAGACCTTGAACTTGTGAGGCAGGTGCAGTACCATTGAGCTAAATCCCCGGCACTCCTTAAGTGTATTTCTAAAATGCTTTCTCAACTTCCTCAAAAAATCTGAAAATTAGCCAGGCATGGTAGTACACACCTTTAATCTCAGCTGCTCAGGAGGCTGAGGCAGGAGGATTGCAAGTTCAAGGCCAATGTGGGCAACATAGTGAAACTCTGTGTTAAAATAAAAAATAAATAAATAAGGGCTAGGGAAGCTCAGTGCTCCCTGGGTTCAATTCTCAGTACTGAAAAACAAAACAAAACAAAAACCCTCAAAATTTTATCTAATATTCTCCTTCTCTTGTGGTTCTGCAGTACTATGTGCCACTCTGCAGTTTGTTTCTGCACTACAGAATTTTACCTTAGAATGGATTTCAAGGAGTTAACTTTTCTATTCCCATACTTGCTTTCTAACCAAGAGATATTTATCCATTATTTTCTTGAGAGGAAAAAAGCCAACAATCTCTATGTGCAGAAAATTGACAGCTAGCTACATGTGACTAGAAAAGCAGAGCCTGGGCACGTGAGTATTTAGAGTGGAAGCAAAAAGTCTGATGTTAAAAATTATCTGAAAAAAGACAAGCCAAATCTAAAACATATATAATGTTATCCAGTGTCCAGGCTTTGTTTTTTGTTTGTTTGTTTTTGGTACTGGGGATCGAACTCGGGTCTTTGCTCCTGAAAGGCAGGTGGTGGAACCGCTGAGCTAAATCCCTGGCCTAGGCTGTGTTTTAAGCCTTACAACTGCCTCAGTCCCAGAATTGTTATGAGAAATTTTTTTCTCAGGTCTGGGAATCCCGAACTCAGGACCTCGTGATTGCCAGGCAGGCACGGTGCCACTGAGCTACATCCTCGGCCTTATGAGAAATTTTTAACGTGATGAAACTTGAGTCCTGTCCTTCACTTTCCTAACAGATAAAAGTAACCCATCATTAGCTCGCAGTTTTGAAGAAAAAAGTAGAAACTGTTTCTCAGGTCTTAGTAAGTTGAAAAAACGAAAGTCCATGCCTCCAATTGATCATGAGAAAGGAAGACTGGTTATTCTATCTAAATTCCACAGTATCACGAGAGAAAGTCAGGGAGAGCAGAATCAGAGTGTAGTCTGTCTGTATTACACCTAGGATAAAAGGGCAAATAGAGAGTCTCCTTGTTTTCTTTCCTTAAGTTATATAGAATGTATTTTAGAATAGAGCCTCAAGAAGAAAATAGATGTGTTATATGTGAAACTTCTATCACTCAAATTCTCTCTTTGTAGGAAAGTACTAATGAGAAATAAGTTAGACATTTTGGGAAGGTGCCTTATCCTACTAGGGCTGCTAGGTAAGTAATATTTAGTGCACAGAAGCAATTTAGCTAAAATGCCTACTAGTGGCAAAATTAATCACTCCAGATGGAAAATCCCAGGGAATAATATAAAATATGATGGAAAATATCATGAAACTGGTACCAGTGGAGAAAGAGTTTACACTGCTTATAAACAACCAGCAAGCAAACCCCACATAACCTTTAGTTTTGAGGACTGTTCTTAATTGCTATAGCAAATTTTTGACTGTCTCAGAAACTCAGTGTAATAAGCAGTCTGAAAACATTAAAGATTAATGACTCAATCTACTAAACAAGAATACCCGTTTCCATGTCCAAGTCAGATAGGTACAAATAAATCTCTTTGCTTGTGCTTGCTAGTGCCAGGAGAGAAGCTGACAAATGTACCTTTGATGGGTCCATGATGACTGTGGGCACGAAGTTGAGGAAGATGTGGTTACAGTCAGTGCGGACATTTGTATTATTAAAAGCAACTTCTAACTCATCCATGGCTTCCAGCAGTAGCCGCTCCCCTTCATTTTGTAGATATTCAAAAGAAGCTTCCTATACAGGGGGAAAAAAAATCACCAAGATTAATGTGCTTTAATTATAATTACTTAACAGTACCTTATAAATCATAAGGAACCAGGCTAAGACATCACATTGCTCACCTTTCTCTTTAGAGTAAGTCCAGTAACCACAAGTAGCAAGAGGAAGCAAAGGCCCTGCCAGCCCTTTCTCCTGCCCCTTAGTGTATCATTTCCTACTAACAGGTGGAGATGCTAGGCATCTCCAGAGCTATAACCCCAAGAGGATTATATTTCACATATGTCAAACAGAGCTATTCAGAAAAGAAAACTATTTAGAAATGAGAAGATGAAGAAAGCCTATGACTATGGGGAGCAGTAATAGCTAACACAACAGGAAGTCCTTGCTATATATAGTCATAACCCATACCTCCAGAAAACTTTACAGTGGAGTTACCTCTTTCCTAACTTTTCTCCTTATTCTCTATCATTACTCAACTCACTGTGATTTTTCTTTTAGCATACTTTTCTTTTTCTCAAGTGAGTGCTATCATATTTCCACTACCAAGAAAAATCAGATTAAAGAAAAGTAAGACTTTATTTGGAATATTAACTTTTGGGTGAGAAATTACTCATAGACATCTGCTGGTTATTGGAGAGTAAGAAGAGAATGAGAACCTTCATTCAAACAATGAAAACCTGATTTTGAACCATGCCCATTTCCTCTGTCCGTTCCTACAGGGATAACTTCCCATTAAAGTACAGCACTTACCTTAGTGACCAGATCAGAATGTCTGATAATTGCACGAACAAAGAACCTGTAGTCTGTCACTTCTGTGCCCACTTCTACCTTGGCTGCCCCAAGATACAGGTGCATCTTGTGATTAGCACAAGGAATGGCAGTAAGGTCAAAATTTCTCATCCGGTTCAGCTCTAATTGGAAAGCCAGAGCAGGCTCCAGGTGACGATAGATACGATCCTCTTCAAACTGAGCATAAGAATCAGAAAAAAAAGGTTGGGAAGGAGCCTATTAAAGGCAGTTACAAAATTTTATTCTAATTGTGTAGGTGAAAGAGATATTTGAAAGTAGAAACAGAAGCTATGATGGGCTAATGCACAACAAAAATGAGCTACATACAAGATTACTGCTCTATTATATAAGATTAGGAGCCAAGGTGCATATTCACTTCCCAAGCTTTCAAAATTTATGGCTTCTTTTTTTGGTACCGGGGATTGAACTTGGGACCTTGAGCCTACAAGGCAAGCGACGACACCACTGAGCTAAATCCCTGGCCCTCAACATTTATGTTTTTACAAGTGGTGATGCTCTCCATTAAAAATAAAAACACAAACAAGCCAAAAACTTCAATTCCCTCAGAATTCCTAAAGTACCTAATGTCATAAAATAATTAACTACAGACTGCTTCACATTAATATCCATTTCACATGCTGATGTTTAGGGTGACTCAACTAGTCTCAAATACTTAAGGGTAGGACTCATGTCTTACCACTTAAGACACAGTACACAAAGAACATAACAGATACTTGGCTCTGGAACATACTATATCCATAGATACATAATTATGTATATATTTTTTAAAGAGTTGTATTAGTACACGTACTGTTACGTTTTACTGAAATTAAATTGTTTTTCCAGAATACATGCCAACTGATGAACAGAGACAAAAATACAATCTGGTAATAGGAAAGAAACAAAATGGCCTGGATTTTTGTATTTTAAAATTGAAAAATGTACATAAAAAATTGAATATAAATGAACTGAATATACGTGAACTATCTATAGATGAAAAGAATAATCCTACTGAGTATAATAGTCCTTTAATATCAGATCATTAGGATTGTTCTAAAGGATAGTGATAATTTTTAAAGTTACCACTTTCTTTGGGTGGCTTAAATGTTTGTTTCCTAAACCAAACTCTTTATGGAATGTGCTTTAGTTTTAAGACACATGTAAGGTAAAAGGAACAGATTAAATCAGAGAAAAGAGAACGGCAAAGATAAGTTATTCTTGGCTTTTAAGAAAAAAAATGATTTTAAAGTATAGAGGTGTTGGGATGACGGTAAGAATCAGGCCTTACCTTATCTCTTGCTCGGAACGTAAAAAATTTAGGGAATTCTCTCTGTGTTAAATAAAAGGGGAAAAATGTGTCAGTCTTTCACAGATATGACTCTTTGGGGGTAAACAAAGTATAGAAGCAGTCAAGCATCTAGAAGACAGTTTCCTAGAAAACATGCTTCTGACCTAAGCTTAATCCAAGGAATAGAAATGATCCTCTAGGTAACCATCACTTTGACCCCACTTTGAATTTGAGAATTGCCACACTATTAACCTAACTTTGTATCTACCCTCCCACAAGGAAAAAAAAACAACGTATATTTTTCATCTTTCAAGGGGGATGCTTCCTGAGTGCTCCTCTTGGATTAACCTGGCAAATAAAACCAATATAGCCTTAATTGGTAGTCACTGCAATAATAGTTACTGGACTGATTTACCAAGTTTCTCCTTAAAAAAACTCTTAAAATGTAAACTGAACAGACACTATAGAATAGTGATGGCGAAGGGCTTTCAATCATAACAAACAGCCAGCTAAGCTGCAGCATACATGCCAAAGGTTCTCTACTTCTATAGAATTTTTCTTGTGTGTTTTTCTTCCATTCACATTCATTCTCAAGTCAATAATTTCAAGGGTTTAAATGACATTTTGAGACAAAGAAAATATTATATGCTATTTTGATTGCTTCCACTCTTATGTAAAGGAAAGAAAGGGGTAGAACCGATAAACTTGTAATCATTAGGTCTTACTGCTCTTTTGCAGAACATTACAAAAGCAAGCAACCAATTTACTCGAACCTTATTAATTAACAAAGATGAATTCAATTAGCAGAGTTCATTAGTTTCTGAAATTTAACTTATTAACACCAAATACCCCTGTTTGTTGGATGGGAAGCTCTACTGGCAGTGCTGGAATCAAGTCATTACTATTTGCCTCTATAGGAGGTTTCATTAGGCATCTTCTTCATTATGAGTGCAATATAATCAAACACTTATTGGTACAAGGCAGAGACCAGGACTAGCTGCCTCCATACTCAACGGGGTTTAGAAACCATGGACTCAAAGCGTGGACTCAAAATCTTCTAGGTGGCAGGCATTCTCATGTGTTGTCCCATTAAACACTCTCAATAACCTCTCATGGGAGGAATTACGACCCCCATTTTACAGATGAGCAAACCTTGGTTCAAGTGATATGCCCAAGATCGTAAAGCCAGAAATAAACTTCCATTTCTCTAATGTCAGAGCCCATGCCATTTTACTTCTGGAGTACAGGGTATTATCTTTCTATTCTTGTTATAATCCAAATCCCTTAGAGGACTTCTCTTTGGATGGGGGAAGGGACCAAAAATTAAGACTTTAAGGGAAAAAAGCAGAAAGTAACCCCAAAAATCATGCTGAAACTTTTGGTTTAAGAATTTACTAAAAACTTCTTGAATATTTTCCACAGGTGTTATACCTCACCCTCACCTTGCATAGTTAATAAACAGTTTTACATTTTCTTTGGTACTTAAATATAAAAATAATTTTAACAGACTTCTAGGAATTCATTTACCAAATCCAGGGAAATCCTTTGACCAGAGTTGGGGTCTTTAAAAGCCTTTGAAAGTGTATTTTACACAGGACTGATGTGTTCCAAATAATGCTCTGATGCATTCCCCTTCCCTGCCCCAGTGACAGTAGAGCACATGGGGATAACTTCCAGGTTAAGCAGGAAGACAATCAGTATACCGTCAGTAGATCTATGCCCACAGCTTTATATAATCTAAGTTTTGGTTTTATTCTTAGTCTAGTTTTCAGAGTATCACTTAAAAAGTAACACATTGCAAAGTAGTAAAATCTTTATATGGAACTCTGAAAGAAAAGTGAAGGAAAGTGATAATGCAAATTTTAAGCATAAACTTTTCTATTCAACCCAAACTTTTACTAGCTAATTAGTGAAAATATTTCATTGTTATAACATTTACTCAGTTATGTACATTGTATCATTTTCCTAACCAAAAAATGCTTTCTTTTCCTCTATACCAATTAAAGAAATGTATAGTAAAAAGCATGAAAAGCAGTCTAAATGGAAATACTTTTGTTACAAATAAGGAAAGAGACTAACTCTTGGTGGAGAATGAACTATCTGTAGTAAAAAGACTGAGCAACCACCACCAATTTAAAAAAAATCACTTTGATCAAGGTTAGCTGAGAAAAGGTATCATGAGATGATATAACTAAACTTTTTTCTTTAACTTCTGAGTAAATGTTTAACTCCACAGTAAAATTCATAACTTAAATATTCAACATTCAGAAGAGATGATAAGAGAATCTGTGAAATGGGAAAGTAGGACCATCACGCGATTCTTTGGGAGACCAGAAGACTGAAGACTTTTATATAAAGTCATCTCCTTTGGCATTCAAAAAAAAACAGTCACAGGAAACAGAAAAGAAGAAATTCAAAAATCTGATACCTTGATCTTAGTAAATTCCTTCATCTCAAACCTCATCTTCATGCTGCCAACTTTTCCACAGCATTCATGCTTATTCCATCACTAATGTAATTGCTTTCCAGGCATTCTACTAGTGTTGTGGGCAAATATCATAATTGAATGTACACAAAGAAAAACCCTCTTAGTGTTCTGGTACCAAAAACAAAAGAATGAAACATTTCTCAGGAAGAAATTATACCCCTGCTGTGCTCTAATCAGCCAACCATCATCAAAGACAATCAAAATAATTTGCCTAAATTAGCCAATCAAGACACCCTGCAAATCAGAGAATGTGAAAACCTGCAACAGAAAACATCATAGCTGATTATGATACTAATAATCGTGTTAAAAACCTAATGAGATGAAGAAATTGGGAGCTTGCTGGTGCAATTCTCTTTTACCTCAACGTGCTGAGAACTAATTATATAGACTGTAATTAAAACAAAAACCCAAACAAAACCTTCTGAAAACTAATAGTTTGTCCACCAGCAAATAGAACTACATTTAAAAATCAGAAAGAGAGAAAAGAAAATAGAAAAGAAAGTGAACTAATCATGATAGCTTCATTTTAGTGAGTTCTTTCCTCAAGGCCCAAATAATCCAAAACATTTAATTTTAGAGTGGGAGCCACTCATACAACAATCACCTTGAGAGAACAGTAGCAATTTTTAAAATCTCATAAAATCTTAGATGCAAGAAATGAAAACATTTTATTAATAGATTCAAAACTGACTTAGACTCTCATCAGATTTTGGACCTGATTTTTTTTTTCAGTGAGGGGAAAAGGGGAAAGAAATCTTGAAAATACCCATTTTAGTATCTAAAAATCTTGGCTAAAAAAAATGCAGAAAGCTTAAAAAAGAAAAAAAGCATCCCAATTAGCACTTTCTGCTGCATTTTTTGGAATTCCAGATCTGAAATGTGAGTGAAATAACAAAGGGTAAATTGGTGAATTTTAACCAACATAAAACTCTAGAAATGCAGCTTAGAGAGCCGCAAAATTTCAAGGAGCTTCTTTTTTATGCTTTTAAGGTATTTTTAAGTACAAAGAATATATTTACAAAGATAGATTTATTTTTCCTCAAACTTCTTTTTAAATATCAATTTTAAGCAGTTATTCAAGACCTATCATGGGTACTTGATTTAAGTAGACGGTTAAGGAAACGAATTCAACACTGAATCTTTGTACTGCTGGTGAACACTGCTGTCTCAAAACAGGTCTCCATGTACTATCAAGAAACTAAGGTAACAACAGATCTATCTGTGGCCAGCTTTCTGGGGACTACAGTAATTGCACAATGAAGTATTGGAGATGTTTATAGGCTTCACCCGCATCTGAATAAACAACTCCCAGTGTACATACTCTCTAGGAACCTCTCCTCTGGCCTTCACTTGTCTTGTTCTGGTTCAGATGCAGTCTGAGAGACCCACAATTACAAAACATAACAGCTTGCTTTACTTCACACCAACCAATGTTGTTCTTCAACAAAACTTGGTAACCTTCCTTCAAGTGCACATTCTCTCTTCTATTCAGTAATGTAGGGATTTCACAGTGTAGAACAGGGGAGGCTGCATATATCACAGTGGATTACCAAGAAGCCCAAGAGATCAAGGGATTCATCTCTAACACTCCTAGAAAGCTTCCTCTTTTTCACACTACACTAACTATGGGCCAAGCACACATCGGATGACACGACAGAGGCTAAGCATCCTTCGTGAATGGCAAGCAACCACCAACAGAATAACTTAGCAGCACCATGACAGTAAACCCTGGATATGTACAATTTCTGCTAAGACTTCTTGGCTATTTTAGATCCTGGATGGGGTTTAGTAATAGTTGCCCTTGCCCCCTGTGAAACCACTAATAATTTCTAAAAAGCCCAAAATAAAAGCACTCCAATTCCCCAGCAATTCAATTCTTTAAAACAAATCCATCCCAAACCTACACCTTAATGTTCTCTATGCTCCAAATCAGCCTTTCTTACACTTATGACAAATCAAATCACTGGATAATTTTGCTGATTTCCCACTTGATGTTACTATAAAATAGGAACCAGACAATGATTCCCAGGGAAGGCTCCCTGCTGGCCTAATTTCCTAGCAGATTTTGTCTATACATGTCCTCACTCATCCTAAATTCAGAATATCAGGATAGTAGGTAGAAAAAAAACTGTTTGAAAGCCATTAGATATACTCTAGGACATGACATAGATTAAAAGTTTTTTTAAAAATGTGTTTCACATCTAAAATTAGTGAGATCTAATAATTTTGGCTTTTTAAATTTTTTAGTGGGGTTGGGGATGTAGCTCAGTGGCACCATGCCTGCCTGGCAAGCACAAGGTCCTGAGTTTGATCCCTGGTACCAGAAAAAAAAATTTTTTTAGTGAAAGGTTTTATTTCATCATGGAACTCTTACTATAGGAAACCAGTGAGCATGCTACAGATGTGAAGACTTGGTCTGCAACATTAGTAAAAAGGAAAACAATTTTACAAATTCAGCATCACTCTCCAGAATAACAGAATAATATAATTCCAAAGCCAAATACTCAAAAAAGCATACTAGCATTTAAGAATCTAACCTACCCCAACACTCCTCCAAATACCTATGCCTGGTTCTGGCATGTCTATCTGATCAGCATCTACCCCAGCCAGTGTTTATTTGTAGGCTCTCATATTCTATCCCCAAGTATCAATTTTATTCTCTAAGCTTCCGATTTTTCTTCCTAAAGCCCCAGGGTTCTCTTTAAGCTCCTCATACTTCTCCACTGACTCCAGTTTCCTATTTAAAGTTATTGATTTATATATATTTGCACTCTGCTTGATTTCCTGACATCAATAACACAAGGGAGTTGTGTAGCCCACAACATTTCCTAAAGCTTTTCAGAAAATCTTAGCTCTTTAGCTGGCAGGGTGGACTGTTGTTTCTGTATAGACTAGATCAGCAAGGTGAACTGTATGAGGGAAAACAAAATGTCAAGTGCTAGAGACCTAATAAACAAAAGGGCAATAAAAGCAATGACACTGAGGTCCTTGAGTTTAGAAAGTCCTTTCTGGAACCCCAAATGTTATCTCCATTATTGCAAACTGAATAGGGCTTGAAAACCAACTTAATATCTTAAATGTTAAAACAAACAAAAAATAAAATAAAAATTTTTATCAGAAAAATTAACAGTTCCTAACAAGCTCTGGAATGTTATTTAGCTACATTAGAATGACTTTTAATGGAACACTGTAACTAAAATCAGTCACTCTGAGAATGACATCCTGATTTGAAAAACTGATTTCTGGACTTACTGCTGTCATACAGGGTATGATCACAAGCATATCCCATAGTTAGGATGTCAGGCTATTAACTTAACTCTTGTTTCAATAAAACTTTTAATCTGATAAATGTTAGCAGTTAATTCACTCACATGGAGGAACAAACAACAGAATGCTCAATTTTTATTTCCTCTTATAATTAACATAAGACAAAAAAGGTACTTTGGGCTTTATTATGGCATTTTAAATAATAAATTCTTGCACTTTAGAATTGGGATTTCTTGATAGTGGAACTTGAATTCACCTGCCAAAATCCCAAAGTACAACACAGTGATACTGAATCACTATGTGCTAACCAGCTCCTGTTTCTACCTTATCTGGAGAAATGTATATGCTTATTCTTACCTATTTCTCAGAGATACACTAAGAATTCATGATAGAGTTAAAAAAATAAAGGAAAAATCTTTAGCTGGAACACTTGACAAAAGAATTAAAAATGCATTATAATACCTTCTAAAAGAGAAATCAAGCCAGGCATAATGGTGCACACCTGTAACCCCAGCACTCTGGGAAGCTGAGGCAGGAGAATTGTAAGTTTGAGCCAAACCTGTCCAATTTAGCAATTTAGTGAGACCATATCTCAAAATTTAAAACGCTGGGGATGTACCTTAGTGCAAACGCAGTGGGTTCAATCCCCAGTATCACAATAAATAAGTAAATAAATAAGATGGACCAAATGTCAACAGTCTAACCCTTATAAACAAGTCACACATATTCTGTTTAATCAGTGGCAAACAGATAAAACTGTGAGTTATCTTTCATAATTGTCCTTTTACTTACATGAAATCTCTGATCCACCTCACAGTTGACTTGTTTTCTGAAATCCTTTTATATAAAAGACGGAAAACAAGAAATAACAGCAGAAACTGGCAATTAGTAATAACATTAAATATGAATTGAGTAACAGGTGATGAATTTTGAAAGTCCTTCCCAGAATCCCAAATCTAATATTTTAATAATTAAATTTATTTAAAAAGCAGCCATTTCTCTGAATAAATTGAATATGCATATTATTATAATCCTATTTTTACTTTTAAAATTTTTCCAGTAGCCTAAGACATATTAGAAAGATACAATTCACATTTGTCAATCAATACCTTTTGTGCAACCAGGAAAGTAAGGCGCCGAATCCCATGGTCAACCAGGGTAGCTTTCTATGAACAAACACATAACACAGAAAATAGATGATATCTCCATTCATTCTAAATTTCATCCCATTCAGCCCTCATAAAACTCTAACTGGACTAAGCAACCTTTTTGGATATCTGCACCTCAGCTCAGGACCCTCAAATCTGCAAATAAACAAATTTTAAGATGGGTCCTAGGACTAAGTCACATGGAATAGGCTTTACATTGGTCTGGACAAAATTGAATGAGAATTTTGTGGAAGATAAAAGATTACACAAAATCACCTAAGTTCTAAAAGAACTGATTCACATCAAGGTAAGTCTTAAGACAATGTGTGTTTATAGAAATCTCACTGTTGGTTGGGCATGGTGGCATGTACCTGTAATCCTAGCACCCAGAAGGCCGAGGCAGGTGGATCACCATGAGTTTGAGGGCAGCTTGGGCTACATAGTGAGTTCAAGGCTAGCCTGAACTACACACCAAGAGGCAAGCAAATGTGAAATATAAGCTACTAAGTGAAATCAGGCAGAGAGAAATAAAGAACTTTCTATAAAACAGAAAATACAGATTCTCAACTGTTGTTTAGATTATAGATATGTATCACCTACCACCAGAAACAGCACTGCGAGAATTCAGCCTAACAAATGCTAACCTTCCAGTTCTTCTAAAACAGTTCCCCTTTACTTTACATGAACTTTTTTGGTTTCATTTTGTTTTTTTAGATTCCATTTAGAAATAGTTAAAAGCAATGCTTTAACAAGCTTTTAAATTTAGGGATCATTCCTATCTCTACTTGGCATATTCAGGGAGTACATTAAAAGTCATCAGAGACCACAGTTTCAAGGCAGACTCTTATATGAGTCTTAGACCTCTGAAGCTAAGCCTTTCTCTATCCTATACTGCATATTTATTCCAAAAGTTAGAAACCGTATGAATTAAGTGAAAGACATGCTTTAAATGGTCCCTAATGAAGTGGCTACATGGCAACAAGTAGAAAAGCAATCTCACCAATTAAATGACTCAAGAGAACTTATGAATAGTACAAACAGAAAAAATGTGGATTTTCACAACCCCCATGCAGACTTTAATTTGATCACATTCCTCACTATAACTCTAACTTAGAGTTACTTCATGAGCCAGTTCTTAACTTTCTTGATGCTGTGATTATTTTTTCAATCCAAACTGGCTTCCTCTTCCAAAGAAGCGTGTTCTTGGATCATTTCCTCCATTTTTCTATTTCTGCTATGGTACCACTGAGTAATAAAATTGATTTCATTAACAGTACAGTATAAGGGGCTGGGGATTTAGCTCAGTGGTTTCGCTGCCTGTTGAGCAAGCACAAGGACCTGAGCTCGATCCCCAGTACCAAAAAAAAAACACACAGTACAGTACAAGCAAAAAGTAACTGGGAAAATGAAATTTTTGTAAAGTAACTCTAAAAATTAGTTCCTAGGTCAAATATTAATTTGACCTGATCATATTATTTAAAAAATCCATACTGTCATCATGCCTTTTAGTGTAAATAACCAAACAGTGACACTACAATAAGAGAATATTGTGTAGGCCAGGCATTAGTGGTACATACTTGTAATCTCAGCATTCAGGATGCTAGGGCAGGAGGATTGTTGAAAGTTTGAGGCCAACCTGGGCTACATAGTAAGTTCAAGGCCAGCCTGCACTATGTAATGAGACCTTGTCTTAAAAGAAAAGAAAATATTGTGTAGAAAGAAAGGTGGTGTGATGAGGCTCAGACTATCACTGTGCCCAGGGACAGAAATAGTTCTTATGACACCAACAAAGAATTCCACTACAGTCAAGTCCTTCAAAGACAAGCATCAATAGCTATGTTCTGGCAAGGGAAGAAAATAACTTTAATAATGCCATGATTTAAAATCAAAATTGTTATTGCTTTTAAAATTCCACAAGTGGCTGACAATAACAGCAGAGCAACAGGATTCTGATTACATTGTAATAATGTGGGTCTCACAGCAAGTCCACAGCTATTACCCAGCGATTAGGCATCAGCACCTGGAGAAACTCCATTTACACTGACTGCTTCAATCTCCTCCACAAGTCATTTACAAATATATGATCCTAATTTCTATGAGAGAAAAAAAGACATGCTGGGACTAGAAGATTATTTGGACAATTTGGATGAACCTATTTGATAGTTTAATGTATGCTTTAAAAAAACTTTTTCTAAACTGCTAGGAGCATGATCATGAAGTGAAAAACAAAACTAGTTATCACTTAAGCTTTTTTTCTTAAATTGCTTTTCCTCCTTATATATATTATTAAAATAAGGAGATGAAAATGCCAAATATTCCTGTATAAGCATGGTACCTGGTACATTAAATAGGTTCTCTAGGCTTGGAATGTCAGCACAGTCTACCCAACTCCTCTACACAGTCTTAGGCAGGCACTAGATTTTCCCCATGACTCAGTTTACAAGTCTGGAAAGGGAAAAAAAGTAATACCTTATTGCTTATTAATGTTACAAATGCAAGTAGTGAAAACAAAGAAACCATCTCTTCAAACAACTGTGTGATGATAAGTAACACTTAGTTCTGAAGGTAACAAAAAAAAATTGTGGTCAAATTATGGAAAAATAGTCAAATACGGATAATTAGTGAGCCTCAAAAGCTAGGGAGAAATTTTCGTAGATTTATTCCATGAAGCAACAGCAGCCACATTAGGACTGTCCCACTAAGAGTACTTTGTCACTGGCTTCGGGTTAATTTTATGTGGTCACTAGCCAAGCGCAAGAAGGAAGGTAAGTTTCTCTTGTATGGAAGAATTCCCAGGGGCTGAGGATGTAGCTCACTGGTAGGGCACTTGCATAGCACACATGAGGCCCTGGTATTACCTTTTTATTCTTTTATCTTTTTATTCTGAAATCCCAGAGTCAGTCTGAGAGCACCATAGAATAAATGCTGATGTTAGTCACAAAGTTGCCATTTTCCCTGTAGGTATCTACCATCAGCATTACATATGAATATTAATGGTACTAATAGTTTACACTGCAGAATTAAATTTTAAAAACATTTGTTGAGGAGGTTTCTTTTTCTTTTCTTTTTTCTGAGGAGGTTTCTTAGGAGGAGGTGGGAGGGTCTCACTATGTTGCCCAAACTGACCTTGAACTCATGATCCTCCTGCCTCAGCTTCAAGTGCTACAGTTACAGGTGTGTGCCACCACACCTGGTTTATTGAGTTTTATTGTTTTTGCTATTGTTTTGTGGTACTGGAGACTGAACCCAGGGCCCTGCACTGAGCTATATCCCCAGCCCATTGTATTCCATTTCATCCCATCCCATCCCATTCTGAGACAGAATCTTGCTAAGTTTTCCAGGCTGGGCTCAAACTCTTGATCTTCCTGCCTCAGCCTCCCAGAATGTTGAGATTATAGGTGCGCTATATTGAGATCTTTATAATAAGCACCATGTGCTCTCTGCTGTTATTCAAAAAGAACACAACTCTGGGTATTAAGAGCAATTTATACACTGGCACTTAACACATACCATAGTGAAATACAACTGTAGGAGCCGTGGCTATAGCTCAGTGTAGTTGGTTTTAATTCTCACCACCACCACCACCACCACCAACAACAACAACAAAAAAGTAACTGCTGCACAGTACATTCTTGTTTTAAACATACCTATCCAGTATTCTCAACTAGACCATAAGCATTTTCATTCAGATCTAAGAATACATTATTTACTAAAGCTCCTGGATCTCTGGCCCCAGAGCCAGCACCAAAGCCCTGAATTCCAATCTCTGCTCTGTCATCTTGCAGTTGGGGACCAAGAGGCCTTAATATCTCTCAGCTTGAGATTTTCTCCATGTGTACAAATGGTATAACTCCTGAATTATCTAATCCAATGAGACTGCAGTAAAGTGTAAATAAATTTAGATAGAAGTTCCTTATAAATGAAATATATTATTGCTAATAAATATTTGGTGGTGAACTAGTATTTCAAGAGATAAAAATACATTTTAGTTAGCTATTCAGAAGTCCTCATCAGTGAGATTAAATTTGAGACAGTTCTCAACATTAATGGAAGGAAAAAAGAAGGGAGGGAAGGAGGAGAAAACATCCTTGATGAAGGGTAAAGACATTTTTATTTTGTTTTGTTTTGGGAGGGTTTGTTTGTTTGGAGACAGGGTCTCCTTATGTAATTCAGGGTGTGGCCTTGAACTCACTATGTAGCCCAAACTGGCCTTGAATTCCCAGCAATCAGCTGGGAACTCTCAGCTTCCTGAGTGCTGGGATTACAGGTGTGCAGGAGCATACCCAGTAGAAATTTTTTTTCCTAACACTGAGGATTGGATCCAGGGCCTTTGCACTGAGCTACATCCCTGGCTCTTCTTTGTTTTTTAAATTTTGAGACAGGGTCTTCCTAAGTTACTAAGATGCCCAGGATGGGCTAGAACTTGAGATCCTCCTGCCTCAGCCTTCCAGAGTTCTGGAATTACAGGTATCTGCTACTACATTTAACTGAGAATTTAAGTTTAAACTAGGAAGTTTGATGTCAACATGAGATATTCAAGTGGCATAAAACTGAAAGGAGGATGGAAGTACAGTATTTTTAAGGGAAGGACACAGAGGGATCTGGATAGGATTTGACTGTACACATGTAATGTCAAGTCACCAAAGGGAAATATTCAGCAGATGACTGAAAACTTAAGAATGGAGCTCAGAGAGAATTTTAGGAACATAACTTCCCTTAAAAACATTTTAAGTATCTCAGATGGGTGGGCATTTCTTTTCTAGGTCTGTATTTTTGACATAAGAGATCCATTATATATCATTAAATTACTTTGAAATTTTATCTCTACAGGCAAAATTAGCAGTAGTTCTGATACTTATGATAAAATACATAGCCATTATCAACAATAAGCCTTACAAGTAGCAACTGAAAAAATGATGACTATGGTACAACTGGCAGGAAAGGGACCACCAGCTTCCCACTCAATGAAGGACTTACATTTTGCTGGGTAAACTCTCTGAACATAGCTGCCAGACTGTCATCCTCAATATCACAGTCAGTCTTGATGGCCACATTCAGAATGTGAATTGGTTCATCCCTGGGGACCTGTAACCCAAGGCACAAACCAAAGAAATCATGAGGCTGGCTACTACAGAAGCAGGAAGAAGTTATAGTACCTGGTGGAACAGGTGGAAAAGGCACACCCCCATAGGATATTTTGGTTTGCCAATCAGTAGGAATAAGAAAATTGAAGCTACTGCTCAGTAGCCACAACAGAGATGAAATAAAGCACATAAAAGATAAAGCAGCAAAGGCATTAGCTAGAGGTGGCTTCAAATTTTGACTTGACATGAACTTGAAAATCACTGTGTCTCAGCTTTGTCACCAACAAAAAGGGATGGAACAATTTATTTGCTCTATTTGCTACATCTCTTCACAGAATGTGAACAGAAATGTGTTAAAGAAGTCATGTGAACATATTCTTATATATTTCCTTACAGTTTATCAAACAAGTATCGAACCATCGTGAAATATAGCATGATGTAGGATAAGAACAGAACAATTTGTTTACTAAGAGATGAAAAGAAGGGATAATAAAAGGACAAAGTTTTCAATAAAATGTCTATTTTTCTGAAGTCTAAAGTCCACTATTCTCTAAGGACTATAACAGCCCCATTATGAAAAGATAAAAGTTGGGTTGGGGATTTAGCTCAGTGGCACCACGCCTCCCTTGCAAGTGCAAGGACCTGAGTTTGATCCCTGGTACAAAAAAAAAAAAAGATACAAGCCATCACTGGGTAAGAATTTGAGCAATCAGGGCCGGGGATTTAGCTCAGTGGCTCCAGCGCCTGCCTCGCAAGCGCAAGGTCCCGAGTTCGATCACCGGTACCAAAAAAAAAAAAAAAAAAGAATTTGAGCAATCAAAGTTAAAAATCTTTAAAATAACACTCAGACACCCAGAGGCAGCTGGAAAAAATATATTTGAACCCATTCTACACTATAGACTCCAAGATTAATATTCCAATTTAACTTTTTTAAATTTAGAATTTATTTTCCACCTATTTCCAAAAAACTTTGTCGCCCCATACAAAATTAAATAATACATATAAAGTAGGATAAAAAGGTTAATTCTTCTCCATAATATTCCAAAGTCAGAAAGTATATAGTGTATAGTCGCATGTCTGAAAGAACAAACCATTCTCCCAAAGAGGACACAATACCTTGTCTTCATCATATAAAGATGTATGGCCTGCCTCTGGAAATGTGGGGCTTTGGGGTGGGGAGTCACAGAAGCAGCCCATCACTTCATCAAAGATCCTGAAAAATACCAGAGAAACATCCACCATGAAAACCCAAGTGGCAGAAAATCTAACTGGCAGGAAACTAATGCTGCCATTGGCAGCTGAGTCTAAAAGAATAATCTATCCTACCTTGTACTCAATAGTCAACCAAAAAGAAACACCAGTGGCTAGAGATGACATGCAAAATTTCACCAAGTGGCAGAAATTAGGTGGATGGATTGTTTAAACTTTAATAAACCATATATATATATATATTTTTTTTTTTTAAAAAGAATGATCTAAAGCTTTTTTTGTTTTTTCAATATGTAAGATATAAGCACTGCTGTCATCATCGGTCTTAAAGTAACAGAAAGAGCCTGAGACTGAAGCAGTGACAGACCAATGTAATTACCCTTCCCCCTAGGGTAATGCATCAGTATACATCAAGAGATAGATGCTGAACGCATTTAATCAAAAGATGTATCGTCTCTGGTAGGGCTCACTCTAGTGTTGTGTTTAATTTCTCCTGACATTTCACTCATCACAGAGCGGACAGCTTCTTCAGTTAGCTCCTAAGGAAAAGATGATTTTTTTTTTTCCTGACCAGGCTCATACTACAAGCAGAGGCTTGTACAGCCTGAATAAATACCTCTCCAAGGAGAGATACAGTAAGAGCAACATCTCCTTAGCTGGCTCATGGCCATTCCTGGGATCTTTATTTTTTTTAAAAGGTGAGAACCTAAAACAGAGAAATCTATGGCATCTCTTGTACAGACAGAGTCCCACAATGTCTTACCTGACAAAATCTTCAAAAGTTCGAAAAGAGACCATTCCACCCATTCGCTGACATGGTGGAGTGAAGGAGTTGTCCAACAGCACATCGCTGACACTAGCTACATGAGTCATGCCATAGTGGTTGAGGTTGGAGGAGAAGGACATTCTAAATGGTAATTCAATGAAGTTCATTAGAAGTGCAGACTGGGAGAGTAATAATAAGAAAAGGGAGATGGGAGGAGATTCTGAGGATGGGTCAGGTTGCAGAGCAGATCTGGTTTTTTTACCCACTGTGGTGGATAAGGTTGTCTTGCTAGATTCATGTGTCAATTCAATTTCCCCATATACATTTTTATCACTCCAAAATTTTTTCATATAGAAACCTAAGAACTGTCAGGAATTTCACTCCAGTTTTAATATTATTATGATACGCCTGATATAAGAATAGCACATGTAGGTTAAAAACCGTCCTGCATCTTCCCCTTTCCCAAAACATCCCCTCTTTTAAAGGGAAGTATGCCAGCCAAGTGGGTTGTAATTATGGAACACTTAAGGAACTATAATAGGTTAAGTATTCACACATACAGAGATAAGATAGGTAGATATAGTTATACAGGATAATAATTCTAAATAAGAATTGAATACTTTAGAATAAATCATTATAAAAAGCATTATCAATATTACAGAAATAAGTCAGTCTACAAAAGAAACTTTATTAAGGTATTTATGTTTTCCTTTAATGGGTTGACAGGAATAGTTGTTATTAGAAATATAGTTCTCTCTTTTTGAAAGAGAGACATTTTCAACCTTAAATTGTGAAATTCCCTTTTTATGTTTAAACACTTCTATACTAGAGCAAAAATATCTTCATTGAAAGCCCTTAATAATTCCTAGCAAGATACAAAAGGGCAGAGCATGGGTCTCAAAGTATGTGTAAGCATGACAAATAGTTGCTAAATGGAGATGCTTGAAGAAAATTGAACTGATTTGTTCAATCTAAAACCATAATGAATTGGAATATTCCTTGGTGCACCTCAGCAGTATGTACTGATAAATAATACTATAAGATGTTTCTGAATGCAGTCAATCAGGACAGTCTGCTAAGAAGGACCAAGCTAAAGGATGCCTCCTGGGCTTCCTGACATGTTACCGGCATGTGGATCTGACTCAAGTACAGAGTGAGGCAATGGTACCTGCACCTTGAGGAACTGCCCAAATATCTTGAAGTATATACCTGCAACACTGCAGGGGGAAGAAAGCCAGCAATGTGGACACGTGAGTTGGGCACTTATTGTATCCTATTGCAAATCATACTTGTAAAAGGTAATGGAATTCTTTTTACAGGATGGAAATGCTGCTCACACAGACTATGGAGACTGATACTCCTGGATTTTATTCCTTTGGTAAGTGATGACTATGGAAAAGGTACTTCATCTTTTGACAGTACTAAAGAATAGAAAGGAACAGCAGGAGAGGAGACCATTGATACCATGAGTGAAACAAACAAATGAAACACAGATCAAGCAAGTCTTACACATGGTGCTCCCTAGAAACTGGGATTCTGAGGTGTATTTAACTCAGAAATGCTATCATCCTCCTCTTTTCTAGGCTCACCAAATGTATTTACTAAAGGACGAAATTTGTGAGGTTATCTTTTCTACCTGCCTGGCAGGTAGACTGGGAAGATAAAAGGGTTCCAGACAACATTTAAAAGAACTCTCTCCTCTAAATAACAGGCTGTTTGTGGCAAACACGAAATTAAATTTTTGTTTTAACTGACGTGAACCCCATGGGAGATAAATACTATTCAGTTTCTCTCTAGTACTATGTTCATGGGCTGGAGCTGCTGAAGGCAAGCATGAACTAAGCCTACTCTCCAAGGGAAGACTACAGGGCCCTATAAAAACACTCCCTTACAGGCAGCCAGGCATGGTG
Source organism: Heterocephalus glaber (assembly GCF_000247695.1). Next base: position 4,217,949 of record NW_004624871.1, read on the forward strand.
GCATGGTGGTACATGCCTGTAATCCCAGCATTCCTGGACACTGAAACAGGAGGATCACATATTTGAGCCCAGCTTGAATAACTTAGCCATTTAGTGACCCTGTCTCAAAAGAGAAAATAACAAAAGGGTCAGGGACACAGTTCAGTGTAAAGGCCCTGGGTTCAAATAAACAAACACCATCTCCCTTTCTTTTCCACATCTAAATTGGGCTGTAAAAGCTTTGATCAATTTTCAATCACCTAATGTTTTAAAGGGAGAAGCACTAAATAAATGTAACCCTATATATATTTCCATGTAGAATATTACAGTAACACCTCGGTTCACAAATGCTTCTGTTTGCAAATTGAAACAAAAGCATTCAGCAAAAATCCACTTCTGTTTGCAAACTCCACATTGGATGACAAATACAACCATGGCCATCTTCCCCACACAAACACAAACGCAGCCATCTTTCTCAAAATAGTAAAACAAATTAAGTTCATAAACCGAGGTACCACTGTAATTACAAAGAGCTTGCTACCAACTTATCACTGCTTTAGCATTTGGTGGATTCAATTCTAATTACAATAGCTACTCTTTCAAACTTGCATTGTGTGTTAACTTGCTTGGCTCAGGAGGCAGGAGGAACTCAAAATACGTACTAAAATATCGTTTTTGTTATTTGGCCTGGAAACCTCTTCACAAGGATAAGCATATCAAAACTTAGATGTACTTTTCCAATGTTAATCTTATTACAGGTTTAAAATGAAATTCTTCCAAATCTCTGTAACACTTTAGAAAAATACCCAATGAACTTATAAAACATGAGATCAGCTATTTCTTGATTTCAATTGCTCTAAAAGGAGGAGCAATAGTAACTAAAAATTGAAAAAACTGTGGAAAATTTGCCAAGATAGGAGTAACCTTAAGAGTTTCTCCACTGAAAGTCATAAACTAGACAGAAAACTTAGCAAAAGATCTGCAGAAAAGCTGAACATCATACAGACTAAGCTCCTTATAATTAAATGGGAGCTATTCTGTAATGATGATTTTTAAGTATTGCTTTTTAAACAGCTGAAGAAAAGCTGAAGACATGTTTTCCAAACAGAAAGAGTAGTTTAGTATATCCAAAGGGAAGCTGAGGACTCCATAGCACAAGATACCACATTAGCTTGTCAAGTGTGGTGTTATTTTTTTTTCTCTGGTTTCACTATTCTAAGTTATTAAAAAAAATTTTAAAGGTGCTTTTAATTGGAAAAGAAACTAAACATACGGTACCTGTTTAGCGTGGGGATGTTCCCTCTGTAATTAAACAACCACAGTTAGTTACCGATAGGTTAGTGAAAGCCATAATAAAAGAATTGTCAGAGCAGATACAGACTAGTCACAGGAGCTCCAGTTTGGCAGCTCTGGTATTCAGCAGACACAATTAAGTACTCATTACCCTTCAATCCCCAGGGTGCCTCCAAAGAGGCATGTTTCCTGACCTACCTCACCACTGCAGCTGTTGAGGAAAAGGGTCAAAACGTATTTATCATGGATTTTAAAAAAATAACTCTATTACAAAAAATAATAATAATGTTGAGTAGTAATAAAATACAGAATGATGAAAATTAATTCAAGCTATATGATATGGCATGTTATCTTAAGCTGAAACATGAAATGTAATTCTTGACAAAGTTCTTGAAAACTCCTACTATTAAAGGTGTAATAAACAGAGTTTGATTCCACAGCTCCTCCTACCTTGTTGCTTTTCTAGGATATGTGACAGACCCACAAATTCTCCTCCAAAGAAAAGCTAGTGATCTGAGCTCCCAGCTTTTTAACCATGAGCTTCCTTCCATAGGAAGGGTGGAGGGAACACTACTATAGGAGGTTAAAGGAAACTGAAAATCACGTAGGAATGTAAGGACAAATGAATCTACCAGTAGACTGGTATAAATTGTTGAAGTTAATTAAAACTTTTTAATTAAGTGAGTTTAGGATAATAATTATTTAAAAATTGCTGTTAGTTTAGAAACTCTAGACCTCTCATAAACAAAACCTTAAAACCTAACCCTAAAATTTTCTTATAAAGAATGTGCCAAAATCATGAAAGAAAGATTAGGATAAGAACGGGAAACAAGGCAAGTTTCTTGCATTCTCTTTAGTCTTTGCCACTATTTCTTAAAATTTCAATGTCAGTCATTTCCCTACTTAAAAAGAATCAAACAAATAAAAATCCTTATTTTCAAAGTTAAAAGGGCCAAGTTATACTTACCACCCATAATTTAGAGGCACTGTAAAGGGGTTGATAGGTTGATCACTTAACCTTCTTACATTCTTTTATCAGCATTTAATCATTGTTGGGGTTTTCAGGCACACAGAGGACTTAATAGGCAGAACATAGTGGGTGGTGCTGATGATATGTGGGAAGGAGGATAGAGGGAGGAAAATGATGCACTTTCCATGGCAGCGAAAGGAGCAGAATAGACTGAGCTAGCCATATAAATAAAAAGCTGTGACATATCACTGTGCACAGACTGTATACCTTGTGTGATTTGTGGGTAGCAATACTCTCTGCATCAAACCTGCATCACAGAGTGAATTCATAAGGGAGCAAGAGCAAACTCCAAGTATAAACATCTGATCCTTTGCTGTCTTGACTCCTTGGGCCGCTCACTCTGGAGAACAGGTTTTATTTTGTAAGAGATCCTTAGTTATAATGCACTTGGTCCTCATGAATACACAAAAAGTATGCAGATTCTACAGTAGAGGGAGGTGTAGCTGAGTAGAAAACTAACCGTAGATGCTAATGAGAACACAGAAAAGCCTTTCTTTTAAGATGTAAGATTCTCAAGAATGGTACCACCTGCACACTCTTACCATGAACCTTAGGTTCAAAGAGAAGAACCCTACAACCACAGCAATATCATATTCCTTTCATCAGGGTTTCTGGAGTTTAGAAACCAGTATAATCTCACTCAACTGTTAACTATTTTTTTAAACTACTAAAATGGTTTCATTGCTTCTGTAGCTACACTCTAATCCCTTAGGGAGTATTCACAGAACAAGGGCCAAGTTTTCAGAAGAAAAAGGCCTAAATTGAAAAGAACACTAACAACAACAAAAAGGCAGCATTTCCCCATCAGCAAGTCTCCTGCTCTCATAGGGAGCCCCCTGCTGCTTTGTTATAAGAATTATACACCATCTACACAGTGTAGGGTAGAAAACCAAAAACTCAGCATCTCCAGTTTTTAAAGGAATGACAACAAATGAATCATGTAAGAAGTAAAGTTAAGAACCAGCTTACTCTCTTTGTTAGAATAAAAATGTGTGGGCTCAGTAGGGAAGGAAGGATAAACTATTAAGAGGTAAATGCTTAGTCATGCCGATAATGATCATTTATATATTTTGTTATCCTATAAGGGGCTATTTGAACAAGTTAGGAATAAGATACACTGTACACTATCATGAGACACTACAAGGCTAGATCTATGGCCTGTGAAAAATAAAAGACTGTATATGAGTCAAATATTCCATTTATAGAGCTAAAAATAAGATAAAATCTACCACATTCCACTGCATACTCATCATGCAAAAATAGTAAAAATGATCAATCTTTACGGGGCAATCAACTATATTTTCAGAAACATAAATGGAATATAATCTGACTCCCCATATTTGCTGTTTGGACCATTCAAAACATTTATTATCATGAATCTTCATGCATGGTGTTCTGATAAATACTGTAATCACTTTCCTTTTGATAAATGAGTTCCAGTTTACAGATATGATGACTAAGAAACCAAAGTGGACATTTTCCAAGAATGCTATTGAATATGGTATCACAAACCAGAATCTACACCTGGCATTTTCTCATCTCTACTCCTGAAGTTAGCATTACACATCCATATAGATTTTAAAGAAGGACAAGAGAAATCCTTTGAATTCTGAGATTCCTGGCCTTAAGTCACCTCTGATTTTATTGATCTGCCTGTTCAGAATGGCTGGAGAGCCTGTTTCAATATGAATGGAAAGTCAGAGTTGCTGCCTGGTAGCTGAACTCTGTAAGAAACACTGACTTCTCTGGCAGTCACAAGTTTTCTGAGCCTTTTTACCATCCTTTCCAGCTAAATTTCATTTTGCATGATTCTAGCTCACCCTATGTAAATCTCTTATCATATAAAAATGTTCCAGATTCTTTTGCCTTCTAACTTGAAGGGAAAAAAGCCCCTGTATGAAAATGATGGGGATGCATGCAAACAAGCAGTGGTTACATCAAGCTGTGTGACTCAGAGCCAGTACGGGGCAAATCTCTTGAAATCAGGCAGCAAAGCGTAATCAGAAGAGGTCAGCTGAATAACCTGCTAGCAGTCACTAACAACAGTACTGTAGGAGAAAGAGCAATTTGACTGGCTGTGACCAGTGGTGGTCTCCTTGTGTGACTATATTCCTGCAGAAGAATCCAAATCAAGAATGGTAAAACACATCTGACCATGTATTTCTATTGACAATTCCCCCTCTACCACCTCCTTGCAATTTTGATGCCCTGATTCTACTGCAAGAGCTTTAGTTTACAAACATAACATAACATGATCATTGACTCATTCATTTGCAGCACTTCCAAAGCTCCTTATTGGCTCTGCTGGAAGATTTTGCACTTTCTAAAACAAGTACACCAACAGGGCTACAGCATATTACAGCTGCCTGCTGTATAATTAGCTACAAACCCACAGCACAAAACTACAGGGATTTACAGATGCCCTGGATTCTGCTTTTCCTTCCCCCTGGAATCAGCTGGTCTTCCTTGACAAGAGACCTTGGGCTACCCTAATGATATATTGAGAGTTTTAAACCCGACTCTCCAATCTTACAAGTCTAAAGTGCCAAAATAACACAGCAGAGACTAGAAGCTGAGCCATGGATACAGGAAGGCACTTTGGTAAGCACTTAAACCTGCTGAGAATCTCCTCTTTTGCCAGATGCTTGCATCTTGTCAGCAGACTATGCTGAATGAAGGAAGCAAGAACTGTAGAATTTTATTTATTTAAAGTTCATTCTAGCCTGCTAACCACAACCAAATGCTCCCATGGATATATAAAAAAATATGCCACAAGTTGGGTGACTTTTGAGTATTTGAGTACTAACCTCTGGATGTCAAAGACTATTAGAATTCTCAAGAATGGCAGCAAGCTGCTGATTGGTCACATAGTAAGCTTCCAATTTCTAAACTTCTTTCACAAAAAGAAGGTCCAGAGGCCACCCACCAATAGCTAAACACTGAAAGTGCCAAGTAACCTGAATCCAGCCGTGACCAAAATGCGCTATCAGGGAAGAACACAGCTGACCTCTTCTGCATGTAAATAGTGAGAAAAGGAAAATATTTCAATTAAAACATTGTAACACAGAAGGCCAAATTCACAAGAAGCGAACAACAGAGAAAATGCAATTCAATCTGGATTATCTAAAGTCATGGATTTCTAGCTAAGAAGTAGGTGGAAATAGACACCAATAGGTCTTCACCCATTTTATATATATAAAGAAATGTACAACAAAGTATACTTGCAACTCCTGCATCAATTTTGATGCTTATTTGAATCACAGATTAAAAGTTTTAAAAATTACCCATGTTCACTAGCATGCATTATCTATAAAAATATCATTTGGGCCAGGGATTTAGCTCAGTGGTTTCACTGTCTGCTGCGCAAGCACAAGAACCCGAGTTCAATCCCTGGTACGGCCCCCCAAAATAAATAAATAAATAAAAATAAAAACATCATTTGGAGTTTTGCATTTTGTACTCCCAGACTGTCATAATATACAAAGACATGTGCATAGCCACAAAGTTTATGGGATATAATATTTACATATGTTTGTATAAATATAACTATAGTTTAGGCTATTAAATACAGAGGCTGGGGCCAGGGATTTAGCTCAGTGGTTTCGCCGCCTGCCTCGCAAGCACAAGGACTGAGTTCGATCCCTGGTACCAAAAAAAAAATAGGCTGACTAAAGATCTTATTTCCATGTTATTCTGAGGCATTTAATATACGCAATGCTAAAAGAAAATCTGAATGTGAAATGATCTGATGAACTGTCAAAAATAAAGACATTGAGGATGATGCATCAGTGTAACAAGATTTTGCATTTATAGGACCAGCGGGTGATACTAGGGATTCATACAGGGATAAAAGACAGACACGAACACAACTTGGGCTCGAAACTGTCTCACTGGAAGAAAGAGAAAAAGGAATGTCAAGTGATACAGTCTGAGCTCCAGAGTTAAGCCACGTAAAATGCTAGTTGACCTCACAAAAGTGCTGGGCTCACAGGCTCTTAAATCAGAGAATTAGGTCACAGAAATAAATAAGCTGTCTATTATTCCTGCACCAAGAAAAAAATTAAAGAAACTCAAATACTTCTGCTTCAAGAAAACTAACTGGTTACAAGTTACTTTTTAAAAACTAACATCTTTAAAAAAAATCCTCTCACCTTAGAAAAATTCACATACATAAGCTTTAAATACTGAAGAAGGTAAAAATGGAAACACACACACAAACATACACATGTATTACATTATTACATGTACATCAGTTTACAACTATTCCTAAGTGAGGGAATTTATGAAGGGAAAATTCAGGCCAATAGCATCCTTCCAGTGAATAATACCTGTGAATGCCAAATAAATTGGAATTATAGACAATTTGGAAGGCTTGGGTACAAAATCTAGAAGAAGGTAACATACCTTGACTGAAGAAGGCTGAGGTAGGAAGTCATAGAGATTAAGGATATAATTTGCTTTTGCTTTTTTCTTTTTTGGTACTGGGGATCGAACTCAGGACCTTGCACTTGGAGGCAGGCGGCAGAACCACTGAGCTAAATTCCTGGCCCATTTGCTTTTAATAATATCAAGAAAACTACTAGAGAAATACAGTCAAATTATACTGAAAGCCAGAGTAAGTAAACCTCAGGCAATACAAAGGCCTAGAATAAATTAAAACAAAAATAAAGTAAAATAAAAGGGTCCCAAACATGTTGGTCGCAAAGTTAACTATCCATATGTGCTAAAACCAAGTATCTTTTCCTTTTTTTTTTCTTTTGGTACCAGGAATCGAACTTGGGTCCTTGTGCTTGCGCAGCAGGCGGCGAAACCACTGAGCTAAATCTCCAGCCCTCTTTTCCCTTTTTAGAGCCATCCCACTCATTTGTAATGTGTTTTGCCTTCTCTCAAAATTGAAACAAGCCCTAATGAGACACAGGTATTCAATCCAAAAGTTAAGGGAGACCTTTTCCTCAGAAAATACTCTGGTGCTGTCAGTTTACAGACAGAGTCATGTTTCATCCCAACCCATGGGGTTTAAATCACTAGTCAAAAACAAACTGCAGAAGTGGAATTCCACGAGGTCACTCCATACAACAGCAAGAGACTGTAGTTTTGCATTGATATAGCAGCTTACAAAGATACTTCTAACAGAGTGATGGACAAATTTAGCCTATTTCAAATGAACACCAAGTTAGGAATGTGAAGATCAAGTAACAGGAAAGAAAATGCAAAAGAATTAAACAATGTATTTTCTCCCCAAAGAATTTTTGAGTTAATAATCTCAATTGGGAAAATCGTTATAATCTGTTTTGCACTGTTGAGTAAAATACACATGATTCATATGCTTATTCTCTATTCTAATGGAATAATTTTTAAAGTATGAGTAAAATATCATGGTGTTTTATCATTAGTTATCAGAAGCAGATAATTCCAATAACTACTAAGCACAAGCAATAAAAGAGGTTTTTTTCCTCTCTCCTAAGGGGATTACCATTAATATAAACCAAAAAGGAATTAGTGTGACTGTCTCAATTAATTTTTGGTCTATATTTGAGCTGAGCAATATGGCGGTAGCCAGGACTGGGTATAAAGTGCTGACATGTGGTTAGTTTATATAGAGTTATGCTGTAAGTTTAAAATGAACTCTGAGGGAAGGGTGGAGGGCGTGAAGGGAGGGCTAGGAATGGGGAAAAAATAAGAACCAAGATGCATTATGTAAAGGTACAATTCCCAATGAGAAATGTAATTGTGTTGTATTCCTACAATGTACCAATAAAAGAATTTAATAAAAAATAAATAAATAAAAATAAAAATAAAATAAAATGAACTCTGAACTTCAAGGACTTAGAATAAAGGAGTAGGGAATATCTCATTAGTAATTTATACTACATATTGAAATGGTATTTTGCATATATTAGGTTAAATCAATGTTATTAAAACTAATTTTGTTTCTTTTTAGGCCTTTAAATGTGGACAATAGGAAATTTAAAATTATATATATGACTTGCATTAGATTTCTACTGGACAGTGCTGGTCTAGAAGTAATTAATGATTCTTTTTTTTTTTTTTTTGGTACCAGGGATTGAACTCGGGTCCTTGCACTTCCACAGCAGGCAGTGAAACCACTGAGCTAAATCCCCGGCCCTAATGATTCTTAATTACAGGTGCTCATCAGAATTATAAGAGGAGTTTTGTAAAAAGTAGTCACTTAGACTGTAATCCAAAATAAATCAGATCTTGGAAGCCAGGATCCCAATATATGTATTTTCAAAATATTCCTCAAATAATTGTGAGATTCATTAGAATGGAAAGGAATGCCCGGCGTGGTGGTGCACACCTGTAATCCCAGAACTTGGGAGGCTGAGGCGGAGGAGCCTGGGCTACACAGTGAGTTCAAGGCCAGGCTGAACTACATAGCAATACCCTGCCTCAAAAAAACCCAAAAATAAACAAAACAAAAAAGAATGGAAAGGAATAAGAATACTGGAGCTAGGAAAAGTACTTAGTTCAAAAGTAAGTAAATCTTTTTAAAGGTGAGTAATCTTACTATACAACAAAGAATCTTACTGGCTATTGTCCCTATTTCCTGAGAGAGATACTGTATCTAAATCTTAGAATTTCCCAAGCTAGGGCTGGGGACTTAGCTCAGTGGTTCCACCTCCTGCCTTGAAAGTGAAAGGTCCTGAGTACAATCCCCAGTACCAAAAAAAAAAAAAAAAAAGAAAAAAGAAAATTTCCCAAGCTATAGGTGTGTCTTTGTTGCTTATGAGCCCCTTGAATCACACCTGAGTTTATAATAAGAGATGAAATGAGATGATACAGGATGCTAACTGGCCACTAGAAAGGTGAATATGAGATCAGAGGGCTGGAGCTGGGCATGGTGGTGCATATTCTAATCCCAGCACTCAGGAGGCCAAGGCAGAAGGGTTGCCATGCGTTTGAGGCCAGCCTAGACTACATGGGTTCAAGATCAGCGTGAACTACATAGCAAAACCCTGTTTCAAAAAATCAAAAAACAAAAAAAGAGATTAGAGGGTTGTGGCTTTGACCTAGCCTGACCGTGGGAGGGAAGACTGAATTTAATCATGCAGCCTAATATTCAATCAGCATCAGCCATGCCTATGAAATGAAACCCTGATACACCTGACATTAAAGTCAATGGAGCTTCTTGGTTGGTGAACATACTGATGTGCTAAGAAGGTGATGTACCTTGATTGTACAGAGAAAAAAATAGGCAAGCCGTGTTTGATATCTTCCTAGAATGTGCATTTTCATTTGCCTGGTCCTGATCTGTTTCCTTTACAATAAAACTATAGTATTTAAATTCTGTAAGTTGTTCTAGGGCATTACTGAAGTAAGGGAATTCTGGGAACCCTCAACTTTGCAGTCAGTCAACAGTGCAGGTGGCCCAGGGAACCCTATTTGAAGTAGGGGGAGTTTTGTGGAGGAATAACCCCTTAGCTTGTGCTGTGTGATTGAATTCTAAATGGTTAATGTCAGAATTGAATTGCAAAATACCAGTTTGTGTCAGAATAAGGTTGTAACTCCAGATTGTAACAAAAACATTTGTAAGAAAAATAAAATCTTAACTCAATTCGAGGAGCAAATCTGTAATAACTGCCTGAATAAACTAAATACAGTAGTACCTCAGTACTTATTGTTAACCGGTTCCCAAAGGCTTGACAAGTATCAAAAACAATGAGTATCGGGACGGGGATTTAGCTCAGTGGTCCCAGCGCCTGCCTTGAAAGCACAAGGTCCCGAGTTCGATCCCCAGTACCAAAAAAACAATGAGTACCAAATTGTTTTGGCTGGAAAGGGTAAGCAAATCATGAGGCAATAAACACCAAACAAGTTCTAGCTTGCATGTCCAGTACCAAACAAACAAGTACTGGGACAAAATTTTCTGACCAAAATGTCTCAAGTACCAAATCTGGTGAGTCTCAAAGCAGTTGAGAACCAAGGTATGACTTTATATCCTTTTGTGATCAACTCTAATCATCTAATCCTAAACTAACAAAAGGATATTAGGTCAAAAAAATATTAAAGCCATTTTAACATTTTTCTGGCTTCCATGGAGATTCTTTCCTCCTTATTTTGCATTTATCTTCACTTTCAGATCTATACCAATAATGTTGATATTGATGATAACAGTATTTTCTTTTTGCGGGGGGTACTGGGAATCGAACTTGGGTCCATGTGCTTGCGCAGCAGGCGGCGAAACCACTGAGCTAAATCCCTGGCCCTATGTGTGTAATTTTAAAGCTTCAGAAATACTGTTATCGGGCCGGGGATTTAGCTCAGTGGTTTCGCCGCCTGCTGCGCAAGTGCAAAGACCGGAGTTCGATCCCCGGTACCAAAAAATAAATAAATAAATAAAATAAAATAAAATAAAATTACACACTTAATCAAGGAAGACTTTGGAGACTACAAATTACAATTCTGCTCAATCCTGGTCTTTATCCATAGAGAAGTGTACAATAGATGTTGGAAGGGACAAGTATGTGAGTTTTAAAACATCAGGACAAACCAAGATTCACATCTTTGATGTGGAAAAGTGAATAGGATTTATTAACAAAGCAGTTGAATTTCCCTTATTTTTCAGTTAACTTTCCCACACCAAACTGGATACCCAGCCTTGAATTAAAAACAAAAACAAAAACAAACAATTGTAAGGCAGGGAAAGCAATTCAGAAAGACAAGGGAAACGATGAGAAGGGAAGGAAATCAGAGGCAGCCCGGCAGGCTGACTACAAATCACTGCCCAAAGGGAAGAGGTAGTAGAAAACAGGAAGAAAGGAAGATTCTCTTGAGAATTACAGAGCATTAAGTATAGCATGTAGTTCTCCACAATTATTCAAGGAATGTAGGAAAAGAAAGACTGAGTGCTGAGCCCATGTGTGCCATGAGTACTTCGCCACTCGCTGAAGGACAACCATTCCTTTCTTGAAAATGAGATTCTGAAATCCATGGAGGCAAAAATGTACCAAGAGATGCTTGCTAAATCAAGGATGTACGCTTTTCTCTGCCAGCCAAAAGGCATTTTTGAGGTAGAGAAATGAAAGGATCTTCTGAGACAAAGAAGAGTGGTACTTTTTTGGAAGATGACTCTGCTCATCTGCTGACTTCCAGTGGATCAACAGTGGCATCCAGTGGTCAGAAGTCTCAGCACAGATTTCTTTGTCTCCAGAAAGGCTCCATTGCTTTGGGTGAAGTAGCAATTCAGAACAAAACCATTTCTGGTGTCTATAACTAAGGATCCCCAAAGACATAGTACTTTGTAATACCAAACGAAGAACCAAAGGCCATAAAAAAGAATTGGAGAAGGGCAGGTTAAGACTGGCTGTGGTATTTATATTTCCTGTGGTATTACTAAAAAGAATGAAAATATAGGAGGGAATGAACATATTTGTGGGTAGAATACCTAGATTTTCATTACCTCAGAACAGTTTCTGAAAATGAGTATATAAGATAAAGTATTTCATTTTAAAACCAAAGCAATACCGAAACAATTTGCATATGTACAGTTTAAAGGATTTAGGAAGGAAAAAATACTAATAGAATTAGCATGATCAATTACGTAATTTACTTAAATTTAAGAAGTTGGTTCTAAAATGTTATTTTAAAAATCCAATTGAATTTCAACTGTTAAATTCAGGCATCTGTCTTTAGGGAGATAATAAAACGAGTTCAGGTACAACTTCAATCCATCGCAAACACATAAAAAAAGCAAAGCATTCCACTCAAAATATTTTTTGGTTTGAACTGCTGACTAAAACTACTTAATAAGTGACTTTCTGGCAAAGTTCCAATAAGAGGGAGGGAGAAAGGGAGGAAGAGAACAAAGGAGGGAGTGAAGGAAGGACGGACAGACAACAGACAGACAGAAGGCAGGAAGAGAAGGATGTTTCTCCAGTAACATAACATAGGCAAAAATGAATGGAGTAATCCTAAACTTTTATCTTAACTAGACCATAACTTTACCTCTCTGGACCAAAGATGCAGGGACCAAGAAGTTCTTTTCTTTTGGTTTAAATCTATTCATGTTTACTCTGTATTTCTAGCTTTTAAAAATATGGGATTATCATACTCATTACTCCTCATAACTCCTGATAGGCCTCTGGTTAGCTCAGGTGCACATAACATACTCAAACTCACCTGTTTGGATGAGACGTGGGTAGCATAAACTGAAATTCCACCACACAGGTATTATCCTTAAGCTGGCGGTGCTGTACACTGTTAAGTTCATAGGCAATATAAGCTCTTCGAACATATACCTGGTTAAAAAGTAATTCTCAGTAAATAAACTTCAAAAAAGGAAGAGAATGGCTATACCAGGAAAAAGAGTCTTAAAGAGAAGTATCTTATGTAGAAGGTGGTAGTCTGCAGTGAGAAGGCCAAGGTCCTGTACATATAAGGGCTGATAAAAAAAAATATGGTGTGCATTTAAATAAAAATATTACACCAAAAGACACATTGGCATTAATCCCCCTCAAAATACTCCCTCTTGCTTCAAACACACTTATCCCATCATTCTTGCTACTTCTGAAGCAGTCCTAGAAGTCCTCTTTTGTAAGTGTCTTTATGAAGTATGATAAAAAAAAATATGATGAATGGTGCTAGTGAGTGCCATTCAATGGAAATGCAGGCTTGTAAAAACATTATAATGTGTCCTTGACTACTTTATTCACCAGATCTGGTACCAGTGCACTTCTTACTATTTCCCAAGTCAAAATGATTGTGAAAGATAAATATTTAGAATTGATTTGGGACATCAAGGCAGCCATATTATTGTGACTAAAGACACTGAAGGCAGACTTTAAGAACCGCTTCAGAAAGTGGCAACAACAATGGGATAAGTGTGTTTGAAACAAGAGGGAAGAAACAAAACTGAGGGGGTCTGACAATGTGTCTTTCACTGTAATAATTGTTTTGGGTGTTTTTGGTACCAGGGATCAAACTCGGGACCTTGCACTTGTGAGGCAGGCAGAGGAACCACTGAGCTAAATCTCCAGTCCATAAATTTTTAAAAGTTTAAATATCCACCAGTTTTTTTTATCATATCTTGTACATATTTTCCAAAATAAAGCTTGAGTCTCAGTGCTAGCTCCATGAATACAGATGGAAATAAAACTAGGCTGCCTCTGCTGTACACCTCTAGGTGCATGGTAATCCTTTTACCCTAAGCCAGTGATGGCGAACGTTTTAGAGACTGAGTATCCAAACTGCAACCCAAAACATACTTATTTATTCCAAAGTGCTAACACTATAATTAAACCTGAACATTGAGGTTTTAGTTTGGAAAAAACAACTCATACATTAAGATCTTTTGTCTTAAAAGAAAAATGCATGCCATAGGTTCACCACCAATATCTGCTAAACTCTGTAGAAGGTTGATCTTTAGCAAAAGACAGTATATACAACCATAACTATTAATACATTGTACATGATCATTTCAACAGAAGACAAAAGGAAGAATGATAAAAAATGACAGGTGCTGATTCCAGGCCACTTAAGAATAAAGATAGAAGATGGAAGCACTGCAGTACACTTTAACTCTTTTCCTATCTTGTATTGTTTTTTTTAAACCTACTACCTAAAATCAGTTTTGAATAGTCTAGATACCCAATTCCAGGCAAAAGCAGGGAGGCATAATTTGACATATCTCAAATACATTAACTTGACTTGAGTTAAAGAAACAGTAGCAGACTACGTTTCAGCAAAAAAACTGGCAGTCTACTCTCATTCACTTCACATTCAATTTGCCATGAACATAAAATGCTACATGGGATTCTATCAGTATGTGAGATATGTAAGGAGACTTCTCATTAAATGACATGCAAACCCTGAAAAACACTTAGGTAATTCAAGTATTTGGTATTTACTGAGTAGGATACTTTACACACTTTAACCACAGAATACAAACAAAACGCAACTCCAAAGAGGTAACAACAGACTATGCTGATACTACAAAAAAAATCATCTAAACCATTCCTTTTCCTCATCTTCAAAATACATCTACTCAGCAATTGTAACACAGTAGTCAGGGCCTACAATTTTTGTCCTTCACGAGGTAGTGTGCTACAGTGGAAAAAAAAAATCTTTGGAGTCAGATTGACCTGAGTTTAAATGCAAATTCCTCCACTTATTATCTATATGATTTCTGGACAAGTAATTTAACCACTCAAAGTCTCACTTTTTTTTTGGAGGAGGGGGCAGTACTGGGGGACTGAACCCAGGCCTCAATACTCAGCTATATCCTCAGCCAACCCCCTACCCTGCCTTTTGAGACACTGCTAAGTCATTAAGTTTCCTAGGCTGGGTTCAAATGTCTAATCCTCCAGCCTCAACTTCCAAGAGTACTAGAATTACAGGTGTATGCCACCACACATGGCTTCAGTCTCATTTTCTTTTACTTCATAAAATTAACTGTAGGATTAAATGAAAAAGTTCATCAAATGAACCTACAGTTCATTAAATCCTATCGCCTTCTTTCCTATAAAATAACATTTTATAAGAACTCCTTTGCCAATTCAAAATATAACTAAAAATCCATTTTAATTTGGCCTAAATCACAAAATGGCAACATTATACATGTTTTGATCAGCCACATTTTTTTTCGTCATATATTATTTTTTACTTATTGTGTTATAGAGAATCTTAATTCATTATGAACTGGAAGAATTCAAATACCTCGAGAGTACTGAAAAATAATGGCTGCTATTTCTCTGTGATCAGAACCCAGAAATTGTTTAGTTCAGGTGAAACACTTGAGTAAGACAATAAACATTTATTGTTTCAAAGAAAAAGATTACCCTTAATAACCAACCTTGTGACCAAAGAAACAGAACTAGCATGATAGCCACACACACAGAAGACAGCAAGGGTAAGGTCGTGTCACATGCCATAAACACTCACCTCCAGAGCTGCCATCCTCACTACCTGGTTGCTGTGATAGAAGAAGTTTGGTAGGACATCAAAGATAGAAGTTTCAGATAGGATGAGTTTCTGGAAGGTACAAAGGTAGGTTTAAACCATAACAACCAAAAGAGAACAATTTGAAGCATTTAGTGAAAACTAAGAATGATGTCTATGATTGCCATATATGAATATACTCTGTGCCTCAGTTTCCTCAGCTATAAAATGGAGGAAATAACACTTCATAGGGCTGTTGTGAAGATTATACACATAAAATTCTTAGAATAATGCATTAAAATGTATTAATTACACTTAATTAGTCTAAGTGTTTCTGGTTACTATTATCCTTTCCAACATATATCTGTATTTCACTTTGTAAATATTGTCTAAATACTCCACTATGATATATCCTAGATCTGAGCCTGCTGAAACCCCTTGATTTCAACTGTGAACCAAATAAGAAAAAACATTCTTTTTCCCTTTTAGGTTTCCTAGGAGGAAACCTTACAAGTCTGAAGATTCCTTTGGCCAGATATACAATAATACTCCTGGTTTCTAGGTAGAAAAATAGAAAGTCACTTCTTGTTTGTTTTGAGGCACTGGGGATCAAATCCAGTGATGCTTTAACAGTGTGCTACATCCTCCACCCTTTTTGACAGTACTACCTAGGTACTTGTCATTAATTGGTTCTGGAAGATGTGACAAGTACAAAAAACAATAAGCACCAAACAAATTGTTTCAGCTGGAAAGGGTCACTAGTGATGAGGCAATTAACAGGGACAAAGTGCTAGGTTGCACGTCCACTACTAAACCACAAGTACTGAGTCAAAATTTTCACATCAAAATACGTTGAGGACCAAATTTGACAAGGTTCAAAACAGTCAGTACCAAGGTATGAGTATGACTGTATTTTTTATTTTATTCTGAATTTTTGTTTTGTTTTGATTTTTTGGTACTGGGAATCAAACTCAGGACCTTGCGCTTGCAAGGCAGGCGGCAGAACCACTGTGGTAAATCCCCAGCCCTTGCATTTTTTTATTTTGAGACAGGGTCTCCCTACATTATCCAGCTGGGACTCAAGCATCTGATCCTCCTGTCTCAGCCTCCCTCAGTACTGGGATTACAGGCATGTACCACTGCACACCGCCAGAAAGTCACCTCGGAGAAAGTAATGTTGTTTTAAAAATATTTGAGGTCTTTCCAATTAGTGGTAAAATTTGCCAATAATCTTTTAAAACTGGCTCTTTATAAAGCTTAATAATAAACATTAAAATAAAATTAAAGTTAAATTATATTTAAATAGCTTTGTCTCCAGAAGAGAAACAGTCATTTAATGTGTACATCTGATTCAAAATATCAGAAATCGGGCCCGGATTTAGCTCAGTGGTTTCATCGCCAGCTGCGCAAGCGCAAGGATCCAAGTTCGATCCCCGGTACCAAAAAACAAAAAACAACAACAAAAAAAACCAAACAAAAATATCAGAAATCAAACAATACTGCCACTTAATTCTAGACTAGAATACTTCCTAGGTAAATGCACAAGAAGTAAAGACTTTAATGGGACACTTCTATCAAGACAAGCTTGTTTTATTTTTAAGCTAAACCACAGTCTTAACAGCATTTTTATGAAAAAAAATTCGTAAGTATAAATCATTTTTGAAATTCAAGGTATAAAACTTCATTACATGGAAATCTAAATTAATTGATTACTGAATTATGCTTGTGGGAATAAAGGAGACAAGAGTGCAAAGTGACAGAAAAGGGTTATTATATATATACCTGCAGATTCTCAATGCAAAACTGATGTCCGTACATGTCAATAGCTGATAGGAAGATAGACTCTACTTGGTTATGGCGAAGCTCATAAGATGGCAAATGGGAGGCAATAAGAACCTACAGTGAGAGCAAAGTAAAAGGCATAAGTTCTCAAGGGAGTGATTATTCTAGGCTCCTATTAGGCAGCTCTGATACAAAAGCAATAAATAAAAATCTGTAAATACAGGCATCAAAGATAAAACAGAGACCAACTTCTAGGTCCTGCAGCATAAAGTCAATGCTACCAAATAGTGAATCTCAGTTGACTCTCACCACGATTTGAGTTGTGGGCAATTTCCCATGGGAGGCAGAGGGAAGGGAGAGAGAACAGCTTCAATCAAGTTCCATCAGTGCATGTGATTTACCATTGCAAAGCTGCTGGTCCTAGGGACTGCATGACTAGCTGTTAATTGGGAATCAGGTCTGACAGAGAGCAGCTGTGGGGTAGGTGGATGCAGGATAGCTAGCCTTTGCAACTCTGAAGTAGAACGGCAGAGGAAAAGCTGATTTAATAGTTCCAGATACTCAGTACCAAGAAGGCATCAGGAAGTAACACCAATGCATGTGAGAGGCAGAGAAAGTGAAAGCAGTGTCGCAAATAAACAGAGACACAGTGGGACCTGAATACCCTCAGCAGTTCACTGAGAGGTTCAATAACTTTGAGTAGTTCAGTGACATGGATACAATTGTAGAGAAAGCAGAAGGTCACTGAACAACTTCAAATACTGCTTCCTTGTCAATGCCCAAGCACTGAAACACAAAGGGAGCACCAACTCTCAGCTTCCCTGCTGAAACCTTTTGGAATGGAAATGAAAACTACAGGGTGAAACTAACTGGACTTCTCTGGGGTTGTTCTGATCGTTAGCATCTAAGATTCATTTCATTATCTTTTTGCTTTCCACATTTGATTATTTCCTACCTACTTAACAGTTCTCATCGTTTCTAAGCTCCCTTTGGGAAGCGAGAAATACTGAGTCGATTTCTTCCCCTCTGTTTCCTTTCCTCCACCTGACCCTAGTTTACTATCACAGGGATACTAGGGAGGGTAGAGAACAATACAAGGATTTTATAACTGGAAAAGGGCTCCTACCTTTAGAGACTCAATATTAATCATTTCCTTTCTTTTAAAAAAAAAAATCACATGAAAACATTTGTTCTAAGAACAACCTGACATATATAGAAAACTGCATGATCTTTGTAAGGCAATTAAGTAAAAGCTCACTGTTTCAAGAACTTCCCAAACTATAAAAACCATCCCACCTTCAAGATAACCAACAACCGTCCTTACCTGACGGGCCCGAAGTGCCACTTTAGCATTGGTAGTCTTACTGAGTTGAGTTAGTTCAGTGAGGATAGTCAGCAGCTCATCAGTGAGAGTAGGGTCCCGGCCACATAACTGATCCTAATTGTTAATGCAATAAAGTAAAAACACAACTACATTAATAAGAATCGCAGTGGTAAAGACTTTGAATAGGAAAAGAGAAAAAAACAAAGCTGAATTATTAAAAAATGTAAACTTCCTATTACTTTTATTCAACACAATGTGGTAAAGATGATCCCAAGGGAAGCAGCTGCTAAAGAGGAACAGTCCAAATATCTCATTCAGGTTCAAAATTCTTAATGTATTTCTTTATAAATTAACACTATACTTTTAACATGCAGTAGAAATCATCAGAGACCACTAAAAAGGATCAAGGGGATTCTGGGTAAGAAATAACAGATGATATCTCAAAGTTTCAAGGGGTTTTAAAAAGAGGTAGAGACTAACAGCCTTCTTGTTCCCTCTCCTACTTTAAGAAAAAAGGTAGAATAAGGCAAAGGAGCCACCCTGGTAGTTATAATTCTACAAACCAAATGTTTACCATCCCAGGAGAATGCAAAACAGAAACACAAGAATAAATTATTCTTTTATAAACACACACTACCTAAAACACCATCTCATACTGTGGCAATTCTGTATCCAAAATCATTTATCTTGTTCCTATACCAAGAATCATTCTATGACTTTAAACATGGTGAATTCTTAGCTGGATTGGAGGAAAAACAAACTTTTGTCATAGAATCCATAATTTATTTATTATTAGGCACTTCTGCTTCCAAAAAATTTTTAAATGATATTCTGAGAAAAAAATTTCTAATGGAGTCCAGCAGAGTATCAGTTTATTCCCTAAATTCATCTATTATCCTTGCAATTTTTATGTAAGCCAAAAAAACTATAAATACAGTTTTTATAAATGTCTGTCCTTCTAAAAGTTTTACAGAGCTACTAGTGTAGTAATTCTTAATATATCATCATTTGAAACATACACATTTAGGTATTGCTTCCTGTACTTAGACTCTGAAAAAACTTTAAATCTGTTTAATGAATCTTTCTTCTAGGACAAAAAAGACTGTGTGTGTGTGTGTGTGTACATACATGCGTGCATGTGTGTATTTGTGAGTATGTATGTATGGCTGGAGATCAAACCCAGGACCCTGCATCTTCTAGGCAAATGCTTTACCCCTGAGCTAAACCACCAGCTCTGTTGCTTCTTTTTAATCTTTTCCCCATTGCTTGATTACCAGCCCACTTCTTGAAGATTATCTACTTCATACTTACCCTTTTCCATCTCAGGGATACTCTATGTTTAGTCCTTTACCATAGGAATATAAATAAAAGTATGGGATATGGCATTTGGGTAAGTCATGCATTTCCCAAAACACTTCTTCTAAAACCCCTACTATGCTCTATATCACAGATAAATACTTTGGGAATACTCAGCACTGTTATGCTGAGAGGGTGTCTCAAACTTTTTTACTAGTATATGTTTGAGTACATATATGCAACATATCTTAATTCTTTTTACACCACTTTCTCCTTCCCTCCATCTCTATCCTCCCTCCCTCCATCTTTTTATTATTTTGAGAAAATCATTCAGAACATGGGATTCTTGTTTCCCAATTCACTAAACAAAGGTCTGCTCCAACTGTCCAAACTCATAAAACTCATGGTTTCTAGTTAAGGAAGTACAACTACTGTTTTTACCCATCTGAGTGAGGAAAACAAAAGCTGCTATTAGGGCAGATAAATCCAGGACTCTGTTGAATATATAGTCACATTGTAAAGGACTTCTTCCACCTATCCTAAGCACAAAAGCAAAGAGGAATGAGAAAATGAAAATAAATCTCATCTTTTGCTGAGAATAAACAAAATAGAATTTCCAAGGAATGTATAAATACAGATATGAAACAGACCTTTCTGAGATGTGAAAAATGAAGCACAATAAGAACAAACCACTACTTCCATTAGTATATACTGACTTGGAAATTTTCCATTCAAATATTATTTTGTCCACTGTCATAATTAATACATACAAAAAACTGGCAAAAGAAAATTATGTGTAGAACAACTTTTTCAACACTCTCTTGTCCTTGACTAGACATAGTGTTGAGGTCCTGAAAGAAACTCATCAGTTTTCTTCAGAGCCACTCATTCTACAATGCAAACATCCAGCAGGAACCTCATGGACTTCTATCCTGGATACTAGTTTCCTTTGGGTAACTGTGCGGCCCAACATCACCATCTAATCCTGGTGAACATTTTGACAAAGCCATTAAAAGGCAACTAAGTCAGCAAATGTGTTTAAATGACACAGTTCACTTGAAGAAGCAACTCGCTGATTTGGGGGTTACAGGTCATTTACAAAAATTTACAGAATTATCTTTCAGTAACAGTTAAGATCAACACAACACAGGTATTCTTATTTTTATTCTTGTCCTAGATGACTGGATTTTCAGAAATATAATAATCATGCTTTAGTATCAAAACCAGAGCCAAACTTATGCAGCTGACTGACAGAAAAGCCCAATGTAGTTCAACTTGACCTTAGCATCCTAAGTTTTAAATATCTCTGAGGGAGTCAATTAAAAATGGAAAGAATATGACCTTATGTATAATACCCTCAAGACATTAACTACTGTTCAGCTGTGTAAGACCTTAATCCCAGGATCAGCAATGGACTAGTTGCTTCTTCCAGTCATACCTGGACTTTTTGACATTCCAATGATGCTATGAGGCAGATTTAACAAGAAACTGATAGTAACAACCTTAATCAATAAAATTCATATCAGACCACTGATAACCACTTCACCACTTTGTATCAGACCACTTACACACTGGATGAATTATATGCAGTCATGTTAAAAAGAAGAAGGACGGGGGCCGGGGATTTAGCTCAGTGGTTTCGCCACCTGCTGCACAAGCACAAGGACCCAGTACCCCCTCAAAAAAAAGAAGAAGGAGGAGGAAGAGGAGGAGGAGGAGGAGGTGGTGGAGGAGAAGGACGACAACGACGACAACAGGCATTGATTAACATTTTAGATGCTCTCTGTCTAAAGCAAATTTTATGCATGGTACTTATATAAAAGCATTTTCATGTGGACTGTTCTACAACTAAGACATAAGCAATTAAGGGTTAGACTACTCAGCATCTAAGGGGTTACAGAATGTGTATATGGCTATCTAGATAGCTGTGATACTTTATTTATATAACATAATGTAGTCAAAGGGTCCTTAAATGCTCTAAGCTCTTCTAATATTAAGCTTTTACCTATTGTCTTTATTTTTATTTGAGACAGGGTCTCACTATGTAGTTCAGGTGGACCTTGAACACACTATGTAGCCTAGGCTGGCCTCAAACTCACAGTTGTCCTCCTGCCTCAGCTTCCCAAGTGCTGGGATTACAGGCGTGCCCCACCACGCCTGGCTTTAAAGTATAATTTTAAAGTTAAGAAATAAGGAAACAGACTATAATGCCAGCACTTGGGAACTTGAGCTACATAGTAAATTTAAGTCCAGCCTAGATTACATACTAGGATCCTAGCTCAAAAAAAAAAAGAGCTTTCAAAAAGTTAATTTATTATTGGTTATCCAGACTTTGTTTTCATTTGTGGTACACTGTTTCTCCAAATGGAGAAAACCTGACAGGACCATATGGGGTGAAAGATTAGAAGTTTGCTCCAGTTCTTGAGGCAAATTACTGGGCCATTTATGCTAAATGCTAGGGAAGATGAAGGCACCTTTTCACTGGAGCAGCCTAATTTCCTTGATTCCTTCTCTAGGCCCAAAAACCACAGAAATCATCACCTGGCTCAGCAAAGCACACCATCAACATTCCTACTTCTAGAAAACAAAGAATTGGAATGCTAGGAACAAAACCATCAATCAGGAAGCCAAGGTAAGAAAAGAAAGGGGAACAGATGAGAACACAAGCTGAGGGAATTGAAATGCTACCATCTCCCTGTGACATCTGTAAAAGACAATAAGACCAAGTAATCCTAAGGACTAAAATGGCTCTTATGAGCTACTACTATTAATGCAGATGATGGGGAAGAGGGGACAGCTGGCCACTGTCAAAGAAGAAAAGAGGAGGACATGTCTGGGATTCAATAATATCAGATCAGAAAGGAGCACCATCTGAACTTTCATCTCTGATCCATTTGTCACTGCTAGCTGGCGCTAAGCTTAATCACATCAATTAGCTTTGTGATTTCCAAATCTCTGAGATGAGGTGAAAATAACTGATATTTGAAAAGAAATTAATGATAATACAAGCCTACAAATACTATTATACTCATTGAGTCTTCTTTTGTTTTGTAAAGAAAAATGTGAAGATGCCAAAACAGAAAAAAGGACAAATCCAGCTTCCTGGTTCACATCTTCAACCTTCCACCTACTCTTCTTCCTCGTCCTCCTCCTCCACCTCCTCTGTCCTTTTCATCCAAACCCAAATACTCTTTTCTCCAAAGAGCTCAGCATGCTGGAAAGAAAGTTTGGGTACAATCAATGTAGGTAAGAAATAATCAGGATGACAAGGTAGGGGTAAAAAACAGCAGCAAGTCAGGGTCCCATTGGGTTCTGCCTGTCCTGACTGGCAAAAGCAGAAAGCAAAGCCTCAAACCAGTTCTCTGACAGGGCCCAACGCCTCTGCAGCAACCCCCGTGTAATTACACACTTGAGTGACTGGACTCTGAAGAAAATTGAAGGCCTGAGCTCCGAACAGCTGCCATTTTCTCTCTCCATCACACCAGTGTGATTACTTGAGAAATGAACAGCCCCGGCTCAAAGCTACTCCAGAATTCTCAGAGGAAATATGGCTCCGTGTTCCAATAATGAGATTCTTAAGGCAAGCGTTACTTACAATCACTCCGCAAAAGGAGCGAGCTGAGCCCCTATATCTTACAAATTAGAATTTAAGAAACCCAGCAACAGACCTGGACAATCATTACTCTTCTGCTACTCCAAGGATTCTGGGCTTAGGTCTATTTTTAGTGCAAAAAACTGTTAAGTTCTTAAGGTAATCATAATAAGATGAAAAATGCACCATAATTAGCTCCCTATAAAGGCAAATTCCACCCCATTCGAGGTCCAAACTGACAGATTCTTCTCTCCTCTCTCTCTTTTCACTACCCCTTTCAACCAGAAGTCATGTCTTTATCCAATGAGAATTAGCAATCCCTGGATTAAAATTTGCAAAGCGGGATGAGGGGGGAGTCAGAGATTTCTTTCCTCTTTGAGAAAAAAATTAGTAAATTGCCATAGACTGTGTACTTGCTTTGCTGAAAGCTGTCACTTGGGGAAGTTGAAATATTCCCTAGTACCCACATACTGTATTTTTCCCCTTCTCAAATGTATATTCTATTTCCTTACCATCTAGTCATTCTGGGATGGCAAAGGTAATGAACTCTCCCTGTAATTACATATTTTAAAAAGTGGCTAGTCTGAAAAGTGTTGTATCCTATAGAGTTAACTAGCTAGGCAGATAGCTGAATGAGTGGCAGTGCTGTTAACCAGTATGAAATAAAAAAATGGTAGTGAAGCTTTATGGTAGTTTTTTTCCTCTAAGAAGAAATGATAGAATTAAAGTACCACAAAGGGACAAAAAAAGAAACTCAAGTCTCCCCAAAACATAAACATGCAACAGCAAGACAACTGCTCAGGATTATAGGGTAAAACAATTCTAAATTTTGTCCCATTGTTCTTGGATTCCTAGAATTAACTAAACAGAAAGAATAAGGAGTGAAAGACCTGCAAATTATCTTTAAAAATCCTCAAGGACATAAAACTCCTGCCTCTTTCCCAGTCAAATGTACATTAGTCCTATTCACATTTACAAGTCACATCCCTCATTCTCACTTCTACTATTTCTTTACTACAAGGTTATGGGGGAAAAACAGTATATCTAATACTAATACAATAACCTGAGCTTAAATTTTAATGTAAACCTCACAAGCGCAAGGTCCTGAGTTCGATCCCTAGGACCAAAAAAATTGTTTTTTAATGTAAATAAAACAAAAGAGTCAAAAAATTGTAGAATACACTTACATTTCTTTGGTGGGGAGGAACAATATTGAATTTCTAATGGACTTTTGAAAAAAAAACACAAGAGCCATTGCTTCTATTTTGAAACAAACAAGAATTAAGATGAAAGACTACAATGGTTACAGAAGACTTCTCTTTAAACTTACTGTCATGATGACAACAAGAAAGAGGAAGGACAAGGAATTTCTAAATAGAGTCAAGAGATATGAGTTCCTGTGAACATTATATGCGTCACAGCCAAAACAACCCTTTTCTAATTATAGCAGTTTCCTTCAGATCAAGGATAACGGTAAATGTAAGAACTGTTAGTCCATAACCCAATCTTCATTCATTTCATCATTATAAAAGACAGTAACTTCTCCTCTAACCAGAGGTACCAGAAGTTAAAAAAACCACATTTTGTATATCATCAACCTTTCTTTTAGGTTCTGAAAAATGATACTCACAATAAGCATTGTGACCAGAAGATTCTTTTTGGTGACTTGAGCATGAGAGAAGATGTAGTTCAGTACAGTGTTCATGTCACTTTTGTTCTCTTCCCGAAGGGCAAACACACATTTGTCATAGTGACCTGTAAGCAGCAAAAAGAACTGGTCTTCATGGAAACCTCACAGTTACATGGTATTTGTTGGTTTCTTAATGTTTATAATTCACCTGATAGGCAGTAAGAAAAAAACATCTTAAGAACTTTCTTGGATGGATTTGTACAAAAATGGCACTTGGGTTGGTAAAGGAACACCAGACTTAAGAGTCACACAAACCTGCATATAAAACCTGAGCTCAACCAGGTGTGGTAGTGCATGCCTATATTCCCAGTACTCTGGAGGATGAGGCAGGAGAATAGCAAGTTGGAGCCCAGCTGGGCAACACAGTACCTTAAGTGAGACCCTGCCTCAAAATAAAAAAATAATAAAAAGGGCTGAGGGGGGTAGCTCAGTGCTAAGGCCCTGAGTTTAATCACCAGCACTGCAAAATTAAATTAAATTAAATTAAAATTTAAAAATAAAATACCTAGGCACAAGGCCTAGCTCTGTTACAAAGTTCCTCTTTGCTCTTGAACAAATCATTTGATCTTTCCAGGCCTCAATTTTATTATACTAAATAAACTGGAAGCCAGGCCTGGTGGCACAGGTCTATCATCCCAGCACTCTGGAGGCTGAGGAGGCTCACCATGAGTTCAAGGCCAACCTGGACTACATAGTGAGTTCCAGGCCAGCCTAAACTACATAGTGAGACCATCTCAAATAAACAAATAAATAAATTAAATTAAATAATCAGAGAGGGGATGTGCCTTAAAGACTGAGGGTTTGGGAAAAACTCCAACCCCATACTTAATCTAACCTCTCTCGTTTAGCTTCCCAATACGAGTTTCTTAGAAAACAGGATTCTGCTGCTTCAAAAAAAATGTCAATACCACTAAATTTGATCTTCAAGGTCTATTCCAGCTTGACATTCGGGTTCTATGTTTGACATACTGAAAATATTTCACCCTAACTACTAAGAATAGTTTTAGCTCAAGTTTGGCCATAAGGCCACCAGATGGAGGTTGGTTCTGGGTAGAAAGTTATGCTGCAACACAAACATAAGCTTCTGGTATACTGTAGTGACATGTACAATAGGATATAAGAAACATTCAGTTATCAGAAAACATCTTACCTCAGAAGGAAAGAAAAATTAGTGTTTAATATTCAAGGGTAAGAATTTTAGGAAATTATGAAAATACTAAAAGATTATTACCTCAGTTCAGATTCCATGTTAAATTACAAACCAGAACAGATATATTCGAACTGCATTTACCATGATCTCCTAGAATACTGACATTGGACCAAAGCAACTTTCATTTAGCTATTTTAAATATCAGAGATTGACTTACACATTTCTCTTTCAAAGTGAAACTAAAATATGCCAGGCATATTTTACAGGTGGCACACATCTGTAATCTTAGCACTTAAGAGACAGTGAGGAAGGAGGACTACTGTGAGTTCAAGGCTAGCCTGGACTACAGAGTGAGTTCAAGACCAGGCTGAACTACATAGTGAGACTCTGTCTCAAAACAAACAAAAAATTAAGCTAAAATATATTTGAAAAGCAGCAGACAACAATATCTAGAGAGCTGTAATTTCATAAAAGACCCAGTCAGAGCAAAATGGAAGCTGTTTAAAAATTGGTTGTTCTTGGGGAAGGTAGCTCAGCAGTAGGAACACTTGCCTAGCATGTGCAAGGCCCTGGGATCCATCTCCAGAACTACAGGAAAATAACTGATTGTCCTATATAAATTCATATGTTCCTCTGTCAAGATAGTTTTGAAATTCCAACAGAAATATATTTTGTAATATGAATTATTAGGAATAGGGAAAATAAAAAGAATATAGTTATCTGGGGTGGGAGGAAACATTAACAGAAAGAAAACATTGATGTTAAACTGTCCCCACCCCTTTTCTTACTTGCTCCCTTTTTAAGAACTATTAATTGTAATATATATACACGGAAGAATATAGAAAATATATTCTAACAGTTGAAATATTCATGTTATTCCAAAGCTACTAAAAATTTTTTGGTACCAGGAATCGAACTCAGGACCTTGTGCTTACAAGGCAGGTGGTGGAACCACTGAGAAAATCCCCAGGCCTCAAAGCTACTAAATTTTTAAATTTTTTTTGGTACCGGGGATCAAACTCGGGACCTTGCACTTGCAAGGCAGGCGGTGGAACTGCTGAGCTAAATCCCCGGCCCTTTGTCTTACTCTTAATTTCTCTCTCTCTCTTTTTTTTGTACCAGGGATCAAACTCAGGACCTTGTGCTTGGCAGGCAGGTGCAGCATCACTGAGCTACATCCCTGGCCCCCTTACTTTTAATCTTAAAGAGAATGCTTTCAACATTTTGCCACTGTGTATGATGTATCCTCTGGATTTTTTGTTGGTACCTTTATAAGATAAAAAAAGTTCTACTTCATTCCTAGTTTCCAAATGTTTAGCATGAATGTTAAATTTTGTCAAATGATTTTTCTCCCTCATCTGAGTTGATGACCATGTTTCTTCCTGCTTTAATCTATTAGTACATGATAAATTACATTATCCTTAAAACAACCTTGCATTAGTGAGATAAAACTTAGTTGTGATATGTTATCTTATACACTTCTAGGTTCAGTTTGCTAATCTCTACTTGGGAAATTTTGCTAGTCATGAGTGGCAGAGCCATCTTTTAAAGGATCCAAAAGGGAACAAAACAGATAAAAGAAAATTTTAGGTACTGTTTCAAATTCCATGGTGTTTCACTGCCATCTTGTGGCAGGAAGTGATACTAACAAGCACATAGCTTTAAAACAGCCCAAGGTGTTTTTCACTTAGATTATATTTCATTTAGTGAAGTTCTTGAGAGAAAGCCAGAGATAAATTCCACTTAAATGATTCACAAAAAAATAGTGGAAAATCAGAGCCCTTCCCATACGCCTGTGGTTGAATCCCTGGATTACTTCTGAGAGGCAAGCTCATCAGATAGGGAATTCCTACTTCAGCCTGGTCAAGACTCGACCAATTTCATTACACAAGGTCAAGAAGATGTCAACAGAGAATGCTAATCTCTGGTAGAAAAATTACTTCAAGGGACCAGGGACATGGCTCAGTGGTACCACGCCTGTCTGCCAAGTGCAAGGTCCTGAGTTCAATATCCGGTACCAAAAAAAAAAAAAGAAAGAAAAAGAAAAATTGCCTCAGCCTTTTGTCAGAAGCACATGGAATTCACAATTTCTCAAGTTGTGTTTTGCTGTCATTCTTTCTTTAGTGCCAATGGGATATGGAAATTTAGTTTTCAAGGGAGCAGTGAATGGAGAAAGTTTGTTAATAGGAAGTGTTAGCAAGGTGTGGTGGCACATGCCTGAATCCCAGCACTTGAGAGGCTAAGGCATGGGAACCACCATGAGTTTGGGGCCAGCCTGAACTACATAGTGAGATTCTCAAAATACAAAAAAGGGGGGCAGGGTGATAAAATGGCTTAACTCTTACAGTCCAATAGGGATAGTTTGGTTTGGTCATTGGATTTACAAATTTTCTCAGAAAGAGATTCCTCAAGAGGAAGTTTACCATTCTGGAATTGTGTCTCTACTCGCAGGTACTGCCGGAGCAGATCCATCACCACCGCCTTCATGTGGCCTCGGATGCCACTTCGGTATCTAGGCAGATAGAAAAAGTCTCCAATGAAAAAACCGACAGGCCAACACTATTAAATAATAAATCCAGAGGCCAAATTTACTTTCTAGACTTTCTCCTGAATGGCTTTTCCTCTGAATATACAGCAGGATAGGGACAAGCCTAGAATCAACCAAGTAGATGAATTTAAATCCCAAGCCTGAAAGTAATCTCACTATAGATGAGGTCTTTTTATAAAGAATAAGAAAAACAAAAGAAAAACAAAAACAAAAAACTTCATAGCTCTACCTAACAGCATCCTTATTCAGTTCCATTTGCTATGTAGAAATTATTGCCACATCCTTGAAATGCCAAAGAGATTTCTGAAAAATTTCTAAGTACAGTATCTTAAAGTTGAAATACTCTATGAATACTTCTTTAGTCCAACTGGCTCCTTAAGCTGAAAAGAAAAAATGTCATACTGGGTCCTGTGTCAGAAGAAAAATTAGGATCTTCATCAAAGAAAACAACAGAACTGCTCTGCCTTAATGATGAATGGAAAGAATATTAAGAAATCACCAGAAATATTGAATATCAGAGTTAGGTCACAATCCTAAGATATTTTAAAAATGTAAGTAGCTTCTGAGGTATAAAGTGTTTTCTACTTTCTCAAAGTCAGACCTGAGGGAATACTCTTCATGACCATTTAAATGAAAGGAAGGTGGTGGCATGGACAGGACAGGAATATGGAGCTACGTATAATTACCTTTGCACTAGCTGAACAATGCTCTGAGTGTTCATAAAGAAAACTTCTCGTTCAGATTTCCGGTTCAATGTAGCTGCATGACTATCTAGGATGTTGGCAATCTAAAGCACAAGAAAGGAAAATAAATAAAGCCCAATCTAACAAAGGACCTGAAGCATCAGCCTCTACAGCACCATTACTAGGAATTTTCTTAGTTATAACATACCAATTCCTGCCTCTAACATTGGCAGCAGCTGGAAGTCATCAGGCATAGTTTAGGGAGTTATACTATAATAAGCAAGCAACTTTTGATTCTTTGACTCTTTCCCCAATGGAATCATGACAACATCACAAAAAATACCAAATGTAAATCCAAATTTTACTCCTCATTTGCCCACCTTTACTCCTATATAAATCTACTTTACAGACAAAGTGGATGAGAATGTAGCTTAATGACAGAGCACTTGCCTAGCAGGGATGAAGCCCTGGGCTTAATCCCAATTACCACAAAGAAAAAAAAGAGTTGGGGAGGAGGAGGACAAAATATAAGCAGGGGTTAAGAAGACTGGTAAGGGGGCCGGGGATTTAGCTCAGTGGTTTCACCGCCTGCCCAGCAATCTCAATGGACCCGAGTTCGATCCCTAGTACCAAAAAAAAAAAAGAATACTGCTAAGATAGTAAAGAAGTCTCTGATACTATATCTCTCACTTTGTAACAATATACCTCTAATTAGAGATCAGCTCTAAGAACAAAGTTATACTGAGTACACAGACAAAGCATGCTTTTCTCATACAAGATGTTTCATATTTCATATATACTGCTTTCATTATTGGGCTAATATCTTAAGGCAGTTTTGTGAAGGATGCAATGGTTAAAATCGTAAAAGCCAACATCCAGACAGTAAAGAGGATTCAAACAGCATGGAATGCTACAACATGACCTCCAGTGGTAGCCAGTGGAAAATAATGGTGTTACCCTATAAATACCTGCTGGCTGGGAAACTGACAGAGAACTGATGTGATGTTGCTAGCATACTGAGCCATTTCCTTCTTGATTGACTTCTCCACATTGAGGGGGATACGGCCAGAGACACTGGTCATGATATCTTGCAATTCTAGGAGAGGCAGGGAGGGATCTCTGAGGGTTTTCATCAACCGCTCAACCCAGTCTTTTACCTGAGAAAAAATAGAAAATAGGATCTAAACTTACACTCTTCCAAATAAAATGAGACATCTGAATTCACTATCACATAATATTTACTTTAATATTCCAGAGTAGCTGGCATGGTGGTACATGCCTATAATTCCAGCACTAGGGAGACTGAGGCAGGACTGCCGTGAGTTTGAGGCCAGCCTGGACTACACAGTGAATTCAAGGCCAGGCTAGACATACACCAAGACCTTGTCTCAAAACCAAAAAAATATATACATATATTTTACAGAGTAAGCATCAAAAATTGGTTCTATTCTGTTTTAAAAAGGAGTAATCTCGGGGCTGGGGATTTAGCTCAGTGGTTTCACCGCCTGCTGCACAAGCGCAAGGACCCGAGTTTGATCCTCGGTACCAAAAAAAAAAAAAAAAGGAGTAATCTCAACTAAACATGAGATGTATGACAAAGCTATGAAGCAAGGATTTAAAGACTGAATCCTGCAACTAAAGGAGGGAGAATTCTAGGCCAAGCAGCTTTATCCTGTCCCTCTAAGAATCTTCAAGAGACTAAACTATTTTGGAGAATGGGCAACCCACTTATACATCCCTCTCCCAAGATAGCCAATTCATACCCTGCTGCTAAAGAAAGGATCTGGAAGGCAGTATCCATTCATTACATTGACCAGATTATCCAGGACACAGTGGAACACTCGATGGAGCTTCTCGCCTGTAAGTGCTGTGCTCTGGATCCATGGCAGACTACCAGTGTGAAGCTCAGCCTGTCAACCCCAACAAGAAGTTGTCATTTATTACCTTCTATTCAGGCACAAAGACACCACTTCAACTCAGAGCCATCATTCAAAATCAAGACATCTCATCGCAAGCGCAAGGACCCGAGTTCGATCCCAGGTACCAAAAAAACCCACAAAAACAAAAACAAAAAAACCCAAAATCAAGACATCTCATCAGCATACCCACCTACGAGGCATGTGGAAGAGGCATCACAAGAAAATTATAGCATCTTAGTATTATTATATTAATTCCTGCCAACTCTACTTCCAAAATACAATAGACACAAATACAAGGCATAAGATCAGAGGAAAAAAAGAGTGTATAAGAAAAAAAAGGGGAAAACTGAGCACTTGCCCCTCCAAACCACAACATTCTTTAGCTTTTGAGGGCAACAGTCCCTTTCTCCTCACCTGCTGAACCTTGCTGGGGTTGTCCAACTGCATTTTGGCTATTACACAGCCAGGGTCAAGAGCTGCTCCAGGTCGCTTGACATAATGGATGCAGCCAGATTCTGCAGCTGTTAAGGTCATCACCATCTTCATTACCTACAGTGAGAAATACATAAATTAGAATCTAATCTCTCCTTATAGAGATGAAATGTTTTAAAGAGATCGGTTTTTCCTTTAGCAGCTAAATCTAATTCATCAACCCAAGAAGCATGGGAATCTATCAACATCTCCTACAGATTACCAAGGTGAGAAATTATATCATTTGTTAGAACCCAGCTTTCAAGATTAATGACAATTATTAACAGTTCCTCTGTTTCTAACTTTTAAATCTGTTTCGCTACCGTCTGTGATTTTACTTGTTTTGTACTTAAAAGTGATGAACAATTTGGCCTCCTCATACCAGTGGAGCTGGTAGTTACTCTCAGAATGTCTACCTAAAATATACAGGAGGTCAAAACCTAAGGACTATTCTTTACTTCTTTTTCTCTTTTATCTACCAACCAACCCTAGCCAAGTACATGTTCTAAACCTTTCTCAAAAACCTTTCACCATGTCATTGGGGTCCTCTCATTTCTGGCGCAGAGTATTTTACTTCAAAAACCTCCGAAGAGATTTTCCTACCTGCTATACATCTCCAACAAGGCCCCCAAAACAATAATTCTACAGGCCAAATCTCATCAGAACTTTTCCGCCTAAAATCCTTCAGTGATTCCCCACTGCTGTAAACTTACAGCAAATGTGATCCTTTATGACCTCACATTCAAGGCCTCACATTGCTTCTTTAGTACGTTCACTTGCCATTCCCCATTCAACCTTACTCTATTCTCAAGCAATACTAATATATACTTGCACTTCCTAAATACAGAACACTCCTTCATTCTTCTGTGCCTTTCTTTATACACAGTATTCCCTTAACTTTAAACACTCTTCCATGACCTTCTTCACCTGAAGTAGTACTATCTATCTTTCAAAACCAAGAGAAAATGTTCCCTCTTTCAGAGTATCTTCCTTCGCTGTGTACCTTACCCTCAACTCAGGTTAGGTGGCCCTCTGCCTTGTGCTTTGCTCTCTCAGAATTCATCATATCTCATTGTGCCAACTCAAACTACCATATATTTTCTCTATAGCTAACAGTCAGTAGGTGTTATTCCCTAGAACCAGAGTTTCTTCACTTGTAGAAGGAAAACTGTGAGCTTTTGTTTATAAAATCTTAAGATTCACAGCCCAAATTAAAACAACCGATATTCTTTCTTTTCTATTTCTATTTCCTTTCTGTTATTTTTCAGCTTGAGTCTATTCCAGCCAGCCCTTTTCCTAAACTCTCATCCATGACCCAACAGTCTATTCAGCATC
The DNA here is from genome assembly GCF_000247695.1 of Heterocephalus glaber. The sequence continues at coordinate 4,250,938 of NW_004624871.1, forward strand.
CTGACCTCAATCTCAGCATAGGACTGGCCAGAAAACACATGGCCTCCGTCCTCCACAATGTACTTGATTAACTTTCCAGCAGAAGGTGAGCGCATCACTGATGGGTCATTTTCTTTCTCAAACACACAGGTCTTATTGCCAATCGTGATGCGATACCTAGGAGACAAATGGGACTATGTGAGCAAATAAAGTACCTCAGGATGTATAGAGGAATAGCAGAGCATGTCATTCAAAAAAACCCAACTTTATTCAATACATAAATACTGGCACAAAAACACACAGAAGACATTCCCTGCATCATTTTTTTATTATTTCCTCCAATAAGGGTCAGAATAAATAAATTCTGATATATTCATTTAATGAAACACTATAGTCCTAAAATGACAGTCACCTTTATTTAAAAAAATACAAAGACAATGCTAATATAACTAAACTTTCTTGAATCTTAATTATGTTGCAAGCAGTGTTTTAAGCACTATAAGTGTATTAGTTTATTGAACTCTCACAACAGTATGAATGCAGTTTGATAGTCTATAATATGTTAAAGGCAAAATTAGATGTACAGTAAATAGTATTTTAAGAAAGCTTTATTTCTGAATGTACATAAAGGAAAAACTCAGTATATACATATGTGTAGTTTACATACAAGAAAGGGTTAATAGTGGTTGCTTATAAATTTTTCATTATCCATCCACATCAGAGTAGTAGGAAGACTTGTTTTCTCTTCCCACCCTTCAATAGATGTGGTTTTTGCCTAGTATGGTCCCAGACTCCTGGGCTCAAGCCAACCTCCTGCGTCAGCCTCCCAAACAGCCAGGACTATAAATGTGCACTAGCATACCCAGCTTGAGATATGTTTTTATTGTAAACACTTCTGCAGTCTTGCAATATTGAAGTGCATGTACTTTTCTTTAATTAAAAATGAGTATACCAGCCAGGCATGGCGGTACATACCTATAGTTCCAACTAATCAGAAGATTGAAGCAGAAGGATCACAAATTTGAGGCCAACCTGGGCAATTTAATGACACCCTGTTTCAAAATAAAAGTTAAATCCACAGTACTGCTAAAGGGGTTGGGCAGCTAGAAAAGTCCTACAAACTAGCAATAGCAAGAGTAAAAATTAATACAATGAACAACGCTCAGTCACATACCTATCCACTTCCTCCTTCATGTATGTGGTATAACTACTGCCATCATAGGACAAGAGCAGTCCTCCGTCACTCAGACGGTGGACATCTACTTCCACACATGAGCCATTCATGATCACCACATAGGAGTTGGGAGACTGTCGAGTTACCTGTAATGAATGAGAACCATCAGGGACAAGTTAGCATGTTCCTTCTAGGTAGAGTCCCAGACAAAACTTCAGCATTTCAAGATACAGGTTAAAAAATGTGTTAGGAAGAAGGAAATTCAGGACCCTAGTGCTATTTGCCTCAGCATCTATCAGCCACGGCTCAGTCCTGCTACACGCAAACAAGACTACTTAAGTTGCTTCTCTCTGCTCTGGTTGTTCCCTATCTCCCCTTTATTTCTCAGCTGTAATGTGAGGTTGAAAAGCAACAAAAAATATTTTCATAGAATCATCAAATACTGCTTCAGCTACTCACACAAATAATGACTATAATTTCACTAACACCTCCATCCCTACACTAAACCAAACTTTTCCTTATCTCTTGACCTAAAGAGAACTAGGTAACAAAGAGAGGCAAAAAGACAAGATGCAGGTTTCTGTGAGGTTTGCATACCTTAAGTACATACTTGATTCCATCGTAGATAAGTTCAACATCGACTGTGTTCAGAAGTGTATGAGCAGGTAGGACTTGACCCCTGAAATAAAAACAGTACTTCTAGAAAGTTCTAATGGTTTATAAAGGAATCTCAAAGATTTTTGGTTGTGGCATTTCCTGAAATAGCAAGATAAGAAACAACCTAAATAACTATCTGTAAGGGACTGATCACCTAAATTATGCAAAAAACATATAATGAAACCTTTTATTTTTAATTATGATAAAATACACACAACAAACTGTACTAGCGCAACCATTTTTAAATGTATAGTTCTACAGTGTTAAGTATACTTGTGGTTACAAGGCAGCTTAGTCTCTGGACCTAAATTACATAAGTTTTAAAAATAAATTAAAAATAACATTAAAGTGGGGGTGGCTTGCAGAGGAGATTATATGTGACACATTTGTGCATCACTAGGAGATGATTTAACAGTTAGAGATTGTATGTTGAAAAACAGAAATAAAAAGACTGGATTGGTAAAGGGGGGCCAAAGGATTGAATGAGTTGAAAGTCATGCTGAGGGATTTAGATTTGATACAGAAAAGAAAAACAAGTTGCAGAAGGTCTTATTACTTGGGAATAACACAATGAAAGATATTTATCATAGTGCTTGAATAACTGTGCAATCTCTGTTCAATTTTCAAAATTTTGTTTCTTTTCTTCCTTTCAGACACTTCAAAAGGGAGTTGTTATAAGTCTAACAACAGAGAAAGAAATAAAGTGCCTGAGATTAAAGTGCCTTAATATGATTAGCTCTTCAGCCAATTCCTCTGGGAACTCAAAGGCTGAGCTTAGTCTCCAGAATCAGTGTTAGAAATTAGTTCAGGCCCGTACATGCCTAAACCTTCTAGTCGAAAGACTTGTGAGGTCACCCTAAATATCAGCCTCAATTATTAATTGCTGAAAAGTGGTACAAGTAATATATGATATATTTAGGGTTCAATGCTAGGGAGAAATCCCAGATCTTTATTACAAAGATTTGGGGGAGTTTTGATAATTGCAAACTGTAAAATAAGCTTATTTCTAGGATCTGGAGTTAGAGTCCTAAAATAATTTGCCATGAATTACATGTCCTCTCTTTCCCTTGCCACCAATCCATGAATAAAAAATAGCACTCCCAAGCCACCAGGCAGGAATAGAAAAATAAATGGGTATTTGAGCAGTGGTCCTGTACTCAAGACGGTTGCTTAGCTAACACTTCCCATAAGAAACCAACCTTACCTTTCTAAAGAGTGAAGGAAGTTAGAGATGCTGTTCCGCAGGCTCACATCTGCCACATGAAGAGCCCCACACACAACTCCCAACATGGTGTCAGGTCGTTCTGCCTAAAAAGAAGAAAACAGAGGGCAGATCAAAAACACAGTCACTTAACATCATGGCCACACAAGAGAAATCAGACTTAAATTTATTGTAAATAACAATGAAAATGAAGAGCAATCTCCACCATTATTACCTGACTGATTTTTGAGAGCTCGCCCCCCCCCTTTATATTTACTTTTAGAATTTATTTGGTGGTTTTTTTTGGTACCAGGGATCAAACACGGGACCTTGTGCTTGCAAGGCAGGTCCCAGAACCACTGAGCTAAATCCCCAGCCCCTACTTTTAGAATTTAAATAAAAAGTACCCTTTGAAAAGAGATGAAAAACAACTTTCCTACCACTCTTCATATTTCCACTGAGCCAATTAAAGACCAGCTCAAAAATGAACTTTTGTCCAAAATAAATTTTAAAAAGTACAAAGATTTGGCTACTGATAATCTTAAAGAAAAATGGTAATCAGTCAAAATATGGACATTCATACAATTTAAATGAATCCAATAATTTTATACAAAATTTTGGCTAATTCAAAAAAGCCCAGCAATTCAGCACCACAGCACGATTGTTAATTTCATCAGCACTTAGTAGATATGGAAACTGGTACCTCAGTTTCACAGTGATTGAATGTCAGTGAAGAAAGTTAAAGTAGTATTCTAATCCCTATATGCCTCTCTTCAAATATACACTGGAAGTAATACTACAATATATAAAATACCTCTGTAACATAGGCACTATAATTTTATTTATTTTTGTGGTGCTAGAGATCAAACTCAGGGGCTCCTGCACACTAGGCAAGTATTTTACCACTGAGCTACATCCACAGCCTGGCACAGGGACTCGTACAGGGCCTAAAATCACTCTAACTTCTAGATTTTTCCGAGTAGACATTAGAAGCAAATAAATTTCACCCAGAGACAGAGATGAACATACCTCAAGCCTACAAAAACCTAATCACAGAAGTTATTTAAGGCAAGGGGAGAAACGCACCTGTACTTTTTCTGCTATCAGTCTGTCCAGCCAACCAGTGTCAATTCTATTCAACTGAAAGCTTTCAGTCTCTAATAATTTGATCAGGTATTCAACTGTAGTTCGAAAATCACCCCGAATAGAGAGCTCCTTCAAAGCCACCACCATATTTCTGGGAATAGAACAGAAGACAGTTGGTTTCAGCAACAAATATTGTAGTGTTTTTCAATCATTTTAAAGAATTGTTTTGGGGCTGGGGATTTAGCTCAGTGGTTTCACCGCCTGCTGCTCAAGCACAAGGACCTGAGTTCGATCCCCGGTACCAAAAAAAAAAAAAAAGAATTGCTTCATTCCTCTGGGCTCTTAGGAGAAAGGGAAGAGGGAGAAACAGTTCCAAGAACAAATATGGGTGAATATGTTAGTATGCTCATTCATGCACATTCCAAACAGGAAAATTAGCAAGAAGTCAGTAAGCTTAGGAATTCTGACTAATACTACCATAAAAGCATAAGCAAAACACATACATTTCATTATATCAAGCATAAATTATATGGAAAACAACTCAACTTTCATTTATTAGATTTCCATCATTTCATTTTCTTACTGGGCATAAATTTTCTCCATCCATATATTTTATTAAGTTGTGGGGGTTATTTATTTTTTGGTACTGGGAATTGAACCTAGGACCTTTACACGGAGCTACATCCAACTTGTTTTTATTTTATATTTTGAGACAGGGTCTTGGTAAGTCACTAAAATGCCTAGGCTGGCCTCAAACTTGTGATCCTCCTGCCTCAGGCTCCCAAAATGCTGGGATTATAAACATGAACCACCACACCTGGCTTCAGCTAACTTTTCCCAAGTGGTAATGTAAAAGCAATGTTGTCAGTATTTCCTCCACCCTTTTTTTTTTTTTGGTACCAGGGATCGAACTCGGGTCCTTGCACTTGTGAGGCAGGCAGAGGAACCACTGAGCTAAATCCACGGCCCATGAGACAGCATCTTGCTAAGCTGCTAAATTGCCTAGGCTGGGCTTGAATTTGTGATTCTCCTGCCTCAGCCTCCCTGAGTGCTGGGATTACAGGCATTTGTCACCAACCTTGGCTTTTTTTTATCAACTGGGGATTGAACCTAGGGCCTCCTGCTTATTAGGCAAATGCTCTCCCACTGAGCTACATTTTTAACCCATTTCCCCCCAGTTTTACTAAAATGGTGCAATAAATCTCTTTGTACATAAAATCTCGTGTCCTTTTCCCACTTGATATTACATAGGACACATTTTCCTTTAAGGTTTGTGGGTTTTTTTTGGTACCAGGGATCAAACTCGGGACCCTGCGCTTTCAAGGCAGGCGCTGGAACCACTGAGCTAAATCCCCGGCCCCAACCCTTTCTTTTGAGATAGGTCTTTACAGTGGTGCCCAGGCTGATGCTCTGCCTCTCAAGTAGCTGGGATTACAGGTGTGTGCCACTGTACCTGGCTATCATCCCATTTTTAAAGAGAAAGCAGAAGTCCATATTTTATTTCTCTCTCAATTTTTAAACACTGGCAAGGGGGCCGGGGATTTAGCTCCGTGGTTCCGGCGCCTGCCTTGCAAGCACAAGGTCCTGAGTTCTATCCCCAGTACCAAAAAAACACAAAATAAACACTGGAAAGTTAAAAAAAAAATAAAAACCAGCACTCTGTGATTCAATAAGACATATCTGTAAGCCAACACTGGCCAAAATAACAATTTCTGAGTTCTAGTGTGAGCCTTCTTCATGTTAACAGAACAGAATATGGCAGTAAAAGAAATGTGTTTTTAAATAGTGACATTATATCAGTATTGTTTCCTGGTGGCACTGCTGTAATTTGGAAAAATTCTACTTATGTAAATGTTTTTAATAAATGGGGAAGAACTGTAAAGGATAAAACAAAAATAGTGAGACTTCTCTACTTCTGAAAACATTATTAAAAAAACTAAGAAGACTAACAAATACTAATAACCTACTCTGTACAGTTCAAAGGTCAAGAGAAAAATATTGAATGTGCAAATATAAAGCAATAAACAATTAAAAAATAGAAGTGGTGAAGTGCAGCACAGTCGTAGAGTACTTGCCTAGAATGTACACCACCAAAAAAAGGAAAAACAAAAGACAAAAAACAAGAAAAAACTAATTCAACTTTGCACAGATATTTTAAAATAGATAAGCTGTCAAAATTATTTCGTAAGTCCAACCTTTTAGGCAAACAACATTGTTAATTTGATATTTAGTGTTTATGATTAATAGAATACTAATATTTAATAATACCAGTTATAGTTGAATACTTTATAGCACAGTGAAGTCTTATATATGCAATAAACATAATTCTTTTATATACTTTTCATAAAATGAACCATAAAATTTTATTATTTTAAATGATCAGAAGAGTACATCATGTTGACTGTACTTAATAACATATTATTTACTTGAAAATTGCTAAGAGCAGATTTTAAGTGTTCTCACCACAAAAAAAAGGTATGTGATATAATGCATATAAACAGTTTGATCTAGGGCCAGGGATTTAGCTCAGTGGTTCCAGCGCCTGCCTCGCAAGCAACAAGGTCCCGAGTTCGATTCCCGGTACCACAAAAAACAAAACAAAACAAAAAAACAAAACAGCTTGATTTAGTTATTCTACAATATATACATGTATCGAAATATCATGTGATATACATTATGGTTTAGATCTAAAATGTTCCCCAATATCAGAGGACCTGGTTAGAAGAATTGCATCACTGGGGGTGTGAACTAGAAGTATGTATTCTTGTCCTTGGCTACTCCCCTCTCTGTCTGCTTCCTGGCCACTATGGCATGAGTAGTATTCCTCCACCATGCCATTTTTGCCTTGGAACCTGCTGACCATGGACTGAACCCACTGAAATTATGAACCAAAAAAGCCTTTCTTCATTTCAGTTGTGGCTGTCAGGTACTGTGTTTCAGTGAAGGAAAAGCTGACCAATACAGAAAACTGGTACAGAAAGTAGGGTTATTGATATGACTGCACCAGACTATATGGTTTAGAAGCCTTTGGAATTGGTTTATGGGAGTTTGGAAAAGTTTGTGATGTGGCTTATAGAAACCCTAGAATGCTATTAAGCAGAGCTTGGAGGGCAATTTTGGTCAGAGCTCAGAAGACAAGAATGCTACTAGAAATGTAGACAGTAAAAGCCAGGCTCATGAGGTTTCATATGAGAATGAGAACTGTATTGGAAACTGAACTAGAGGCCAGTTCCAGAAAAGAATTGGTCTACATTTTGTCATGTCCTAAGACTTTGTATGAGGCTGAATTTAACCACTTAAGTTTGTTCCCAGTGTCATTCAGGCAGCAAGTTTGTTTATATACTATCCTGAGCATCACTCAAGCAGGTTTCATTTCAACCAGTCAATTGTTCTATTGAATAAATTTGATAAAATTATCATTTTTATATTTCCCGTTATCTTACAAAAATTAATGAAAGAAATGGAATATTTGGTCATCATAAATATTTAAATAATTGGACTGTAAGCGGCTAAAGATGGCAGACTAATTGATCTAATGGAAGAAATTTCAAAGCAGCCCAATGTTCAGATGTATAATGAAAATCAGGAAAAACAACAGATCTAAATGATTTGAAAAGTTTGCCATTTCATCAAAAAAGAAGCTGCCTGTAAAGTTGGGGCCACTAAGAACATGACTGCTGAAAAGATTAGCATTTTAAAAAAAGACGAAAATGCATCAGAGCAATAGAAAAGATGGCCTGAAGGCATCTCAGGAATTGACCGGAACCACCCCCCCCACCACAGGCTTGTGGGTATAAAACTACAAGGCTTTCATCTAAGACGAGAGCCCCTGAGACTCTGGCCTGAGAACCTCCTAGGGAATTGGGATTCATTTCACTGTGCTCAGCCACCAGGACTCATCCAGACTGTAGCAGTGACTACAGTCATGGTCCAAGAGGGCCAGGCTACTGCTTGAGTTGGTGGCAGACCTTGGCATCATCCATAAACTACTAGTTTTTCAGGCATACAGAATGCAAGAGTTATGGAGTCAAAGGGCTTTCCACCCAGATTTCAGAAAGCCTTGAAGGCCAGGTAAAAATGTTTGACAGAGTCACTGTCCCTGACAGGAGCCCCTGAGAGGGTGATATATACAGCTGTGAGAGTGAAGCTGAAGATGTAGTAAAACCTCCAGGAAGTTGGAGATGCCAGCAGTAGGAACATCTGCTGAGGAAAATTGCAAACAGTAAATAGAGCCAGCCCAAGAAAGGCCATGAGGGCTGTAACCAGGAAGGCTACAAGGAGCAGGGTAGCCAAGCCCTCTAGAACTCACAGTTTAGCACCACCTGCCCTGAGTTTTGAACATGAAGCTACAGGATTTAGTGTTTAAACTGCTTAGTTCTAGTCTTGCTTTGGTCACATTACTATCTATTCCTATTTCTCCATTTTAGGATGGGAATGTTGGAAGTGTTTACCTTTCTTTTTAATTTTTACAGGGGCTTATAACTAAGAGTTTACCTTGAGTCTCAGGAGATTCTGAAATTGTACTTTTCTGCAATGCTGAAAGTGTTAAAACACTGGCGAATCTTAGAAACGAACTAAATAGGGCCGGGAATTTAGCTCAGTGGTTCTGTGGCCTGCCTTCCAAGAGCAAGGTCCCGAGTTTGATCCCCAGCACCAAAAAAAAAAGAAATGAACTAAATGTATTTTACATGAGATGTACATGAACCTTTTCAGGGACAGGGAAGAATGTTATGATTTAGATCTAAAATGTCCCCCAAAAGTATCATGTTTCAGAGGTGGCGCCTGGTTTGGGACTTAGGTCAGCAGAGGTAGCTTCTTGTCCCTTGGTCCTCCTGATTTCCATAAGCAGCATTTCTCTACCATGCCTTGAAGCCTCCTTACCATGGACAGAAACCATAGAAACTGACCCAAAATAAACCTCTTTTAAGTTGGGGGTGTCAGATACTATGTCTCTGCAACAGAAAGTAGCTAATACATATACCATAAATACATAGAATGCTTACTTCTTGAATATATATATATATATGTGTTTGTTTTTACAGTGATGAGTATGGAACGTAGGGCTTCATACATGCCAGCCAAGTGCTCCTTCGCTGAGCTACACCCCAGCCTTTCAAAATTTTTAAAATCACATTTACAGATGTACCTTGAGACTGAGGGTTTGATCCCACCATCACAAAAAATAAAATAAAATAAATAAAATTCAGCTATACCTTTATTTTGATGACAAATATTTATCTATGACTTATTTGATACTATATTTTTTTTTGGTACCAGAGATCGAACTCGGGTCCTTGCGCTTGCACAGCAGGTGGTGAAACCACTGAGCTAAATCCCCGGCCCTTATTTGATACTATATTCTTGGTCAAAAATCTACCTCCCACCATAACAATAATGTTCCTGCAAAAAAAGAGGATACCTTTAAAGCACTGATTTTGTATGTCAGGCATGGTGGTGCATACCTGTAATCCCAGCACGCAGGAGGCTAAAGTAAGAGGACCGTCAAGAGTTCAAGGCCAGCCTCTGAGGCCAGGTTGGACTACAGAGTGAGATTCTGCCTCAAAAATTACAACCTCCAACCAGTCAATCAATCAATCAATCAATAAATGCAAGCAAAAATACCTGAAAAGGCTCAGAACAACAAACAAAAAATCTGCCAAATACTGCATAATTTAATACAACATGATTCCAAACTAAGATACATTTCTTCAAAAAGTTTTTCCATAATAGTACTTTCAGAGCAGAGAAATTATTTCTATTCTCATGCTCATAATCTTCACTGAAGATTAGCAAAAATTTATTTTGTAAAATGCTATCAAATGTTATTATACTCACGAAATTGCTTCTTCTCTGTTTTCTCCCCAGGAAAAGCAGTGACCAAACTGAGAATCAGCAAATTCATGAAGTCCTCCTGCAGCAGCAACACTGAAATAACCCCAAACATTCTTGTTGCTGCGGAAATTTAGTTCCTGAACTGTTCCTGAGCTGGGCTTAAAACCCTGTTAGAGAGTGAAGAAAAAGAGAGACTGCATTATAATCCCAAAAAATACTGATATATTCAGTGTTCAGGCTCTGTGTTAATTATAAACAGTTATAAAAATAAAGCAGAAAAGTCACAAAGGCAAAGGCCCAAAGCTCCTAACCCACTGAGGACTTTTTAGTGTCTGAAGTAGGATTAAATGACCAATGAAACAATGATCACTTACGTGCTCTCAGAAGCCTGTATAAATTTCCCTCTCCAGAAGGGGACCAAGATTTGGAAGGAGTGAGAGGGAAAGGAAGGGTAGGAGAGGAAGGAGGGGAGGAAAATTAAACGTATTATGCACATGTACCAACTCCCCAGGATAACTGTAATCATATACTGCAAACATGTACTAATAAAAAGAAAGTTTCCCCCTCCAAAGGGAGCTTCAAGATATTTCAGAAGTATGCCCTCAGATACTACCCTAATATTAAAATGCGCAAAGAAAAAAAAGAAACCCTTTAAGTGATGGTTTACCTCATCTGGATTTTCACTAGTGATCCGGGCAGCAATGACATGGCCCCTTGGGCAAGGAACGTGAGCAGAATTTTCAAAATCAATAGGAGCATCACCCCAGGGAGATACCCCATACATCATCCGGATATCCTTGATTCTAAATAGAGGGATCCCCATGGCAATCTAAAAGATAATAAAACACACATCATTCATTTTTCACCGTTACTTTCCTTAAAGTATAGAAGCTATCAGATTACCCAAGAGATCTTTCACTCTTGGAGCCACTACCTAAAACATTCTATTTTTATAGCCTGTATTCTATAATCATCAATCCTAAATTACTCAAAATAGAATATATCTCTACAGATAAGTTGCTAGAAGTGTCCCTAAATTCATAAATCTAATAGACATGAGTTTCCATCTGTTGTCGTTTCTCCTTGAAGAAATGAGAATGAAAATACCCAAGGGAAGAGTCAGTGATAGTAGCCACCCACAAAGTTCAGACAACTACAAAGTCTTACAAGGTTATAGTTATCTCTTCCATGCCCACAAACCACTGGAAGAAGTAAATGAATCTTAAGTCTTTAACGTGAACTTAGAAGGTATTCTCAGTATGGGTAAAAGATATAACATTACATAAAAATATTATTAAACTTTATCATTAGCTATTACTGTGTCCCAATGTATTTATTTCCTGGGATGAGAGAAGGAAATACTGACAGGCATCACTTTACACATTAAAAAAAAAAAAGGCAATCACAGTCTGCCAAGAAAAAAACCACAAACACCACTCAGATAGAGTTACTTCAATAAAAGACACTAGGAAAAAAGAATAGAGGCTAATTACAACATTGTAGAGTTTAGTATAAACAATTGAACAAAACATTGTTTTTAAAGTTTCTTGCTAAAATGGAACCATCTACATCATATGTGTCTGGACAGAAAATACAATAATATTCCTAGGTTTATACAACATCAGGAAAATCAGCCTCACATGTATAACCTAAAAAGCATAAGAGAAATGAATACAAGGTACAACTCATATAGGAGGTACTTTTCTCTTATCAGACACTGATTAAACCGGTTTTTCAGGCATCTCTGATATTTCTAGCTTCTCTTAGCTCTAACTTGAGCCTGTGTCAGGGTGACTCACCTGGAGTTGTGCTGCAGGAAGATTGACATCAGCCACCATTTCTGTACAAGGGTGCTCCACCTGTAGCCGAGGGTTCAGTTCCAGAAAGTAGAAGCTGCCATCCTGGCTGTACAAATATTCCACAGTTCCAGCACTCACATAACCAACCATTTTGGCAAGTTTCACCGCACACTCAAAGAAGGATAAACAAATGTAAATATCTCACCCTGTCCAACTGATGGATTACTGCAACTATCAACAGGCTCTCCCTGACTCAACTATTCAGTGTTTATAAGAGCAACCAAACGCTTTTAGCCACATTTGGATAAATTTCACCTCTTCTGATAATTATACAACATCCCTGGACATGGACAACAGACTCAAAGCTAGGAGAAGAGTCACTTCAGATCACAACCTTATCCGATCAAAATAAGGACATGTAGGTGGTGGTGGTGGTGGGGGGTAAGGGTGGCAACAAACATATGGCAGGAGACTCTTCACTATTCCTGGTTTCTAGTATTCCCAGTTTGCTGCCCCTTTTTCGAGACATGGCTATCAGATACAGGAAGGTTGTGCAACCTTTCATAGCTAGTGACTAATTTTGATGAGTGATACGTAAAATTCTGAATCATATTTTGAAAAGAAAATTGCCTATGTCCCATTTCTGGCTTCTCCTTTGAAGATGCAGTGGAATATCATCATGACGTTGCAAGCCAGTTTCAGCCCTGAAGATGAGAACATAGTAAGAATGCCAAAGCAAAATAGAAAAAACTGAATCCCAAGATAGCTCATGGAATAGAACTGTCCTATCAGTCCTGTAAAACTCACCTCAGACTATGATGGGAAAGAAAAACAAACTTCTATCTTATTTGTATAACTATGTTTTCTAAATCTTTTTACTACAGTATCTTAACTTGCATCCTAATCAACACATACAGTATTAGTAACTATAGGTAGGATGCTGCTATTTAAAAAGATTAAAACTTCTGGTGTTACTTAGCAATAGGGTAATGAGTAGCAAGAAAAACAGACACTGCAGACTGGAAAGCTGATAGCCTCCTTATGGTATGACATGAAATTTAGTAAACCATTTCCTTCAATAATGAAACACTGATCACATACCAACTAAACCTTAAGAAAAATGGTTTGAGACAGAATGTTGAAAAAGGAAACTACTTAGGTCCCCCCAAAATAAAAGATTAGATTCTCACCCTGAAGCAACTCAGTGTCAAAGCTCAGATTAAGGGACCTGCTTTAGTTGCAGCTGGCCCCAAGGCAGTCAACATTAAATTGAGGAGAGGGATAGGCTAAGCACAGAAGCCAGTAAATAAAAGTTGCTACATCGAGAAGAATCTCTGAGTATGGTTACTCCAATCTGCAGTTTAATAGAAGCATATAGCCCAGAAGCTTATTAAATTTTTGAGGGAAGTATATTTCTGAACAAGCCACAAGCCTGGCCTTCAAAAGCCTGTGGTTGATGCTTGGAGTAGTATTTGTACTGCTAGTGGTCTGTGATAGTACCACCAACGTAGGCAGTCTGCAAAGCCCAATTCTCAGAAAAAACTAAACAAGGAAGAACTTCCCAGAGAACAAAGTCAGCAGTCTTGTAGGACAATGGACAAAGGACTTAATTCCAAGGAGCAAAACCAGAGGCAGCCAGAAGGTCTGAGGTATCACTTCACCACACAGCAGAGAACTGACACAACTGCTACCCAGAAAGATTAGCTGTTATGATCAATGACTGCTATGTATTTTTCATTTTTCCAAATAGGGGTTATCTTGTTCCTATTCCACCAATGCATAATAGTACATAAAGTAAGGGGGAGCAATAAAAACTTGTACATATAATGAAGAGGAATGTACATCACCTAGAGATCTTAATCTGATGTACATCTTGAATCTCTAGGTGATGCAGTAGCTATAGAAATCAGTACGGAGGGCTGGGGATTTAGCTCAGTGGTTCTGGCGCCTGCCTCGCAAGCATAAGGTCGCAAGTTCGATCCCCAGTACCAAAAAAAAAAAAAAAGAAAGAAATTAGTAAGGAATTCAGGATGCCTTCCTGAAAGGTTAAGTATGTTCTTACCCTGCCCCAAAATAAGAATAATGGGGACCTGGAAGAACAGATTGAGAAAGGGTTACTAAATGCCCTCCAGCAACTTTTCTCTTTAATCTGAATTTTAGCTAAGCACATGGTTATTCTGGTTAGTAACTATGATTCCTAAGCTCCCTTGTGCTGGGTATGATTCAATTTAGTCCAGTGGAATATGAGCAGAAGTGATATGGGACTTCTAGATTGTGTTTGTATTTACTTGTTTTCATGTCCTCTTCCTCCTCCAACCCCCACTGGATACAATGCGAATACAATCTTTTGAGTTTGCTTAACCATGAGGATGACACTACCCACATGAAAGAGTTTTTAATTCAAACTTTAGGCACCACACAGTCTGTGGTCACAGCCACTCAGCTCTAGCAATAAAGTAGCCAATACATATATATATATATATATATATATTTTTTTTTTCATAGAATCCTCATAGATTGACTCTTAGAGATAATCTTTAAGCTAATCTAGTCCAAAAGCCTCAATTTTTAGGGAGTTTCCTGTTAAATTTTATTTAGAAAAAGAGACAGCAGGTTGGATTTGCCCACGAGGCAGAGTTTGCTAAGTCTGTCTTAGGAAATGGCAGAGTAATAAATATGGGTCTCTGGCACCAGCTTATCTGTGAACTATGATGAAAGAGATAAACAGAGTTGTATCTTCTTTAAACCACTATAATTTGAAGCCATCTTCATTGCAGCAGTTCAAAGATATATGTTAATACACACATACATCATAGGAAACAAATGTCCACGTGGCTAACCATATGTTTAGCTTGTTTGGAATTCAGAAAAAAATAGGTGGAAAGCAAATTTGCAATAAAATGAAGATTGAGTCATGATTCCAGAAAAAGACTATGTTCAGATCCTGAAACTATACCTATTTCCAAGGCACACTTCATAATTCAAAAATTCTTTTCTGTACAAAAATACAGGGGCTGGGGATTTAGCTTAGTGGTGCCATGACTGCTTCGCAAACACAAGATCCTGAGTTTGATCCCCGGTACCAAAAAAAAAAATA
>NW_004624871.1:4288064-4299289 GCF_000247695.1 Heterocephalus glaber
AATCCCTGGTACCAAAAAAAAAAAAAAAAAATGCTAATTTCTCTTATTAAGAAGATTATAGGAGGTTTAACTTGAATTGCAAAAAATAGAGCAAAATTAGTTGAACAGGCAGCATGGTGAGGGGGGTTAACTGGGAATGGAACTCAGGGTCTTCATACTGAGCTACATCTCCAGTACCTTTTTATTTGGAGACAGAGTCTTGCTAAATTACCTATGCTAGACTCAAACTTGTGATCCTCCTGCCTCAGTCTCCTAGATTGCTGAAATCACAGGTGCATCACAATGCCTGGCTCAGCATTCCTCTTTAATTTATAATATACAAGTCAAATACAAATAGTGTACTTTTCTAAAATAGCCTGTTTCATCATCTACCTGAGGCGTAACTGACATTTCCAAGCAGTTAAAAAGTGAAAGGGGTACAAACTAGATAGAATTTTAAGGAAAGAAAAGTGATGTTAGGGAAAGGATCTCTTTTTGTCTGGGTTCATGTTTCTACATGGATAAATAATAACTAGTAATAATTCTTTCAGCTTCTCTTGGCTTACTCCTTCACACCCCCCCCAAAAAAACCCATAAATTATGTGACTGGCCAATTTGGAAGGAGAAACTGAGCATAAATTGCTCAGCCTTTTCCCCTTGGAGATCAGTCCACTGCACAGAACATATGTTCTTTGTCAGTTCTCAACCATATACATTAAACTCAGTGATAAAAGCCATGTCTCTGGAGAGAAAAATCTGTGGTTATTCAGCATTGCCAGTAACCAGTGACTGAATAAGCCTGGTTAATTCTGGCATTCAATTTGGAAATCTCATTGTTGGTATACATTTAAGTCATCTTTACCAACATCTCTTTTGTAATAAAGCTGACATTTTGACCCATGCATGGCTTCTTCTGAGCTCAAGCAGGGGGGAGAAGTGTGTTGCTCATGGCAACCCTCACCCCTCTAACAGGTGGTAAAGAGAGAGAAAAGCAATACCTCCCTCCTTAAAACACTGATCTAATTACCTAAGAAATGTTCTGTCTAGATGAGCAGCTTGCTTCAAAGCTAATCTAAACTGCTGAAGTTTAAAGTAATTTCCTCACTCTATATTTAATAAACTATACCTCGTTAGTCTGGCTCTCAAGCTTTTATGGGTATATATCATGATCCAAGATCCAAATCTCCATATTTGTCACTATAATTGGGCAGGGGCAAGGTTAGTAACCTACCTTCAGCCCATCATCCACATCCTTCACATAACCTTTTTCATAGAGTTCCTGTGGAACATTTAAGATACGTTTCGAAAAATCATTTTCCTGCCAGTCCACACGAAGACCTGCAATAAACAACAGTGACTTGAGAGCAACCTGACCAGAGCTCAAGTCAATTTTCTGCTACACCTTCTTTAAAATATTTATCCAAAATTGAAGGCAGATAGAAGAAGGTGCTATAAAACCCTAATCAGTCCTTGGAGTTAACAGTATTGAGCCACAGCATGAGCTGGCAAATTGGGTTCTTGTGCTGGAAAAGCCAGGAGTGCTAACAGGGACCAACTTACAAAAAAATACAAGGACATACAAGACCAAAAAAAAAAAAAAAACATGGCAGACTTTTCACTGCAACCCAGCAGGCAAAAATACCTTCAATTTGTGTGTTCAGGCCTGCTCCAGAGCCGGAGGTTTGAGAAATAATTCAATCTTTATGAGCTCTTGGAAATGGAAATGGCAGTTTTATTGGCCTCAGCAGAGTCATGATTCCATGCTCCCTGAATGCCCCAGTACTCAGCCACAAGGGGAACACTATAGCCTCTACATTCAAACAAGAACAAATTCAACCCTTTAAACTATTTGACCCAGGAGGTCTGAAGAGGATATTGCAATTCCCCTGGAGAGCCAGAATAACAAGGGTTCAAATCTATTCAGCCTTAAGACAATGGTCATTCTTATTTTTAACAGGTTTTAGTTTAAGTCTGATCAGCATAAATGTGCACTAAGAAAAGGAAAGTTCATATTTTTATCAGCTATAATAATTTACATGGCAGTTCTTAAGGGATTTGTCAAGAATAAATCATTTAAAAAGATTTTTTTCAGCCCTCTATATCTAGAAGAAAAGTTCACTAATGATCTCATTTTCTACATCAAGGGCAACTGAGGCTGAATGGTATTAGGCAAAACAGATCATCAGTCAATCATGTGCTGACATCAAGAAAACACTGGCAAGTAAACATTAGGTTTTTAGGACTTTCAGTCCAAAGCAGGTCCAAAGGCCTAAGTGGAAGTCTGCCTCTGAGGAAGACTCTAGCTTACCTCAAGTAGATATGAACCCCTAAAACAAACTATGAATTTTCTCAAATTAAGTCCCAAGATCATTCTAGATCACAATTTAGCATCTGTGTGCCTGGTACTAAATTTATATTCCTAAAACATGATAAAAATCATAGGTGTATTAAGTCAGGAGATACTAGGATTCTATTTCTTATCAAGTATCCTAATACACTTTAAACCAACTTAAGGCCGATGGCATAGTCCCAAATATCCTACTGAGCTTTTCTGCACTCCAAGATACAAACAAGAAACAATTTCTTACCACTGCCACTCCAGGGAAGAGTTGGGATACCTGCAGTCTGAGCTACAATGGAAGACGCAATCTTATCCCCCAAAGCCCACATGGCCTGGCTTGGAGGACCTAAAAACAAAACAGAAAAATACAATTGTAACATTTCTGCATAATATCTGGTACATATATTTTGCCCTGTATTATAATTATTTTAGTATTTGTCTTGTTCCCCTCCCACATCACATAGCATTGAGATTAGAAACTTGATTTCGGGAACATCTGTGTTTTGACTCCCCTTTGTACTCTTTATAGAATCTAATGTAGTAAACTTTTTGTACACAATGGGAGGTCAATATGCATATAAAATATGCTGACTTGAATTCCTGAGAAATCTTATTTTATCATCCTTCATGGATCTACCTTTAGTAATTAATGAAGTCATTTTTTTAACTTATATACTAAAGTAAGAATGATAAAGGTTTGGGGTTCAAGTCTAAAATATCGACCTTCATTGGTCTTCGGGGAACCCAAAGAAGAGAATTATCTTTAATAATGTTTACACAGCCTAATGAGCATGTGGATGCTCTCTGAAAAAGAAACATTTTGAGCCACATAATCTCTATTTTTCTTTCTGCCACAATGAGAGCTAAAAAGTCAGAAGAAATAGCTGTTATCCATAGGCACATAACCTATCTAAAAAGTGTAAAGGTGCTGATTCACATGTAGGGGCACACTGCCAATATATACCAAGTATTTAATTATCTTTATTATCTAAAACAAGTCCTTCCTCCACATGTTATCTTGAGGTTATTGGCAAAGTTTTAAAAAGGCCAGTGTTTTAGAAACCATTTTTCAGACTTCAGGGAAAATAATCCATAGACAGAAAATACAATGAAGATGAAGTAAGATAAGCAGAGTGAAAGTGAAGAAGAGGGGAAAGGAAGTGAACAAGGTTACTCTGCAAGTTATTGATGGATTTGAAAAAAATAGAAAACACAAGCCCAGTACATACTAAACAGAAGAAAATAAGGCTACCATGGCTTTCCTTATGGTAGCCCATCCTGTGCTCCTCAGAGTACACTTCTTGTTCCTGTTTTTATTCAGCCCAAGTTTGTTCTGCACAATCAGTTTCTCCCCTTCACTTTTACTTTTTCAAATAAACTTTGTCACCATTAAAAAAAAAAAAAGACATAGAATGGAATATGGACAAAATCAACAAAAGGAAAAACAAAGACAGGAACTGCTTACCCATGAAGGCAATGCCATTTTTCAAGAGAAGTTCTGGGAGCTTGGGATTCTCAGAAGCATGACCCCAACCAGCCCACACTGCCTACAAGGGAACACAATGTGATTCATTCTTTTTTTTTTTTTTTTTATACCGGGGATTGAACTTGGAACCTTGCGCTTGCGAGGCAGGTAGCGGCACCACTGAGCTAAATCCCCAGCCCAGTGATTCATTCTTAAAATCCATACCAAGAAAACCACAAACTGCTTTACTCTCTATCTAGGCTGGTCCTACTAAATTAAGTAGTTAGTTCCATAGCAACCGAATGCTTAATTCAGCTTCTATGGTTCATCGCTAGCAAACTTGTTATAGAACAATAAGCAGTCCATTGTAGCAAAACTTCTGAGGTCAAAACCAAGTTGAAATTGATATTCAGATCCAGCTAGTCTTGTTGGTCTTTAGGAAACTCAATTTGTAGCCTTTTTGCTAGGCTCTATAGAGCCTTTTCCGGAAATATTGGCCATCTTTCACATATTCAATTATTTTGGCCACCCAACTTCACTTTTCTATCTAGCAATTATACTGCCTGATAAGTCTAGAGATTTTTTTTCCCTGTTGGGCTTTAAGGTATTCACCCTAAACTTCCTAACACAATGTGATAAGAACAAACTACCTATTTCTAAAATCACTACCATGTTCTAAGCTAAGAATATCCCATAGGAAATAGTTAATTTGTACTTCATTGGGACAGCACAAAGGCAAAATGCACAGAATTTTTTAAAAATCTGTGAAAGTCTCTTTCAAATCTATTTCTATTATGTTTATTTTTAATCATTCTCTTCTTTTCAACTTTTCTTGTCTGTTGAGGTTATCCCACATAAAAGCATGTAAGAATTTTCAGAAAAGATCCTTTATATAAAAGTTCCCTGGATATACCCTTTGCCTAACAGAAAATGGCTGAATTTGCTTTTAAAGAACTCTCTTACTTGTACTGGGATCCTTTTAGCGATGTCAAGAATTAATTCCACATTTGCATAGTTGTTGTTGTTTGGTCCTCCAGGCACTGGCACATAATGATCGGCCATCTTAATGTATTCTGAAGATGCAAACAAATTAATAGAAAATACATGATTTGTTTTCAGAAATACATGTACAAATACACAGCAATACAAATACATAGCAAAACGATGTAAAGGACAGGAACGATCATAAGTAACCATGGAAACAAGCAGCATTAATGGGAAAATGTTCAGAATTATTTAGTTGAAGACTCTGAGTTTGTAAGTCACATATTTAATAATTTCCTATACTAAAACATCAGTTCTCAAACATGTCACTTTGAAGGCTCTTTATAATCTCTGAATCAAGGCTGATCAATCTGTCACTTAATGGGCCCATGTATAATTACACTATTCTAAGGAAACATTCTGGTCCTGACATCCTTTCTCTTTAAATTGCATGGCATCACAAGAAAGCCCCTTTCCTGGTACAAAGCTGGAAAGAATAGGAAAAGGAGTTTAGCCTAGAAGGTGCTTGCAGACTAAACAGGAGAAGTTAGCTATAGGAATAGGATTAGAACCCAAAAAAGGTTTATCAGGAATGTTGGGAGTAATAAGTATTTGAAAGAAATTTTAAAAAGATAACCACTTTCCCTCCTTGGTTTTTTCTTTCTTTCTTTTTTTTTTTTTCTTAGTATTCACTTTCAGATTTCCTCATCTGGTGTCTCTTTTTTCCTATTCTGGGAACAGCAATGGTAGCAAACCGTCTAACATTTTCAAAGACTATATTAAGTATTCCATATATTCATTACCTCATTTAATTCTCTCAACAATCCTATATACAATGGGCATTATTAGAGCCTCAGTTTACATGTAATGGCTTAGAGTAGTTAAGTAACTTACTCAAAGTTCATCCTTACCAATTTATTATTTCTTATATCTTGTTCTTACATCTATCTGATTAACTGTAAACCTCATATATGGCTCAAAACTGAAATAAATTTATTGGTTTTTTTCTATTATAGGAGACAAAGCACGCTAATTTAGTGAGACCTTGTCTCAAAATAAAAAATAAACATGGCTAGAGATGTAGCTCAGGTTTCAATCCTCAGTACTGGGGGTCAGGGAAATAGGGCGAACACTTAAATAATGTATCATAATTTAATAACTTATTTTTTTTTGGTACCAGGGATCAAACTCGGGTCCTTGCACTTGCGTAGCAGGCATTGAAACCACTGAGCTAAATCCCCAGCATTAATAACTTTTTTTTGAGACAGGGTCTTACTATGTAGTCCAGGCTGGCCTTGAACTATATAGTAGAGCATGGTCTTGAACTAGTAATCCTTTTACCTAGGTCTCCTGAGTGCTGGGATTATAGGTGTTTACTAACAGGCCCAACTAATATTTCTATTCTTTTTCAAATGAGCAAGAACTTTATTGCTTTTTTTCAAAATAAGCGCATGCTTGCCATCTGATAATGTTTTTTCAACTTTTATTTTTATTTATTTTTTACTTTTTGGTACCAGGGATCAAACTCAGGACCTGGTGCTTGCAAGGCAGGTGGCAGAACCACTGAGCCAAATCCCTGGCCCATCAATTTTTATTTTTTATTAGTACATCTTGTACAGTACATAATGATTACACTCCTTGTGGGGAGTTGGTACATGTACATAACACATCTTAACTCTTTTTTCGTCCCCTTCCCTTCCCTACCCTCCCCTTTACCCTCTCCCTCCATCTCTTGGTCTTCCCTTCCCTTCTGCAAAAGATCTATTTCTTATTATCTTATCTTTTATTTTGCTCTGTATTTATATTTTGGGTTTCTTATATAACAGAAACTATGCGATATTTAAACTTGTGTGTCTGATTTATTTCACTTAACATTATGGTCTCAAGGTGCATCCATTTTCCTACAAACTTAAGTTTATTCTTCTTTATGCACAGTTGTACCACATTGTGTATAAATATCACACTTTCTTTACCCATTCATCTCTTGACAGGGCTCTGCCAAGATTTAGCTATTATGAATTGTGCTGCTACAAACATAGGCATCCATGTATCACTGCAATATGATGTCTTTAACTCTTTCAGGAAGATATCCAGAAGGGAAACAGCTGGGTCAAATACAATAATACTTTTTTTTTTTTGGTACCAGGGATCAAACTCAGGACCTTGCGCTTGAAAAGCAGGCGGCAGAACCACTGAGCTAAATCCCCAGCCCAATAATACTATTTTTAAAAAGTCAAAATCATCTCATTGTTCCATCTCAGAGATAACCAGTTCATGGCTGTGATACACTTATAACCCTAAATAGCCATAAATTGTTAGCCAATTTAACAATATAGTGTGGATTATCTTCCCACATTATGATATATATTTAATTATATGTAATATAAATATTTTCATGAGGAGCCAGGGATATAGCCAGTGGTTTCACCGCCTGTTGTGCAAGTCCAAGGACCCAAGTTCGATCCCCAGTACCAAAAATATATATATATTTTTTTTTTCATGAACACCTAATATTTCAATAGTCCATAATTCATGTTACTACTAACTTCTTGGTGGAAATAAGGGTTATTTGAAATTTGAAAAATAAGAAAATAATGTATATTCTTGTACTGTCATCCAATTACATCCTTAGGATCTGTTCCTAGAAGTAAAACTATGAAAGAATATTCACATGTTTAGGGGCCAGGGATTTAGCTCAGTGGTTCTGCCACCTGCCTTGAAAGTGCAAGGTCCTGAGTTTGATCCCCAATACCAAAAAAACAAAAACAAAAACAAAACCACATGTTCAGATTCTCACTAACAATATGGGTGCCAAACTACCTCATCTATGTTAGATATCATATTATCATTCTTCCTATATTAGGTATTAACAATCTTTTTAATTTTTCCAATTTTATGTTTTAAAAAATCCCTACCATTTTGTTTATACTTCTCTGGTCACTACTGATAATCTCTTTTCATATGTCTACTGCTTTCTATTTTTTTTTTGGTACTGGGGATCAAACTCAGGTCCTTCCACTTGCAAGGCAGGTGGCAGAACCATTGAGCTAAATCCCCAGCCCAACTTTGTTTTATTTTTTATAAAAGTTTTAAAAATTTGTTGATAAGGACGATGATGATTTGTGTGCAGTGCTTGAGATTGAATCCAGGTATTTAAACCTGCTAAGCAAATGCTCTATAGTCATCCTGGTTTTTTATTTTTCCTTCCAGTACTGTGGGCTGAACCCAGGACCTTGTCCATGCTAAGGCAAGTATTCTACCACTGATCTATGTCCCCAACCCAATTCTTTTTTTCTTATTTTTTAAAGGTCTTGCCCAGGGAGGCTTTGACCTCCCAGGCTCAGGCAATCTTCTTATCTCAGTCTCCTGGGCAGCTGGGACTACCACTGTGCACCACTGCACCTGACTTATTTCTCCTTTATGGACTACCGATTCATTTTCTTTGTTCATTTTCTATGAACAGGTGCTTCTGGGGGGAGGGACCCAGGGGTGCCCTACCACTAAGCAACATTCCCAGCCCTTCCCTTTTTTCTTCTCCTTCCTCCCTTTCTTTTTTCCTTCTCTCTTTTCTTTCTTTTTAATTTTGAGACCAGGTTTTGCTAAGTTTCCAAGGCTGAACTCAAACTTGGAATCCTCCTGCCTCAGCTTCCAAGTCACTAGGATTACTGGCATGTACCACACACCTTTTTATTGGTAGAAACTCATTGCTGCCAATATGTTCTTCCAGACTATCACTGTCCTTAACTTTTTCTTTTTGCTTTATTTGCCAAATAGGAATTTTTATGTAGTCAAATCTATCCCACTTTTCCTCTGTAGACTTATCTGTAGTTCAGTAGCCTTACATCAAGAAGAAAGTGCCAGGGATGTAGCTCAATGGCACCACGCCTGCCTGGCGAGTGCAAGGTCCTGAGTTCAATCACCAGTACGGGGCGGTGGGGAGTTGCTGACCTACATCTACACACACATAGTCTACACAAAGCTATTGTTGCTGCTTAACTAACAACAGTTCAGAATTCCACACCAGTCAACCTTTCATTGTCATTACTGAAAATACAAAGGAAAAGAGAAGCCAGGCCAGGGATTTAGCTCAGTGATCCCGCCACCTGCCTTGCAAGCACAAGGTCCCAAGTTCGATCACCAGTATCCAAAAAAGATGCACCTTGAGACCATAATGTTAAGCGAAATAAATCAGACCCACAAGCTTAAATATCACATGGTTTCTCTTATATGAGAAACCCAAATTAAAAATTAAGACCAAAATAAAAGACAGATAATAGGAAGTAGGGAGGTAGATCTTTCTCAAATAAAGGGATCAAGAGATGCAGGGAGGGGATGGGAGAGGAAGGTAAGGGGATTAAAAAAAGGAAATTAAAGTGTTTTATGTACATGTACCAATTCTACACAAAGAATGTAATCATGATGAACTGAAAACATGTACTAGTAAGCATACATTTTAGGGAAAAAAAGCTCTAATTATATACTCTGTAACTATCATCTTTTAGTTCCGACAGTTGCCGTAAGTAACCATAGGTACTATTCTAGAATACATTCACAAATAAATAAGAAAACTCCCCCTCAAAAGAGGCTACAGTCAGTCCATATCTATGGGTTCTACACCCATGAATTCAACCATCTGCAGATCTAAAAACTTTGGGGGAAAAAAATTGCATCTGTACTAAAAATGTAGACATTTTCCCCTTGTCATTATTCCTCAAAAATACAGGATAACAACTATTTATATAGCATATACTTTGTATTAAGTGATATCATTAATCCAGATATGATTTTAAATTTAGGAGGATGAAGACAGGCTACAAGCAAATACTATACTTTTTTAAAAAGGGACTTGAGATTCTGCAGATTTTGTTAATGGCAGAGGGATATGAAACCAATCCCCACAGATACTGAGGGATGACTATACTTAATTCCTTACTCCAGAGTTCATTAATCATATACCTTTCAATTCTTCCAGTAATTATCATGAAATCAAAATAGGCAAGGGGTTAGTAATTACCATTCTCACTCTTAACACGTTCACGATGGGACCATAATTCGTATGTCTCAATGCCAGTTAGCTCTGAACCACCAGTGGTACATGCATGACCTTCCCATTGGGTGGCATGGGACAGTCATGTATCACCAGTGGGTGATACAAGCTTGTGCATGTACTGCTGGTTATTTAAGCCAGTAGGAATTTGGTCAATTTTGCCTGTCCCCCTCTAGCTTCAGAAGATGACATCCTCTCTTCATGTTAATATCCAACACTCTTATCTAAAGCTTCTTTTTCACAGCTTTTAAAAATTATAATAGTAATTAGTATTTTAACCTGGATTACAATGATGACTGCACAATAGTATAATTTAGAAAAAACTCACAGAACTTATGGTAATAAATTATACTCAATGAAACTGTTAAACAATAATTAACATAGTACAATGTTTGGGAGGAAAGGAAAAAGGAAAAATTATCCATAATATTTCTTAATTCAATACCATTCACATGGCAATCCTTTCTAGCATTTTATTAAGCAACTTTTTATTTAAAAATTATAAAACATATGTAAAAAGCTGAAAAAAGAAGAAACAAACAGAAATAAAAACTCCAAACTTCTACCTCCAGAGGAAACTACTATTGCTGCTTTGGCACATGTTCTTACAACCTTTTTTCTAAGAAGGCATAATGTATTTTTTTCTACATTGATATCATGCTATCAATTTCCTTCTATTATGAACTTTTTTCTTAGAAATCATTGTAGACAGACACTAGGAAGTTCCCATGATCCCAACCTCTAGGTTTTCTCTTATGTAATCCCCTCTTATTGAGTACAGGCAAGATCTATGACTCACTTTTGGAGAAGAGAAAATGGCACAGGTGATGAAATGTCACTTCCACGATAACATTACATAAAAATATAACCCATCTTCTACAAGAAGACTCTCTCCCTTGCTGGCTTTGAGAAAGCTGGTAGTCATTTTGAGATGTGGCCCATGGGCAAAAATTAGTCAACTATTCAGGCTTATAGTCTCACAGCCCATAAAAAACTACATGTTGGGCCGGAGATTTAGCTCAGTGGCACCACGCCTGCCCTGAAAGCGCAAGGACCTGAGTTTGATCCCTGGTACCAAAAAAAACCAAAAAACAAAAAACAAAACCCTACATGTTGCCAACAACTACAGTACATGAATTTGAAAGTATGTCCACCCCAAGTGGAGCCTCAGATGAGACCACAGCACCAAATGACAACTGACTGCAGCCTTGTGAGTCCCTAAAGCAGAAGACCTACCTAAGTCATCTTGTGATATTGTTAAGAGTGACAATACAGCAATTTATCAGAACATATTCTCATTCTAAGAAATGTCATTCCACAAAATGTTTTATAATGGCTGCATGGTATTTCACAGAATTGGTACACTACATTGTTTAACTAATCTGTTAAAACTGAATGCTTACATTACT
>NW_004624871.1:4300219-4323822 GCF_000247695.1 Heterocephalus glaber
TCTCCAACTAGTGACAGGATCATATGGCTTTTTCCTTTCCTCTGTTAAAATGATGGCTTTTGGGGGTGGATCTTCCAATGCTGAACCAACACTGCCACCCCTATAATAAAACTAGTTTCTACGTACTGCCAAAAAAAAAAAAAAAAAATGTATATTTTTGTCCACCTGTGTGCTCTTGATCCATTCCTGCCTATCTCTAAGGTCTCTAGTGTACTTAGGTCTCTACTGTACTTAAAGCCTTCCTTCTTTAGTTCCTTTCTCTCAGACTCTGAACATTCCCAAATTCTTTGAATTTCTCTTCACTTACATTGTTTTTTCCTCTTTTTTTGTGGTGTTGGGAATTAAATTCAGGGCCTCATGCATGCTAGGCAAGGATTCTACCACTGAGCTATATTCCCGGCCCTTTTTAAAATTTTTTGAGACAGGTTCTAACTAAATTGCCTAGGCTGGGGTCAAACTATGTCCTCCTGCCTCAGCCTCCCAAATAGCTGGGATTACAGGCTTAAAGTGACCATGCCCAGCTATAGTTACTGCCTTTTCTTGCCCTTTCATCCAAAATTCCTGAAAAACTAGTCCACATTGGCTATCTCTATATCATTTCCCATATTCCCTTAAGATCCTTCCCTTAGGATCCCTTAAGATCCTATATTAGCCTGCATAGTCTTTTATTGTTCCACTGAAATTATTCTTTCAAAGATGTTATAATGACTTTATAATGCTGGGTTGTTTGTGATTCTATTTTTGGACTGCTAACACATTTGACCCCCCTCTACTGGCATTTGTTGGGGGTTTTTTGTTATTGTTATTGTTTTGGGGGGGGGGTGGTACTGGGGATTGAACTCGGGCCCTTGCACTTGCAAGGCAGGTGGCGGAACCACTGAGCTAAATCCCTGGCCCTGTTATTGTTGTTTTGAGAGAAGGTGTTACTAAGTTACCCTGTCTGACCTCAAATTAGTGATCCTCCTGCCTCTGCCTCCTTCCTCAGTAGCAAGAGTTATAGACAGGTGCCAACACACTCTGCTTGAAATTCTCTTTTCTCTGTGCTGTCTTCTGTTTCTTCTTCTAATAAATTTCTCAGCATTGTTCATAGGCCTATTTTCCTCAGTCTATCCTCTTTTAATCTTCCACAAAATTTTATAGTTGACCCTCTTGATTTTCTACATGATCTTTTGAAAGGTAGTTTAACTACACCAAATATTTGCCAATAATGCACACACCTTAATCCTCAGCTCCCATTATTTCTAAGTTCTGGAAGGATAGTCAACTTTTTGTAGGGTTTTTAGGATTTGCAAATACCACAAGTATGTAAAACTAAATCCACCTCCCCACCTTGCTCTTCTTATTTTATCTGTTTTATGTGGTGGAACTACCTTCTGAATACTCAACCAAATTTGAAAAGCAACAGTCAACATTAACTCTTCCCCTAATCATCAAATCTTGCTGTGTTTCCCTCCATGTCTCTAGACCAGTGGTGGTGAACCTATGGCAGATGTGCTGCAGTGGGCTGTTTATATCACTGAAAGCTCTAAAAGGTTTGCCATCACTGCTCCAGATCAACCATTTCTTCTTTTATCCTCAGCCCCATGACATAGCCTCTATTTTTGTCTTCTTCAAATAGATCTTTCAAGATGCTAATAGAATAATCCATTAGTTTTCTTTTTTTGATTATTCTGGGTTTTTCGTAGTGGGGATTGAACCCAGGCCCTTGCACACGCTAGACAAGCGTGGGGCCACTGAGGTTCATCCTCAATCCCAGTTGTTTACATTATTCTAAAGATGAGTTCTTTATAACTCTACTATGAAATAGACATTATGAACTTCCTTTTATAGGTATAAAAATTACATTTCAGAGATATTAAAGGGCACATCTAATGATTTTACAGGACTTCCAGAAAGGTGGTGGAGTGGTGAGTAGCAGAGAAAGAGCCTCGCAGAAATTTGGTTGTCCTGACACTGGAATATAGCAGCGCAAGGAGAAAAAGGAGGGAAGTGGGTCCCCGGGACCGAGGATCTGTGGCAAGTACTGAAGTCTGCAGGGAGAGGGAAGACAGGGACTTTTAAGGAAGAGGAGGGAGGTACCAAGCAGCATTCTCCGGACTCTCGTCGAGGGAAAGGCTGGCCGAACCTGCAGACGCATGGTGACTGCTGATGACCCCAGAGGCCGCCCTGGAGAAACGCACCAGTGGAACAGAGGAGTGAACGAACCGGACTGAAGCAGCTGGTAAGTTATCCAGGTTCGGACCTTACCCAGGAGAGGGTGATTGGCTGGTAGCCATTTTGGAGAGGGGCCAACTGAGCTCGGAACTCAGAATAGCTGCGGGAGGACTCCCAGTGCCTCGGTTTGGGTCCTGAGTTCAAGTCAGCAGGAGGTCAGGGAGCGGAGTTCAAGCGGCAGAAGACAGACTGTTGTAGGCTCAAAGAATTCAGTTTCAGCCTCAGCCAGAAACTGGCCTGCACTTCAGAGGAACTAAAGGGGCAGGCTGCCTGGGATTATCCACTACCCCACCGTGAAGCTGCAGCTAGATTGCTGGGATTAATCACTTTGACTCTGGACTATTTGGTTATTTATTTATTTATTTTTTTGGTACCGGAGATCGAACTTGGGTCCTTGAGCTTGCGCAGCAGACGGTTTGGACTCTGTTTGACCACAATGCCTAACAGTAACAGCAGAGACACACCTTGAATTAGATGTTGGGGGGGGGTCTCTCTTTTTTTTCTTCCTTTCTAGTTGTTTTGTTTTTTCTTGATTGTTTGAACATGGTTTCTAGGTTTTTGTTGTTCTTGTTCTGTTCTGGTTTTTATTTTTTCCTTTTCTCTTTCCCACCTGTCTTCACCAGTTTCCTAAAGTTTGTCCTCCAGCCTTGCTTCTGATCTCTTCTTCTATTTCTGTTTTTTACCCCCAACCCCTTTTAATCTTCTCCCCGCTAAGGGTAAAATTATCATATTGAAGGCCAAGGTTTGTCATTTTCTAGGCTGTATATGATGTTACTGTTATTGCTGATTGTACTACTTTAGCCAAGGTGACATAATTGTGCTAATCAGTTTTTCCTCCTGGTATATCAAGACTGAGATTGCCTAAGGGTCTTTAAAAAAAAAAAAATCCTATATGCCAGTGCCTAAGAACTGGCAGCTGGACCAAGTAGGCAGAAACTTCTCATCCTCAATAAACGGAAGAGGTAGGACCCTGAAACAGACTCAAAACCCAAAAGCTAGCTACACCTGGAAGATGCTTCTGAGAAGTAGTCATTTCCTAAGGGTTCTGAATACTGACAATAAAACTACTCGCCATAAGCAATTTAAAGCATCAACCCAGAATCAAACTTTAAAAAAAATAGAAAATGAGAAGACACTTAAACAAGATGCAACCCCCATGGACTTTCAGCTTGCCAAAGGCAAACCCCGGGGACAATGAAGTCGAACAATCCAAAAGCCACCCACCTAAATGATTTTACATAATAACATCTACTTTCCAATACATTGGTGATGTCAGAATAGCCTTTAATATTTACAAAGTCAATCTTATAGCATTGTCTCAATGTGGAGACAAGGTATCAGACCAAACTAGATTTAAAAGCATAGTTGTTTTTTTTTTGGTACCGGGGATCAAACTCGGGTCCTTGAGCTTGCGCAGCAGGAGGCGAAACCACTGAGCTAAATCCCCGGCCCATAAAAGCATAGTTTTTTAAGAGCTAACATTCTCTGTGAACACTTTACAGAAAGAAATTATATCTTAGTGATAAAAAGTATGGAGAAAAAAAGTCTAAATTACACCTCTCAGCTGTACCAATAGTCTTAACCTATAACTCCTGGGTAGAGGACCATCTGAGTGGAGAGAATATGTAGAAGAGCTTACTTAGTGAAACCTGTTTGGGTCACAAGATCTCGCTCTCTCCCTCAGCAGGAGGAGAAAGAAAGAACTTTTACTCTAAAATTCAGTACAATTCTTAAGAGAAATAACATTTCCTTCCAAGCAAATATTTAACAGTGGAAAAGGCATACACCTGAAAGCTCAAATCAATACTTTTGTTAAACTGGGTATGGTGGCACATTCTTGTAATCCCAGCACTCAGGAGGCTGAGGCAGGGGGATTGCCCAAATGAGTTTGAGGCCAGCCTGGGCTACATGGTGATTTCAAGGCCAGCCTGAATTACACAGCTAGATCCTGTCTCAAAAAAAAAAAAAGTTAAATGTCTACATACCTTAGAACACAGAAGAGCATGTTATGATTAACTATAGTAAAATCACTTTTAAATGGCTATTACTCTTTTTAAAGAAAAATATTTTTATCAGGATTTTATTAGAAATCCTGGGGCCGGGGATTTAGCCCAGTGGTTCTGCCACCTGCTTCAACAAGCACAAGGACCCGAGTTCAATCCCCGGTACCAAAAAAACAAAACAAAAAGAAATCCTGAATTTGGGAGACCCACTAAGTTAATAATTCTCCTATTTAAAAGGTTAGTGTAAGGACCGGGGATGTAACTCAGTGGTGCCACCACCTGCCTCACAAGCACAAGGTCCCGAGTTCTATCCCAGAAAGAAAAGAAAAGAAAAGACAAGACAAGAAAGATTAGTCTAAAGCCCTAAAGGCTGGTCTTCTAAAGGAGAGCCATTCTTTTCTAAAGCTAGCAACTCACCTGCATTTGCTTTAAGGTCTTCAGGTGTGACCATGACAACAAATCGAATTGCACGCTCATTTCGAAACATTTCATAAGACCACCGCCGGATAGATCTCATGCATTTCACTGCTGCAATGCCATTATTAGCAATAAGAACCTGGGAGGAAAAAAAATGGAGGAAAAGATAAAAAATATAAGGAGAGACAAAAGAAGATCAGAGAATTTTTGTAGATCTTTCTCTGAAAAAAAATTAGAATTTCAACCAGAATTCTAAGTAAGACTGTAAGGAATCAGTTCTCACATGATCAAGCAGTATTTTTAAATATTTACTAAGCAAATACTTCAGGTATAACTTATTCCTTTTTGAATTCATTTCTTGAAGAGAAAAAAGTCATAATTACTCATATCCGGTTTAGTCATCCATACCTATTACTAGGGAGCTGAAGAAAACAAATTTCAGAGGGATAATATATTATCAAAAAAGAATGGAGGGGACCAGCATTTAGCTCAGTGGTTCTGCCGCCTGCCTCGCAAGCACAAGGTCCCGAGTCTGATCCCCGGTACCAAAAAAAAAAAAAAAAAGAATGGAGGAAGACTAAACTGTGCAGTGTTATGTACTATTCCCTGCTGTAAGATAAGACACAGAGTCTTAAAACATTTTTTAAAAATCTGACATAATCTTCCACATACTGAACCCCAAGCCTTAGAATTGTATAAATCACAGTAAGGGTGAAGCTTTTAGAGACTGAGTGCCCAAACTGCAACCCAAAACCCTGTTATTTATCCCAAAGTGCCAACACTTCAATTAAGCCTGAATACTGAGGTTTTAGTTTAGAAATAAACACCTCATACATTAAAAGAAAAACACAGAGAGTTTTCCATGATACAAACAGCCCAATACATGCCATAGGTTTGCCACCACTGGTAGATGTTTCAGAATGGTTCATAAGAAAAACAGAAGAATCAAAAGACTCTAAGACTTCTCTGTAAATACACATTTCATCTACTTACTTGTCTTGCATCACGCGCCTGAGAAAACACAGGTGAACACATAATCTACCTTTATGGAAAGAATAACAAAAGTACACTGCTGAAGCTTTACTTTGGAATATACTCCATTCTTTAATCTTTTAATCACTATAAGGTATTTCAGTCAATCGCTCAGCTCTGACATGGTTTAGATAAAAATGACACAGATTACCATAACATTTCAAAATACTTGAAATTTCTTCAAGTATTTCATGTGATATATTCCCTTTAAACATCTCAAATACCTGGTGGAAGGTGGAAGTCACAATGTACCAAATTGTTGAAGCGTTCTTTTCTCAAACCCTGTATTGCTTTAGCTCTAAATCCAATGCTGTCCCAAATTATCTTCCCACCAGCCACCCCATAAGATAATCAATTCCTCATACTCTGTCATATCAATGCAGTCCCACTTTGTAAAACCAAAAGATCTTTCAAAAATAACTTTATGAGGAATGTTTCTTTATTTTTCTTTTAGATTTTTTTTTTAAGCAGTGTTTCAGCTCCTTAATTATGACTAAATTAGCAGTGGTAAATCTATACTACAGAAAATAATGAAGTTATACAACAGGATGCTAGGAGGCAGAAAGGACAATTGCACAAAAGAGACAAAGTATATGAAAATCTAAATATCAATTTTGAACAACTCTACACAACAAATCTACTTTGCATTGCTAGGGATCTGACCCAAGACCTGGCACATGCTAGGCAAGTGCCCTACCAGCTGAGCTACATCCCCGTCTCTCAGGTACTTTTAACAAACTGACAAATTATAACTTACCTTCTCAATCACCTTATTTCCCCCAAAACGAGTAACAAATTCTGCTGGAGAAGCCACAGTGAAATCTCGCTGTGAGTCTATTTTCTTCCGGTCTCGACCTTGTTTTACTAGGTGCAACCCAGACATACTGGACCTATAAAAATAGAGAAACCATGAGAGTCTATAGATAGGATTTCTTCACACTATCCATACCTGCTGGAAACCTGCTTTTCATTACCATTCTCATAACAGTACTTCCAATTGTATACTTTTAGAGTTTCCATCCTGGCAGACCACACAATTTTAAAATAAAAGAGAAATAAAGAAAATCCTCACTTGGAGAAATTGAAGGGGAAAAAAAGTTTTCCTGAACAACAAAAAATAATATCAAGGTTTATCAACAGATGCCATCACAAAGCCATAGGGAAAAGATAGAGTGAAATGAGGTAATATAAATACTTGAGAGACTGAAAGCTAAACACAGCAAGGCTGTTTCTGGATTGTGACTGCCGTACACATAACTTTTATCTCTGTATTCCTACCCTCCATCTTTCTTATGGGCTTTAACTGCATATTTTTAATTGCCTGCTAAATGTTTTTACTTGGGTATCTCACAGGCATCTCCAAACCAACAACCTCAAAACCAAATTCTGTACAGGGCAACATAATATACCATATTTTATCAACTTTAAGATAGCCACCTTTCTTTTACTTGTTAAAATCTCTGATATTGGTATATATCTTATCATTGATGTCTTAATTGGTAGCATTATTCTTCTAGTGGTATATAAAATAATGCTGCTTTCTAACAATCAATGGTGTGTCAGATTAAATGAAAATAAGAGAAAGAGCACAGGTTTGAGTTTAAATTCCAGACCTGGAACAATGATCTTGACAAATAACTTAGCCTTGCCCAGCTTCAGTTTTTGTCTTTCTAAAATATGCATGGTGGTCACTGTTCCAGTTGTATCTCAGCTCCAAGCCTACCCTCTCATGCTCTGCTCTGTAACTATGGGGCTAGTACTGCAAACTTCATTTCCATGACTCCTTTGATAGCTCTCTCCTGTTCAGTTCTGCCAAAGAGAATGCAGAAAGGTAAGAAGGACTTCCTTTCTGTTTTCCAGCTCTTATCAGTCTCACTCCAGCAGTAACAGTTCATTTAAGCCTCTAGCTTCTTTCACCATTCCCAAGAAAAGCCTTAAAAGCACTAGCAGTAGGGGTTGTGGCTCATTGGCAGAGTACCAGATTTGCCCTGCTCACTCACCCTCTGGACCAAGCTACCTAGACTTACCCATCCTCTGTCAGGCCAAGCTTCCTCCAAAGGGATTGTAGCACAAGCTACTCAAAGCTCACTCCTTGAGGTCCAAGCACCAGGCTCCAGGGCTCTCCTCCAAGCTCCTAGATTCTGGTAACACTACCTCTCTTCCCTTTTGTGCTCCCAGCCTTAAAGATGAAAGGAGCTTCCTGCAGTTAACTCAAGATTATGGTTAACTCAACATTCTTTTCTTGTTTTGATTCTTCTAAAACCTCTGTTTAAAATACCTAATGCAGGGATTTAGCTCAGTGGTTTCGTCGGCTGCTGCGCAAGTGCAAGGACCCGAGTTCGATCCCCGGTACCAAAAAAATAAAATAAAATAAAATAAAATACAATAAAATACCTAATGCAGTTTCTCTTCTCATAAGTAGACTTGACTGAGAGATTCTCTAAAAGGATTTTTTCCTTCCCTTCCGACAATCTAACTTCAACATTGCAGTAAGTTATCTTTTCAAAATAAAAGAATATGATTAAAATCTTCTGACAAGCCAGACATGGATGGTGGTACATGCCTGTAATCCCAGTATTTTGGGAGACTGAGGCAGAAGGATCCCAAATTCAAGCCCAACCTGGGCAGTTTTGCAATTTAGAGACCCTGCTTCAAAATAAAAAGGCCTGGGAGGGCCGGGGATTTAGCTCAGTGGTTCTGCTGCCTACCTCAAAAGCGCAAGGTCCCAAGTTTGATCCCTGGTACCAAAAAAAAAAGCCTGGGGATCTAGCTTGATCCAGAGACCCTGAGTTCAACCCCCAGTACACTCCTCCCACAAGTCTTCCCACAGTGTCATGCCAACTCATTCTGGAGCCTGAGGCAAAGGGAAAACTCAGTATTATGATTCTGTCTTTACTCAAAATACTGATGTTTTGCTCATTATGGATTTCTTTTTGGGTTGTTTTTTTTTTGGTACCGGGGATTGAACTCGGGTCCTTGCGCTTGCGGGGCAGGCAGCGGAACCATGAGCTAAATCCCCATCCCTCATTATGGATTCTTTACATTGATTTTGACTTTAAAAACATTTCACTAAAATTTTATTTATATTAGGGGGAAGAAAAATACCATTAAAATAAAAAGATTCAGAGTTGTGTTCTATTTTCTTCCTGTAAGTTTTTAGGTACTATTTTTAGGTACTATTTTCTACTCTTGGCTCCAATTTTATCATTCATTCATCCATCCATTCATTCATTCAGCTGTACTGGGATTGAACCTACGACTTCTTCATACATGTTAGGCAAGCACTTTACTGCTGAGCTATATACCTCTACCTCTTCTGTGCAATTTTATATATGTAATTGTTTCTTTGTTAACCCCTTTAGAATGTAAGTCTCCCGGGAGGGAGGGACCAAATCTCATAAGATTCTCTTTTCTGATACATAGCATACTATTTGGCTTTCTACACACATATAGTTCATTTGCTGTTGTTTGGGGGGGAGTTGTTATTTGTTTTTACTTTTTGCAGTACTGCAGATCAAATTCAAGGCCTTGTATATGCTAAAGCAAGCACGCTACAATTGAGCTACATTCCCTGCCTTTTTTTAATTTTAATTTTGAGATAGGATCTTACTAAATTGCCTATCCTACCCTATAATTTGTAATCTTGCTTCAGGCTCCAGAGTAGCTCTTATTACAGGCATGTAGCACTATGCCTGGCTAATTTCCCCATAAGGTAAACACTGAACCTAACCACTGAGTTTGATTCAGTTCTCAGCCAATTCAGTTTGTGACCATAATTGTGGAAAGAATTAAGTTCATGAACTGACGTACCTAGATAGATAAATAGATGGATCACCAATCAGTGTTTTTCACAAAATCTCTATCAAAATTCAGTAATAAAGTGGTAAACACCTATAATGCCAGCACTTAGTGATGCTGAGGTAGGAAGATAGCAAGTTTGAGTCCAGCCTGAGCAACTCAGTGACTTAGTAAGACTCTATCAAAATAAAAAAAAAATTTTAAAGGCTGGGGATGTAGCTCAGTCTACAGGCCTTTGGTTCAATCTCCAGTATGAATCAATCAATACACAAATGTACATACATATATACATACATACTCAGTGAGCAGTCTCTTCCTTTATACTTTACAAGACCTAAGATGGCTCCTTACTTGTAAAACCTTTCCTACAGGAGAGAGGACAGCAAGGGACAATTCAGAGACTAGGGGCTACTTTACCTACTAGACTTAAGGCCAGAGATTTAGCTCAGTGGTGCCACCGCCTGCCTCACAAGCACAAGGTCCCTAGTTCAATCCCTGGTACCAAAAAAAAAACCCACCTAATAGACTTAAAGTGCTGCACACACCACTGCTGGTACTCAGTGTACAGCTTAGCTAGTGGGCGTAATAACACTCTCAAACCTGAGTCACTGACATTTCAAGCTGGTCAACCTATTAAAATTTTCTACATCCTTTTCTATAATGCATGTAGTTACCTTGATCTGAACTGGAACTCTAAAGTAAAGAGTGGCCTGAACCAGGCATGATGGCACATACCTGTAATCCCAGCACTCTGGGAAGCTGAGGCAGGAGGATCAGAAGTTCAAGCCCAAACTGGGCAACTTTGTGACGTGGCAAAACCTTGTCTCAAATTAGAAAAAAAAAAATTTAAAGGAGGTGGGGTATGCAGGGATGTAGCTCAGCAGAAAGGCCTTCAGTTCCATCCCCAGTATTACCAAAAAACAGAGAGAATCTTTAAAGAAAATGATGCCTAGAAGGTAGAATGATTAAGTTTAAAGTTACAAAGGAATTTTATAGTACAGACAAGAAAGCAAGTTCCCTAAGTCTCATTTCCATGTTCTGCCAACCATACCATGCAACATCTATGATGATAATAAATATCAGTGGTCTAGAAGCAGTTCCTGGGCATAATTTTTAAAAAGCAAAACTTAGCTGGGCATAATGGCACATGCCTACAATCCCAAGAGACTGAGACAGAAGAATTACCAGTCTGAGCTTGGCCTAAATAATTTATTGATTTAGTGAGATCAAGTTGCAAAATTTAAAATAATAATAATAACCAAAACAAAAAAACAACTTCCTTGCCTATAACTTTATTTTCCTTGCACTCATTGCTTTTCAGGTCCAAGTTCATGGATCATTACCAATGAATCAGACTGAGTAAGAACATAAATGAATCTCAGAAACAGAGAAACTGGACACAAAAGAACACATACTGCATGACTCCCGTTATATGACATTCTGAAATGAAGATAACTAATCTACAGTGCAGAAAGCTGATCAGCATGCTGAGTTAGGGAAAATGACTGCAGAGGGGTAATGAGGATGAAAGAATGTTTTACATCCTGATCTTGATTGTGGTGATGGTTACATAGGTTGATATGTACGTCAAAACCACAAAACTGTAAATTTTTTTTGGTACCGGGGATTGAACTCGGGACCTTGTGCTTGCGAGGCAGGTGCCGGAGCCACAGAGCTAAATCACTGGTCCACAAAACTATAATTTTTATTTTGTTTTGTTTTGTTTTGTTACCGGGGATCAAAAAACTATAATTTTTAGGGCTGAGGATTTAGCTCAGTGGTTCCGGTGCCTGCCTCGCAAGCGCAAGGTCCTGAGTTTGATCCCCGGTACCAAAAAAAAAAAAAAAAAGAAAAGAAAAACTGTAATTTTTAAAAGGTAAACTTTCTGTAGGCAAATCAATAACCCAACAAACATGATTTTTTAAAAAATCTCATTGAAATGTCTGTGTAAAATAGACACATTTGACTAAATTATACCTCAATAAACTTTTAAAAACTGTTACTGCTGGTGGAGGGGGTGAAGGGAGGGCAGGGGAATGGAGAAAAAACAAGAGCCAAGATACATCACGAAATGTAATCAATGATGAATGTAACTGTATTGTATACCTAAAATGTACCAATAAACTTAATGAAAAAAAATAACAACAACAAAAACTGTTACTGCTTCCTCTCTGGGAAAACATTAAACAGCAGGTTATGTCATCAGTGCAGTGGAAGCCTGTACCCTTCCACCCCTGCCAGGAGTGGCCATGGGACTTTTGAGGTGGCTTTGCCAGTGGCATGGGGGCAGGTTTTGGCTCAGAAAGTCAAGGCCAAGGATAAGGAGTGGATCCCTGTCCAAGCTGGACCACCTGGTCAAGGACATGAGATCTATCTCTTTTCCCTGCCCTGCACCAAGCAATCTGAGATCACTGGCTTTTTCCTAGGGGAATAGCTCAAGGATGAGGTTTGGAAGACCATGCAGGTTGCAGGTGCAGAAGCAGACTTGCTCTGGCTAGCAGACCAAGTTCAAGGCATTTGTCGCCACTGGGGACTATAACCATCATGTTGAACTGGGCATTAAGTGCTCTAAGGAAGTAGCCACCACCATCCCAGAGGCCATCCATCCTGGCCAAG
The DNA here is from genome assembly GCF_000247695.1 of Heterocephalus glaber. The sequence goes on from NW_004624871.1 coordinate 4,312,300, forward strand.
CTCTCCATTGACCCCATGTAGAGAGGCCATCAGCAAGCCCCATGCTCTCCCCTCAAGATGACAAGCTGTTCCAGCTCTGTGCTGGTGCACCTCATCTCACCCCCAGAGGCAATGGCATCATCTCAACCCATTTCCAAGAAGCTGCTGCTGATGGCCAAAACTGATACTGCTAAACCTGGGCCAGGGCTGCACTGCCAGCCTGGACAACTTCAACAAAGCCATCTTTGATGCCATCTCCAAGGCCTACAGCTAAATGACCCCAGACATCTGGAAACATACTGTGTTCATCAAGCCTCCCTATCAGGAATTCACTGGCCACATCCTGAAAACCCGCACCAGAGTTTCTGTATAGAACATACAGGTTCTAGCTGTGGCTAGACATAAGTTTTTTATATTAGCAAAATTAAATTAGTTAGGTGTGATGGTGCACACCTGCAATACTGGGTAATCTGGAGGCTAAGGCAGGAGGATAGTGAGTTCAAGACCAGCCTGGGCAACTTAGTGTTATCTTGTCTCCAAATAAAAATGAAAAGGGCGGCGAATGTAACTCAATGGTAGAACACTTCCTACCATGTGTGAGACCCTGAGCTCAATCCATAGTGCCACAAAGGAGGAAGGAAGGAAGGAAGGAAGGATAAATCTGTTAAAAATAGTAACAAATAGAAATAAAAACTATTATTACTGATATGGAAAGACAACAAACAGTAATGCCATGGAGGTACTCATAAATTGAAATCTAAGTCTCTAAGTATGACATCATAATTTCTTTATTTGTCCTCATTATATCTTCAACCCACTGGACGGGTGTCCTCTACATCATGTCCCACTGGTATTTAAAATCTGAGGATACAAATGCCAGTCAAAATACAAACTGAGACTGATCTTGGGAACTTCCATTTTTCCATTACATTAAGATGCTTTCCAGCAGAAATATAAGACAAGAGAGTGAAGGCAATTCAAATCTATTACAACTTGGCTTTTGCAACAACAAAAATCTACCTATGCATTATAACGTTTTTGCCTCCTCTATCTACCTATATGTCAGTCATCTATTAAGTTACAGCATCTGCCTAGAATTTAGAAGAGTAAATTTTGGACACGGGATTTAGCTCAATGGCACCATGCTTGCCTTGCAAGCACAAGTTCCTGAGTTTGATCCCCAGCACCGGAAAAAAAAAAAAAAAAAGAGTAAATTTTAAGAAACATAACTCCCTGAATGGCAAATACATTTATTTGCCCTGTGTGAGGCTATCTGACACTTATATAAAACAGTAGTGAAGCAGAAAGATGAGGGAAATCCAAAAATGTAAATTAGAATGCAAACCCCCATTATAGTTGGACTAGAACTGGGCCGGGAATTTAGCTCAGTGGCATAACATCTGCCTGGCAAGTTCGAGGTCTTCAGTTCCATCCCCAGTACTAAAAAAAAAAAAGTTGAACTAGAACTTTAAAAAGGTAAGTTCATTCTTCCTGCATGATGAGAAAAGAGTAAACATTTCTGCACTGCACTTTATTCTTTGGTTATGGTTTCTGAAACATATCATGCTTTTGTCCATTTCTCACCTTTGCACCATTTGTTCTCTGTCAGGAATATTCTTTCCTTCCTTGTCTGCCAGTATTACTTCAGTTCCTTCTTCAAAATGCAACAGAGCTAGGCTGGGGGTGTAGCTCAGTGGCAAAGCATTTGCCTAGGATGTGCAAGGTCATGGGTTCAATACCCAGGACCAAATCATAAACCAACCAAACAAAAAAATCTGTTTTCTCAGCAAGTCTTTATTTACACTGATCTTTCAGCTTCAACCCTTAATGAAGTAACTGAGGTTCTCTTGTGTTTCATCAGAACTTGAATGTATATCTTTCCTTTTAATCATACTGGAGTGTTACATGAGTTTACACATATGGCTTACTTGGTAGTGTGTTCCTTGAAGTCAGGAACCCTTGCTCATCCCTAAATGTTGAAGACTCTTACTCATTTTGTATTTCTGGGACCAAAGGGTTCTTGGCACAAATAAAAACTGCTCAAACATTTTTTTTGGTACCGGAGATCAAACTCAGGACCTTGCCTTTGCAAGGTAGGTGCAGTACCACTGAGCTAAATCCCCAGCCCTCAAACATTTTAAAATTATGATTATTAATTACTAATTATCAAAAACTAAATAAAATAACAAACATTTCTGAGTACTTGCTCCGAGACACTGTGCTAAGATCTTCACATGCACTGGCATATTAATCATTGTAATAATGCTATAATATTTGAGCATCATTGTAAGTGAGAAAAGAGGCTGGGGGTGTAGCTCAGTGGCAGAGCATTTGCCTAGGATGTGCAAGGTCATGGGTTCAATACCCAGGACCAAACCATAAACCAACCAATTATTATTAGAGAAATTATGTGACATCCCCATGATCAGACACACAGGTAAAGATGACAAAGCTGAGATTTAAATCCAGTCTACCTGACTCCAGAGTCCCTGAGTTTGACCACTCTACAGTACTATATTTATTTAAACTGCACTGAATATAGTGACAGTTTATAATTTACAAGCATTGTATATACATATGAAGAATCAGACCTTTAGACCAAATACTAATACTAAGCAGTTAGGTTATTGTTGCAATCATTTTTTTAACAGATGGTTTTAGAAAACAAACTATTTATCTCCTTCCTTCCCGTGTCTTTTAATATTTATATAAGGCCCAAATACATGACTCCCATACTAACCATTACAAATCCAAATTTCCTCAAGGACTGAAAGAGTGGCTGATAATATTATAAAATAAATAACTGACTCACTTATACTGACCTGAGAGGAGATATACTAAATCATATTTTTCATAAAGTTATGAAAAAGTGAAGATGAACTGATGAAAAGGCAAAACTAAAAGGCAACACTGCTTAGAAAAATGTTTTTAATTTAATTTTTTAATGTTTTTAATTAAAATTTTAATTTAATTGAAACACTGGAATGTTAAATTTTATTTCATTCCCTAAGAAAGCAATTCCCCCCCACTCCAGGGTCTATCTATGTAGCCCAGGCTAGCCTCAAATTTGCGACAACCCTTCTGCCTCAGCCTCCCAAGTGCTGAGATTACAAGTTTATGCCACCATGCCCAGCAACTGAAAAAGTAATTTTCAAAAGTCACACAAAACTTTGAGTTACTTTCATATATTCAATAAAAATATGCTTTAAAGGGGCCGGAGATTTAGCTCAGTGGTTCTGCCACCTGCCTCGCAAGCACAAGGACCAGAGTTCAATCCCCCGGTACAAAAAAAAAAGCTTTATATATCTAATAAGCAAATTGAACTAATTTTTTTTTTGAAAAGTTTGCATTTATTTTTCTTAAAACCAAATGCTGGGGTAGCATTAAGACTAACCAACAGCTCAGACATTCTTTGGATTTAATGCATAATTACAATAGTCACATGCACATCCTAAAATTAAAAAGTAAAAAGTTATTCCTACAATCATGTGTCAGTAAAACTTGCCTGGAACTGGTTATACAATATACAGGACATGTATACTACTTTGTAGCACAAAATTTCTCAGAACACACATGAAAAATAGAATAATTTATATTTATAAAAAGTACTATTTTATGAACAAAACAACTGAAACTCAGAAAAAAGTGATCAGAATATTATAGGACAACTAATGCCCTGTTTCTCAAAATCCTTTACAAAAGGAGGTAGATTCATAAGTTAACAGTTCAAGGTCTGGTATTTTAATGTCACTTTTTTTTTCTTCTTTTGCTTTTCATCTGCTTCCAGTTTAAGCTTAACTTCTTCAGCTGTAAGGGCTCCAAGTTTCTTATTCTTTGCTTTCTTAACCTTTTCCTTGATGGTAGCCACATCAATTTTAGTTTCAGTAGAAGCTTCCTTAGGTTTTGCAACTGGCTTTTCTTTAGGTGGAATAAACGCTTTATTTCTTTCCTATTGTCTCTTACTGAGAGCTTCTGCTTGTTTAGCCTTTATTGCTTCCATTTTCTGTTGCTTCTTCTGATTTGCCTTCAAAAAGTATTCACCACTAGCCAATTCTTTGACAATCTGACTTTCTGGCTGTGGTGGTGGGAAGGGTGTATACTCTTTCTTAACAGTTTTCTTCTTTGGTTCTTTGCGTTTATTCACGTTTTTGTGTTTGAACTGTGGCAAAAATCTTTCCCAACTTTGTGATCATAATTCAGAATATTTTGCCAACTCTTGTTTAATCATTAAGGTTTTGATATTATAAATTGGATGAATATTCTTCACGGTACCTAGAACTACTTTTCGAACCTCTTTTAAGCCACTAAAAGGTCCAATGGCTGAAACTGTGTTTCCCTGAACCATAATGTAACAGTTTGTTAAGAGTTCCAATGCCTTCAGAGTAGATCCTTTGGGACCAATAAGTCGTTGTCTTCTTTTTACAAATCTTTCTTTATTTCTTACTAGAGAACCTATTTTAATGATGTCACATGCAACATCATCCTGAAGAATTCGTACTGACTGTTCAAATGAAATACTTCTTGCTAACGGTTTTATTCAATCTCTGGTCCTGATGATGATGTATGGGTCAAAAGTCTTCTTTGTAGTACAAACAGTCATGCTGCCCTCAATCAGGTCCAGGGTTGCATTAATGGGCTCGGTTCTCTGGCTTCGGTTTCTGGCTGTGAAATTCATTTTTCTCAGGTGCTGCAGACGTCCCGTTCTTCAAGGAGGCCATTTTCAAACTGCTCAAATTGAACTAATCTTAAGAAAATATAGTATGTGTCCAAAAGCCTGGGGATAACAGGCAATTTTTAAAGACAGAAATATAAAATATGTGTTAAAGTCCCTAACAATGGTTTTCTCCCCAAAGGGTGGAAAGAGTGGTGAAAAGGAAAAGAAAAGAATAATTATTCTAAAGTTTTGCCAACTCAGTATTTTTTATTCTGTTTGTCTAAATCTAGTTTAATTTTCAGATAATTTTGTTCAAAATAAAAATTCTAGATTACAAAGCAAGCAAACAATTAGACAAAAAAAAAAAAGATAATAGTAGAACCCTTCATGACCACTGTCAAGCAAATCATTCTGATCTTTTATGCCAATCCTCTGCTGAGGAGGCTCAGACCTGTAAGAGGACTGAAGACAACCCAAGAAAAAGCCCCACTCATTTACTTTTTTTTTTTTTTTTGGTACCAGGTTCCAACTCAGGACCTTGTGCTTGCAAGGCAGGCACAGTGTTACTGAGCTAAATCCCTGGTCCCCACTCATTTACTTTTTAGCCTAATTTCTAACATGAAGAAGGATATGGGGGTAAGGGAGCTTGACATCCTCATCAATAGGCCAAGGTAACTACAGCAGGAATCTTTTCTGGCCCCAGTGACATATCCTAAAAATCCCAAAATTTGAAAATAAGAATGGTGCTAATATAAAAGGGATACAGAAAAATATAGATAAAATCTTTAAAGAGAGAGGGGACCACACAAATATTCTGGACAAAGAAATCTAACCTAGTTTAAGCAGACAAGAAAAATCCTCCTTAAAAAGGTTTTCAGCAAAACTACTTTCAACAAGATGATACAAAGAATATTCTTCTTTCACAATGTTGAAGAGACAACACTCTTGAAATACCAGGAGCAAATCCACTGAGCAAATTTGGCATAGACTGAACTTCCTCAATGAAATAATTGCACAGGTAGTCCAAAAAAGGGTGCTTGTTTTCAACATAGCTATGATATTACATAGGGAGTCCTGTATCTTTCACTCAAATTCTGAATGTAAAATAAAGATTTAAAAATTCAGAGGCAAATATGCCAGTTTTTATTCATTTCCTTTAAAAAAATAACATCCTTCATTTTCTTACAGATACACAAAAAACCCAAATTTGCCATAAATTCTAGGGCTTAGCTGTCAGTGCTCTAATTTTTAAAGCTATACAGTGCCCAAATACAATATCTAAAACTTACCTTTGAAGCATGTAATATCTCATCTCCTTATTTTCCTCTGTAGAACCCTCCATATCAAGATGGCAAAGGAAAGGTAGCCTTTTCTTTAGATTTCGGCCTTGTAAATACAAGCTGCAGTTCCTCCTCCTGTTGCAGCTGCTTAAAACCCAGGAAGACAAGAGATACTATGCCTCTGCCTACTTCTCGGCCTTGCTTCATTTAGATTATTCCTGTCAGCCTCAAACTGCATGTTTTTTTGTCTACTTTGTCCCAAATTTCTGTATTTCCACACCTTTCCTCTTTTTTCCATTCCCCTCATACTTGTTCAATACAAAGAATTAGTTGATTTTCCAAACAGACTGAGAGGAGAGGGTGAGAAATCTGAAATCTTGTATAACTAAAAAATAGCAGCTTGGGCCGGGGATTTAGCTCAGTGGTTCCGGCGCCTTCCTTGAAAGCGCAAGGTCCCGAGTTTGATCTCCAGTACCAAAATGAATAAAAAATAAAATAAATAAATAAATGAAAAATAGCAGCTCTTTTAGCTGAGGGAAACATGTTTCAGTAACATTAACTTTCTTCTGACAGTCACCAGAGAAAAGCTCCACTGCCTTTCCTGTCTGCCAGGAGCACATGACAGGGAGGGCCCAGGGCAAAAAGACGGCAAAGTTTACAAGGACAATTAAGCCAAGAAAAGAATGGGGTCATGAAGTCCAGAGGGAGAAGGACAGCATAAACTAAGTAGGTAATTTCTGAGATCCACTCTAAATAAATAATACTGACAATCTTACTCCAAGTGGGTAAAAGCAGATAAGGAGGGATACAAAGCAAGTAGGAAGAAAACATACTACACTACTAAAGAACTCTGAATAAAGTGGGAGCCATAATTCTAATTTTCAGGTCAAAGTAGTGATACAGATACACAAAGATTTTATTGACCAAAATTTGAAAATAAGAATGGTGCTAATACAAAAGGGATACAGAAAAATGCAGATAAAATCTTTAAAGAGAGAGCGGACCACACAAATATTTTGGACAAAGAAATCTAACCTAGTTTAAGCAGAGAAGAAAAATCCTGCTTAAAGATTACTGGGACACAGATATTACTATGAAAGCATAAAAATATAAAGAAATAAACAGTGACTGAACATTATACAGTATCATCTTCCTACTTGAGCTTCTAGTTAAGTAGATGCTCATAATATTGTTCCCTGGTAATGGAAGAAGAAATAATGCCAAAGAACACTAACAGCTTAGCATCTACAGAATGACCACTTCCTGAGACAATATTCCATTGGTATAATTCACCAGGATCGTAACTAACCTGAATCATGTACTGTAGGAAAAAAATTTCACACCAAAAATGCTGCATAGAAATAGTTAGTAATCTGATGAGAACTATACTAAGAGCCTATTAAACTTCCAGAAAAACTTTTCAAAACAGAAATGCACAAATAACTTGTCATACAGATAAGACAAATGATTAAGCCAGACAAATGATTAAGATAAAAAATCTTAATCTTAGTACATCCAGATGACCCAATTTTAGGTCACCTTAACTTGACGACCAGCCATAATAAAAACTAAAGTCCTATGAGCCGGGGATTTAGCTCAGTGGCACAGTGCCTGCCTCATAAACGCAAGGTTCTGAGTTCAACCCCCAGTAGGAAAAAAAAAAAAAATTGAAGTCCTAGGTTGTTACCTGGTATGTACCACTTTACATCATGCCCTCTCTATACTATGTCAATGCCTCCCCAAAAATAGTCAAGTTTACTTGGTTTGAAGAATTATGCTCTCCAGAATAAAGTGTCTTAAAAATAGAGCACCAAAGCCTTTGTTCTGGACAGTTATAGCAGATACAGATGTAGAAGCGGCTCAATTTTATACACATCTAAGCATCTACAAATGTAGTCCATTTCCAAAAGAGAAGCACACCCTTTGCCTTTGTTATACAAATACAAGATTCAAAAAGCAAATAAAGCACTGAGTTTTGCACTGGACTGTGTCAAAAAAAATATACAGAAGAGGCACACTCTGTAATCAAGTTTATGCTTTCTTTCACCAAAAGGATCTTTCTAAAACAATCAAACACTAATACAGCATACTGAGATCCAAAAGCAAAGCTAGAGTTCTTACTCTTACGGATGTTGCCCACAATCTTCCCATAATATTAGAAGGGAAGAAATAAAAAGCCACAGTCATTACACCAAAAGCAAACATCCCCAATTTAATTTACCACGAATCTACCATGAGTGTCCAAGGTAGACACATACTTGGAAAAAAAATCCAACTAGAAGCCTGATCCCAGCACTGCAACGTGCCAAGCTCCAAGGATGACGCAGCAGTTTATTCAGCAGATGGTGATGCATTTGCTGGCTTGATTGCAATGCAGTCTGCATTATACTGCAGAACATGCTGTTGAGAGACTATATTACACTGGGTCTTTTATTTTATTTTGTTTATTTTTATTGATTGATTTTTTTTTTTTGGTACTAGGGATTGAACTCGGGACCTTGTGCTTGCGAGGCAGGCAGTGGAACCACTGAGCTAAATCCCCAGCCCTACACTGGGGCTTTTATAAGCAGAGCAATCTTGGATTAAGAATGTACTTTTGAGGGCCAGGGATTTAGCTCAGTGGTTCCACCGCCTGCCTCGCAAGCCCAAGGTCTCGAGTTCAATCCCAGGTACCGCAAAAAAAACAAAAAAAGAATGTACCTTTGTTGAAATCAACTAATCCTAAATATAAACGTATCGTTGCTACTATAAATTCTGCTCCACTGATCTATATACCTAGCCTTGCTTGCAGCAATGCCACATAGTCTTTTTTTTTTCTTTTCTTTTTTGATACTGGGGATCGAACTTGGGACCTTGCACTTGTGAGGCAGGCGCCAGAACCACTGAGCTAAATCCCTGGCCCAGCCACAGTCTTAATAACTGGCTTTATAGTAAGTTTTGAAATAAAGTAGTGTAATTCTTTGAATTTTCCTTTTTAAAAATGCTTTTGTCTATTAGAGTCAGTTTGCCAAATTCTAGAAAGAACATAAAAGGCTGCTGAAATTTTTATATAGACTGAATTTATAGATCAATATATGGAAAACTGTCATCTTGACAATACTGTCTAATTCATGTACATGAAAAGCCACTCCATTTACTGAGACCTTTAATTTCATTCAATAATTCTAGCACTCTGGGAGACTGAGGCAAGAGGTCTCCAAGTTTGAGCTCAACCTGAGCTCTGCCTCAAAAGGGAGGGTGGGGGCTAGGGATATAAGGCAGTGCTAAGGCCCGGGGTTCAATCCTCAGTACTGGGTGGAAAAAAAAGATTGCAAATACTAGGCAGATATGTATGTAGCTTAGGAGAAAAGCACTTGCATGTGAGAGGCTCTAGGTTCAATCTCCAGTACATGCACGTACACATACAGAGAGAGAGAGAGAGAGAGAGAGAGAGAAGCAAGTCTGTAATCTGGAGTTTGAGATAGAAAGATTATTTCAAGCTCAAGGCTAGCCTGGGCTATATAGTGAGTTCAAGGCAAGGCCAGCCTAAACTATATACCAAAACCCTGCTTCAAACAAAAGGAGAAGAGAACATTGGTATATCTGGGTGTGATGGTGGTGCACACCTGTAATTCTAGCACTCTGGGAGGCTGAGACAGGAGGATCCCAAGTTTGAGCCCAGCCTGGGCATCTTAGTGACTTAGTGAGACCTTGTTTCCAAAATATTAATAAAAACTAAAATTTAAAATAATTTGTCAGCAATGTTCTATAATTTTTAGCATACAAGTCTTCAACTGTTTCTGCTGAATTTATATCTATTTTATTCTTGTTTTGTTTTGTTTTGTTTTGGTACCGGGGATCGAACTCAGGTCCTTGTGCTTGCGCAGCAGGCAGCGAAACCACTGAGCTAAATCCCCGGCCCTATTTTATTCTTTTTAATGCTACTATGGATAAAGTTATTTTCCTAATTTTATTTTTAGATTATTTCTAGCTAGCATATAGAAATATGATGAACCTTTTTGTTACTGATGGTATAGCATATGATAATGCAAACTCCTTTAGAAGTTTTGTTAATATGTAGGCTTGGTGTTACACGCCTATAATGCCAACTACTCAGAAGGCTGAGTTATGAGGGTCACAAATTCAATGCCAGCCTGGGCAACTTAGCAAGACCTTGTTTCAAAATAAAAAATAAAAAGGGATGGAAATGTCACTCGGTGGTAGAGCACACCTGGGTTCAATCCTCAGTACTAGAAAAAAATTTTTTGTTAACAACATTATTGAGAAATAATTCACGTCATATATTTCTCCCATTTAAAGTGCATAATTCAGTGGATCTTGGTATAGTCATATAGTTGTAAACCATCATCTCAATCAATTTTAGAACATTCTTGTTACCCCAAAAAAGAAAACCCATAACTTAGTAGCATTCACCCCTCATTTTTCCAACACGCTATCCAGTCCTAGGCAGCACTACTCTCTACCTTCTGACTTTACAGATTCACCTACTATGGACATTTCATATAAACAGAACAGTATAGTATGTGGTCTTTTATGACTGCCTTCTTTTGCTCAGCATAATGTTTTCAGCATTGTTTTGGTTTTTTTTTTTGGTACCGGGGATAGAACTTGGGTCCTTGCACTTTCGAGGCAGGCGGCAGAACCACTGAGCTAAATCCCCAGCCCACAGCATTGTTGAATATATCAGTACTTCATGCCTTCATGGTCAGTTAATATTTCCTTATATAGATATATCATATCTTGTTTACCCATCATCAGTTGATGGACATTAGATTATTTCTACTTTGTGGCTATTATAAATAATGTTGCTACAAACATTCATGTACAAGGTTTTATGTAGCTATATGCTTTCCTTTCTCTTCAGTGTAAAACTAAGAGTACAATTGCTGAATCATATGGCGATAATTTAGTTTCATAAGAAAGTCCCAAATTATTTTCGAGAATAGCTACATTATTTTACATTCCCACAGCAATGTACAAATGATCCAGTTTATCCCCATTTTCATAAACATTTGATGTTATCTCTATTATTTTATTTATTTGTATATATATTTTTTGGTACCGGGGATCGAACTCAGGTCCTTGCGCTTGCAAGGCAGGTGGCGAAACCACTGAGTTAGCTCCCCGATCCTATCTCTATTATTTTAGATATTCTAATAGGTGTCTGGTGATAGCTCATTGCCACTTTAACTTGTATTCTCCTAATAGCTAATTACTGTTTGCATTTTCCTAAGTTAATAACCATTAGCCATTAAGTATCTTTTCATGTGCTTATTTTCCATTAGAACATTCTCCTTGGTAACAGTTGCTTTTTTTATAGATACATATTAATTTCTCTTCTGATTGAGAATTTCTATTTACTGATCCACTATTGTCATGCTTTAAAAAAAATTGTCTAGCTGGGTGTAGTGGCAACATCTATAATCCCAGCACTCTGGGAGGGTGAGGCAGGAGAATCTCAAGTTAAAGGTCATCCTCAGCTACACAATTCAAGGCTAGCCTGAACTATATAGTGAGTTCCTGTCCCCCCCAAAAAAGGATAGCTAGAGATACATGTATGGATAGATATATATGTGTGTGTGTGTGTGTGTGTGTGTATATATATATATA